>OY992894.1:36758585-36793585 GCA_963921405.1 Cepaea hortensis
GAACCTAGACGAGTATGAATTCGGAATGGCGAACTCCCTACTCCTCTCTTCTCCTCCTCCCTCTACCTCCTCCCTCTACCTCCTCCTCCCTCTACCTCCTCCCTCTACCTCCTCCCTCCACCCTCCTCCTCCTCTCTCCTCCTCCTCTTCCTCCTCCCTCTACCTCCTCCCCCTCCTCCCTCTTCCTCCTCCTTCTCCCTCTTCCTTCTCCCTCTTCCTCTCCCCTCCTCCTCCCTCCTACTCCCTCCGCCTCCTCCCCCCTCTTCCCTCCTCCTCCCTCTATCTCATCCCTCCTCCTCCTTCTGCCTCCCTCCTCCTCCTGCCTTATTCTCCCTCATCCTCCTCCCTCCTCCTCCTTCTCCCTTCTTCTCCCTCTTCCTCCTCCTCCTACCTCCTCCCTCCTCCCCCTCCGCCCTCTACCTCCTCCTCCTCACTCCACCCTTCTCCTCCTCCCTCCTCCCTCCTCCTCCTCCCTCTGACTCCTCCCTCCTCCCTCCTCCTCCCTTCACATTTCTCCTCCTTCCTTCACATTCCTCCTCCTCCCTCTTCCTCCTCCTCCTCCCTCCTCATCCTCCCTCCTCCTCCCTCCTCCTCCTCTCTCCTCCTCCTCTCTCCTCCTCCCTCTACCTCCTCCCTCCTCCTCCCTTCACATTCCTCCTCCTCCCTTCACATTGCTCCTCCTCCCTCTTCCTCCTCCTCCCCCTTTTTCTCTTCCCTTCTCCTCCTCCTTCTCCTCCCTCCTCCTTCTCCTTTTCCTCCCTCTTCCTTCTCCCTCCGCCTCCTCCCTCCTCCTACTCTCTCCTCCTCCTCCCTCTCCCTCCTCCTCCCTCTCCTCACTCCTCCTCCTGCGTTCTCTTCCTCCCTCCTTCTCCCTCCTCCTCCCTCTTCCTACTCCCCTCCTCCTCCACCCTACTCCTCCCTCCTCCTCCTAATCCCTCCTCCTCCCTCCTTTTCCTCCCTACTCCTCCTGTCTCCTCCTCCTCCCTTCTCTTAGTTCCTCCACCTCCCTCTTCCTCCTCCCTCCTCCATTTACACAAGACAGACAGACAAACAGACAGATATTCGGGAACGGGATCTTATATGACTACTTATATGATTTAAATGAGATGCTCTCCACCATGGGCTGGGCCGGGTCAGACAGACAGACAGACAGATAGATAGACAGACAGACAGTCGGGAACTGGAACTTATATGACTACTTATATGAATTAAATGAGATGCTCCCCACCAGGAGTTGGGCGATGCCGGGCCGGGTCAGACAGACAGACAGATAGATAGTCGGGAACGGGAACTTATATGACTACTTATATGAATTAAATGAGATGCTCCCCATCAGGGTCTGGGCGAAGCCGGGCCGGGTCAGACAGACAGACAAACAGATAGATAGTCGGAACGGGAACGGGAGCTTATATGACTACTTATATAAATTATATGAATTAAATGAGATGTTCCCCACCAGGGTCTGGGCGAAGCCGGGCCGGGTCAGATAGTATATATATATATATATATATATATATATATATATATATATATATATATATATATATATATTTACACACACACACACACACACACACACACACACATATATATATATATATATATACTCTCCTCTTCCTCCTCCCTCCTCCTCCTCTCCTCCCTCCTCCTCCCTTCTCCTCCTCCTCCTCTCCCCTCCTCCTCCTACAGAGAGAGAGAGAGGGAGTGAACGAGAACGAGAGCGAAAGACCCAGAGAGACAGAGAGTGAGAGAAGAGATAGAGAGTGAGAGAGAGAGTGAGTGAGAGATAGCGAGAGAGAGAGAGAAAGAGCCAGAGAGAAAGAGAGTGAGAGAAAAGATAGAGAGTGAGAGAAAAGATAGAGAGAGATCGAGAGAGAGATAGAGAGAGTATGGTAGTAATACCTTGTTTGAACAGTACCCGTATTAATATTTCTAGAGAGAAAGATAGAGAGCGAGAGAGAGAGAGAGAGACAGACAGAGAGACAGGGACAGAGAGAGTGAGAGAGACAGAGAGGTAGAGGGAGATAGAGACAGCCAGCGAGGGAAAGAAAAAGAAAGAATGATAAAGATAGTGAGAGAGAATAGAGAAAAGAGAGAGAGGAAGAGTGACGAGAGAGAGAGAGAGAGAGAGAGTATGATAGTAATACCTTGTTTGAACAGTACCCGTATTAATAATTCTAGAGAGAAAGATAGAGAGAGAGAGAGAGAGAGAGAGAGAGAGAGAGAGAGAGAGAGAGAAAGAGAGCGAGACACACAGAGAGGGACAGAGAGAGTGAGAGAGACAGAGAGGTAGAGGGAGAGAGAGCGAGACAGCCAGCGAAGGGAGAGAAAAAGAGAGAATGATAGAGATAGTGAAAGAGAGAGAATAGAAGAGAGAGAGAGAGAGAGAGAGAGAGAGAGAGAGAGAGGGGAAGAGTGACGAGAGAGAGAGAGAGAGAGAGAGAGAGAGAGATTTACAGCAAATAGAAATACACATTTGTGCTGAATTCTTGCATGCCTGACCACTGCATATTTTCCAGTGACCACAACTCGACTAGCCATCAAAGGTAATTATCTTCACAGCTTATCAGCCTTTGATCGCTGGCTATTGTCGTATCGCTCGCGGGCCGTGCTCGTTGGAGCATTACCGGTTGCTTGTGCGCGCAGGTAAAATCTAGCGGTCAGGGGAGCTTAGTAAGGAAAAGGGGCGAAAATTCTGGTTGAGCCAAGGGACCCGATTAATCTCCTTTGATTAGTTGTATTTATATTGTAAAAAGGGGACGTTATTTGCGGTGTTTCATTACATATTTTTTTTTGATTATCTTGATAAGGTATGTCTTAAATTAATGGAGATTATTAGTTTTATATTGACATTAATATGATCCGCTAAACATACAAGACATTAAGCCATTTATTATGTGTTTTAGGGTTAATTTTTAATAATATTGTATGGTTGTTTAGAATATTTTTAAACCAGATTTTCACCAAGCGTTTAATGTTGATACATGGGTCTGGACTTCTGCCGAAGCGTGCAAAAGTTTATTCATGCGGTCATTACTTGACCTACACGGGGTAGCTCGAGTGCTGGAATAAATCTATTTTCTGTCATATTGGATTTCGATCTCCTCATCAAAGGGGGTCGATATCTACATGGCTGGTGCTCGACCGCACCGCACCACACACGCTGACACACACACACACACACACACACACAGGGACTCGAACTCAGGTGCCCGGTGACTAGTTGGTCTACTTATCTATATAAGTATCCCAAATGCCCGGGTCTTGCCTCGCCACCGCCGCCGCCCCCGCCGCCCCTGGACGGAAGTGACAACAGGAAGTAGTCACCAGGACAACCAGACCCAAGAAAACACCCGCCAAGTTCAAATATTGAGGTCAATGAAGGTCCGCTTTTGTGACGAAACAAGATGGCGGGATAACGCCGTATAGACGGATTTATCGGGGGTTTGAGACCCCATTTAATACCCAAATACCACATTGTATACTACTTACGCCGAACAGGAAAACTATTTTGGCCTACACCAATTCTATTTGAAGACAAACTCTTTGGAGATTGCTGTTTTCTGTGAAATCATTCAAATTGCAGGAGCGTCCAACGTACGTTGAACAGGAAAACTATTTTGGCCTACATCCACTCTATTTCACAACAAACTATGGAATTTGCTGTTTTCTTTGAATACATTCAAGCTGACTCATAGAGATGTATGAAAAATAAGACAAACTTACGGTCTACAAATATCTGTTTAGCACCATGTTCCCAATCTGCAATATGCCATGGGAACAGAGTTTGTAGCTTGTTAAATATCTTCAATGTTTCATCCGAGGCAGATGTTGCTTTAACTCGATCTGTCCTAACCAATGGGTACTGTAAATTAGTAAATGTCTCAGTATTAATAATAGCAGATAGTAGCAGTTGAAATAACAACTGGAGTTGAATGAGTGAATATACCAGCTGGATTGAAAACATGACATTCAAAACAGCACATCAGGAACATGCAACTATCAAAAGCGTAGCAGTTCCTTACTATGAACCCTTGACTCGAGGACGTAAATTACAAGAACCCCAGAAGTCGGTGTAGGTTCACCTGATGGCGATGGACACTGGTAATAGGGAAAGTAGTGGCAGTCGAGGACTTTTTAAAGTCATTTTCTGGTACCGATTTCAAGCTGGGCCCACAAGGAAGGCCAGGTCAATGTTCAAAATCCGCCTTGATATGGATGACCACATGACCTAACCCCAAAGCTACCGCGGCTTCCGTACTTAACATGCCTTTTTTCTTTAACAGAATATTAAAACTAATCGAATAATCTAAACAATCCTGCAACAAGCCCTCAAATTCAGCAAAAGCGGACTTTGTATACTCTTCGAGAAGCTTTAGTCTTTGCTTTAAAAAACAAATCGGTTAAGCAATTTATAGCTCCCGTATACTGTTGTACTATAAGTCATTTCGTAAATGTTCTTAAGCAAAACCGCAAGAACAGGATAAGAACAGAAGTGTCACACGATCAGTTATGTTTCAAGAAGCACAGATTATGTAAGAGTTGACTTAGCTGATGCTGCGAGATATTAAAAACTGTCAACTGTCAATTACTGCCAATATAGTTCCTTGCGGGGTATGGCCCTGGGGAGGGGGGGGGGGGGCATTGAGCCTGAGGAATTAAGGCCGCCTGGCTAGTGCAGTCGCCGCGAACTGTGCAGGTTAGGATTTACTCCCCCCCCCCCCCCCCCCCGACAGGAAAAAATCCTACACCTTAAGAGGATTCGAACCCGGGTGTCCCGAAGGAGAATCCGGCGTTCTAGCCACCCCGCCAGCTGCGAGATATTAAAGTTTTTATATATATTTTTCTATCCTTTAATTTAATTACAGCTATCGTATACTTGTATACTTCACTATGAATACATATAAATATCAATCAGGGAACCCTTTGAGGACACTAAGACAGTTCATAAATAAATGCTCACGTATTGTTTAGTGCTCATTGATGTAGGGGAAAGAATTAGAGACTAGAGCACACTCTAAACAACATAAAAATTGAAAGCTGTTGTTAGCGACCGGGATTCGAACCGGACAGGATGACGACAGGAACGCTGCAGGAACAAGTGTTCTTCGACCCATCACCAACTAGACATATAAGTATATAAGTGTGTTTAAACAAAACAGCAAGAAACAGGAAGAACAGAAGTATAACGATCCGTTATATTTTAAGAAGCACACATTATTTAAGAGTTAACGTAGAACGAACGAACGAACGAACGAAAATCTTTATTTTCAAAGGGTTAAGAATTGGTCACGCAGGCCCGTCTAACATTCTGCCCTTCTGATGCAGCGAGATATTAAAGTGTTTGTACTTTTCTATCCATTAAGCTAATTATAGCTACAATATACTTTTATACTATACATACTTTCGTAAGCATGATTAAAAATAAAACAGCAAGAAACAGAAAACAACAGAAGTGTCACGATCCGGTATATTTCAGGAAGCACAGATTCGAAAGTCGACAATAATACTGGTTAATCATTGACTAGACGTGTCTGCAAGTTCGTTTAAACTGAAAATAGGGTTTAATTAATAACATTTCTGTGTGTGTTCAGACGTATTAACTTTAACAGCTGTTCATTAATTTGTAACTAGAAAAGAAAACAGGATTTAAAATTTAGAAACACATCGCGTGTCACATGCACACACACACGCGCGCGCAGACACACGCATGTACACACCCACGCACGCACACATACACACGCACGCACACATACACACGCACGCACATACACACACGAACGCACGCACTCGCGCGCGATGAAATATATCAGCTCTTGGGCTTGGCTGAAAAGCTTCATAATGATTCATTTCTAAAGTATACAAGCCTCACACGCATACACACAGACACACAGACACACACACAAACACGCATGCACGCAGGTGCGCATGCACACACACACCTAGCATCAACATAAGCATCATCATCACAACCATCATGTGCATGCCGATAAGCGTGGGCGGTCATGTTTCACCATCTCACGCTATCACCAGTGTTCTTGTATCGACTATACCACGTGGCCAAGCCACCTAGACATTTACTTCTCTGCCTTCCTCGTGTTCTTTTCCCCATAATTTTGTCAAATATCACCAAATTCTCCAGTTTATTTCTTCTCATAACGTACCCAAAAATCTTGACTGTCTACGCCTATTTTCAATTTTTTTTCTTGTGGAACTTTCTCATTGGTTTTTCTGTCTGTCCATGGTATTCTTTCCATTTCCCTCAGAAAACACATTTCGACTACTATTAGATGTTTTTCATCTTGTCTGCTCATTGTCCACGTTTCACATCCATACAAAAGTACAGGTTCCATGTCGCGCTTCAACACTCTTTTTCTCGTTGGACTGACATTATTATATTTGCCGATTAGTCTGGGAGTTTTCGTGGCTAAGTGGTCAAGCCGTTTAACTCGGGCTCCGAAGGTTGTAGGTTCGATTCCGGGCCGTGTCCTTCGGTTCACGAGTTAAATTTTTCGGAGACTCCTGTGGGTCGTCGCTAGAGCTACGGAGTTCGTGCTTTGTGCGGCACTTTCCGCGCTGCGGAAAGAGACCGAGTCATATGGGATAAAACCCGGTGCAATGAAGTCAACCCTGTCGACTTTTAAGCGAATTTTTTTTTCTATACAACTAACGGGAGTAGCAACATTTCTCCAATACGCCCCAAGCTTCGGAAAAGAGTCCGCTCCTCTTACTACTTACATGATGGATAAGAAGAACATAATGCAAGCAATAAAAATCCAATATCGATTGCAAGTGTACAGTCTCTTCGCGGTAATGAACTGCTTTAATATGGCAGTGTGCATTTATGGCCCAATGCACGTAAGGATTCTATGCTCCACCCTTTCTATAAATATTTGATATTCATTATTAATGTGCGTGTGCTGCCTGTGGGAAAACATACAACCAGACTGATACATCAGTTTTGATGATTATAACCAGACAAGCACACATCCATACATTCTCTCTCTCTCTCTCTCTCTCTCTCTCTCTCTCTCTCTCTCTCTCTCTCTCTCTCTCTCTCACACACACACATACACGCATACAGACACACATACACTTGTACATACCTACCTACCCACCTTCCCACCTACCTACCTACCTACCTACCTACCTACCTACCTACCTGATTGCCTGCCTGCCTGCCTACCTACATACCTACCTACCTACCTACCTACCTACCTGCCTGATTGCTGATTGCCTGCCTGCCTGCCTGCCTGCCTGCCTGCCTGTCTGTCTGTCTTTCTGCCTGCCTGTCTGCCTGCCTGTCTGCCTGTCTGCCTGCCTGTCTGTCTGTCTGTCTGTCTGTTTACACACACACAGTTTCACAATCCCGAAACACCGGGTTCGAAATCAGGATTAGGCGACTTGGAATCAAACCGCCTTGCGTTTATGTTCACAATGGTATGAGTATATAATGAAATTCTCGAGCTTTAACGAATTTAACATTTAAACGATCATCAGTTACATAACGAATTTAACATTTAAACGATCATCAGTTTCATTTCTCAAGATGCATTTCAGTTTGGACAGTGTGTGTTACACGCGCTTTCTCTCGGTCTTAGATTTTGTCTCGTTTTCAGTTTTTGTCTCAGTCTCAGGTTTTATCTCAGTCTCAGTCTGTCTCAATTTACCTAAACCTATGACAGGACCGTGTTGCATAAAACAGCTTATGAGATGTCTAAATTATTTCTGTATTCAATTAATATCTCTGTAATCTTTTCTATTCTAACGCGCCATTAGCTTGTACATTAACAGTAGAGTATATTTCATGAAAGGAAACCTGGGTAGCGCGGGTCCAGTGGTTATATATTCGAATCCTCATCGTAGTGAGGATTAAACAAAATATTTGTCTGGGTTCTCAGTTTGGTCTAGACCAGGGGTCACCAAACTGTTTTCACGGCGGGCCGGATAACTGACAAAATGACGAGCGCGGGCCGGATACTGATTCTGTACAATACTTACGCCGGACTCCGTGGCGAAGGTCTTACTGGCGCCATTCGTAATTCCGTATACCCGCGTTCTAAACATAGCTGCGCGCGATTTGGCAGCAGACCCGTTGCGCTGGTATTTACGTTATGGTATGGGTGCCGGTAGTTCAGAAATCAATGGCAAGCTACCGAACGGAAACTGGCCAAGACATCAACAACAGCAAAAAATGCTGGTGTTGACTGCAAACGTCCTGTAAAGGATATGCAACTAACTTTAACATTACTTGCAAGCCAGAACAAAAGCTCTGGTTAAAATGACGAAACACTAAGTTAATCATGGGTGGGTGGCGTACAATGCACACACAAAAAACAAACAAACAAACAAACAAACAAACAAACAAACAAAGACAACCAACATATTTATTTACTTTAAAAAAAGTTATCAATGAAGGCGACGTTAGCAAAAAATTAGTTACATCAGACCTTGTGTGCACATATCCGAATCTCACAAACTAAGCAGCAAAAAACGGTTAATAAGATTTGTGAAACTGATATTTGGCTTTCAAGATATCATCAATGTTTGGTTTGGGATAGCTGCATCCAATCAAGAGAATTGCTTTCAAATGTTCATCAATCAATCTCGTTCGATGTGTTGACTTCACGTATTTCATTTTTGAAAATGTTTGCTCACAGACATAAGGTGTTCCAAACACTGGTGCCATACCAGCGGCGAATTTCTTTAGTTTCGGAAACTCAACATCAGATAAGCAGCGGTAAAATTCAACAGGTGTTCCTTCTCTATGCTTTTCTTCCAACAAGTCATTTGCTTGCAAATCAATGAGCTCCAACTGTAGTTCAACTTTCACATCATGAAGGTTACAATCGAGCGGATTCTGGAACAGAAGAATGTCACTCTCAGTCCTGTCATGATCTGAAAATCTCTCCAAAAATCATTTTTCTAGTCACGAATAGTTCCCCCCTCCCCCCCCTCCCCCCCCCCCCCCCCGAAAATCGAGGTTGACATCTTCGGCGATTGTAGCGCAAATCTCTTTGAGACTGTGGAGATGAGAAATTATTTTATATTTCTTCCCTTATGACAGCTTTCTCCGAAATCCTGTGATGGTTCTGTAGAGATCACAGACGAGGTTGTCTTTCCCTGAAGTTTAAAATTCAGTATATTCATGTGGGATGTTATGTCGACCAAAAATGACAACTTTGTGACAGCCAGGTAGGATCTGACAGCTGGGCATCAGCTCAATCTTTTTCAGTGAGGAAAACATCTATTTCGTTTCGGAGCTTGTAAAACCGAAACAGGACTTTACCGTAGCTGAGCCACCTCACTGGTGTGTGATAAGGCAAGTCACAGAATTCAGAATCAATTTCTTCAAGAGAATCCTGGAACTGACGGTGATTGAGTGCACGTTAGTTAGTTAGTTAGTTAGTCGACAGATCATCCTCGTTGCACATCGGACCATTCAGTCCATAAGTGCTCGGATCCCCTCCTCAGCAAATCCCGCAGCGTGTAGCGGCTAACGACGCCAGTTCTGTGTTGGTTTATCAATCTTCTTTGGCTTCCTGCGTAGTGTTCTTGTTTGGCCACCCCTCTTTTAATTTGCTGCTCTCGCAGTCTTTCCATTGTTGTAGATTCACAGTCATCACTTGGTTCTTGCAAAAGTCTCACTTCTCGTAGAGCATTCAGAATGTCAGCCTGGTCCATGGCGCGTCCGCCCTCAACAGTGGCCTCACCTGCGAGCTTGTCAGCCCGCTCATTTCCTTGTACTCCCGCATGCCCTGGCACGAAGATGAAACTAATCTTTGCCAGCCGAGACCGCTTCAGAGGCAGCAACCATTCTCTTCGGATCGACCCCTCCTCTATCCTCTTGATCATGTTCATTGAGTCGCTAAGGAAACAAGCCCTAGTGAATGTCTGTGTCTCGAGCCATGTTATTGCTTTACTTACTGCCATGACTTCCATGGTCAGGCTACTTGTGGTTTCAGTGAAAGCACCAGAGTCCTCCTTCACAATTCTCCCTCCGGCCCGAGCTGTAAAGGCCCATGAGCTTCTCACATGTCGGATGACCGACCCATCTGTGTAGATGACCGCGTCACTGTCTAGCGAATTCTCGAAAATCAACGCTTGTACTTCAGCCTCAACAGCAGCCGGATTTTCTTGTCTGCATTTTCTATCTAGTTGGATGCAAACTGAAAAGGATGTGCAGAAGTCTGTTGGCACTTGCACCCACTCCTCGCCAGGTTCTAAGTCCTCAAGTGAACACACCTGTTGAAGAATGTCCTCGGCTTGACCCATCCACGACCGTCCTCTTTTTAACCTGCTGCCCTTCACCTTCCTAATTTCACTATGCAGTGGATGCTGTGTGTTTGCGTTAATTCTGAGGTAGGCGCGTGCCCTGCAAACTTGCATTCTCTCTTCAATGGTTGGAAAATCAAGAAGGTAGCGCATCGCCCTGCATGCTGTATCTCTTGTACATCCAAGAATAATGCGCATAGCTTCATTCTGTATCCTTTCCATCCTTTCTATCTGCTTATGGCTGAGAGTCAGGATTGCCATTGCATACTCCAAAACAGACATGACCAGCCCCTCGTACAGAAGACATAGATGGCGCTGCTCACAGTTTGCTGCCGCCATCACCCGCATCGCTGCCAAACCCCGCTTGGCCTTTGTTATCACCTGGTCTATGTGCACATTATAAGCAAGGCTTCGATCAAACCGTATCCCCAGGTAATTCATTGCCTGCGTTCTTTCCACCGTCTCTGAACACAGCATTACAGTTGGTGTTGGATTGTTGACAATATGATTATTCAACGAGAACCAAGTCACTGTTGCCTTTGTTGGGTTGACCATTGCCCCAGCTTCATCACACCAAGTACTTATGCGATTGAGTTCGGTTTGTAGCTCCACAGCAACCTCCTCTCTATCCTTACCCTGACGATACACTAAAACATCATCGGCATATGACAATGTCCTGCCAGGTCCAGTGATCTGCTCACTGGTGATTCTCACTGTGTAGGCGTTGAACAGTACCGGAGATAATGGTGATCCCTGTGGTAGGCCAGGATATATTGTTGTTGGTTCCGAAGTCCAACTGCCACATCTAAAAACTACTTTCCGTTGGAAGAGAGCTGCAGCGATCCAACTAAGGAGGAATGGACTTACGTTTAGTTCAAGAAGCTGAAACATTAAAAAATCCAGTGGTACTCTGTTGTATGCGTCCTCAAGATCAATCGCTGCAGCAACAGTTTCAGTGCCTGAGTGGAAACCTTCATAGACATCATGGGCAAAGACTGCTGCATTGGTCCAGGTTTCTCTTTTTGGACGGTACCCACCCAGGGTAGGTGGGAAAACACCTTGCCTCTCTAGTTGGCTTGATATTTTCCTGGCAATTACCTTCTCCAGCAGCTTGCCTATTGTATTCTGCATGGTTATAATTCGATATCCCTGAATTTTCTTGTGGTCTTTGTCAGGCTTCGGCAAGGGAATCAGATAGCTGTGTAACCATTCCTCCTTGATGCTAGCACTCCCTATACTGTTGTTGTACATGTCTGCTAGTTTCTCTAGCTCATTGTCGGTACACCTATTTATGTCGTCGTATCTTATGCCATCAGGACCTGGAGCACTGTTTTTTGATCGTCGAAGCACAGCCTTGATTTCTTGCACTGTCACTGTGTCTTCATCCGAAGTGTTCTGGGCCTTGCATCTGTCTGAGGTGACCTCCTTGGCCAGATTCCGGCCTCCCATGTCTGTCTGGTTGCTCTGCTCAAGGTAGCGTTCAAAGAGGGCTTTGCCCTTGTCCTCGTCAGTCCTCTGCCAGATGAGGTCAGCACCTTGGAAGTCAGAAATGCTCTTATTCTTGACTACACCACTCATGCTTTTATGTAGTCGCCAGAACAATTTCAGTGACTTGTCTGTGCTTACTCTTTGACACACCTCTGCCCATTTTTCGCTTTTAACCACCGTGACCAGTTTTTTGAAATAGCTTACTTTTGTGTGCATCTCTCTTTCTAAGTGCAAGCAGGGACTAGGATGACCAGCTCTGTTCTTCTTGGCATTTTGCCATCTCCTTACAGCACTACGCTTATCCACCCAAGCCTTCTCCACCTCGAAACTCCACCACGGTGGCTGCTCCCAGCTTTTTTTCCTTTTCTTCCTGCCCTGAAACGTTCTGCGCTTGTCACGTCTTATTTTACTCACCACATCTTGCCCTGTACTGTCATACTGGAACGTCTTTACCTTTAGCTTGTGCTGCCTGGTTCTGCCTTTCTCCACCAATATGCTGCATGGGTGGTGGTCGCTGCCATGGTGTCCTAGGACACCCCATCTACACACTGTAGTGAGTGAAGGTGAAACTAGCGCCAGATCAATAGCACTGTCCTCATCGCCTGGACGGCTTGCTGTCCTGGTGACACAGCCACTGTTGATACAAACCAGGTCGACGGTTTCCAGTGCAGTCTCGAGCTCCTCCCCTTGTGTATTGGAGGAAGTGTTTCCCCATGATCTGCCTTTAGCGTTGAAGTCACCACAGAAAATAACATTTCTCTCGTGGCCTAATATTCCACTTAAGCACTGCCACTTCTGGGCGTCCACACTCGCATTGCGGGCATAAACATTAACCAACACGAATGGTGTACTGGAATGAACTCTCAACGCCTGTATTTGTATATCGTCACTGTTCCAACTGGACATGTCTAGCTCTGACGCCACCATGCTGTCGCGAACGAGAATCGCCGTTCCCAGATGTCGTCTGTTATAGAAACATTTGAAGCCGGCAATTCGGAGTAGCTGATCGCCCAGTCTCGTCTCCTGGAGTGCTACAATGTCGTTCCTGTAAACTAGGGTTTCTAAAATAGAGCCCCGTTGTTTTACACTGGCACAGTTCCAATATAGAATACGGATGTTCCTGAGTCCTAGACGGTGACACTTGAGTCTAAAACGTCTCAAGCCACCGCGCTTACCTGGCTTCTTTTTCCCTGCGCGGCTACCACGCCGCTTCGGTATGTTGACTGCTGATCGTTCGGAAAACACACGTTGTTCCGCCATGTTGAGAAAACGTAAACACTGACTTTTGATTGAGAACCACACACGCTGCTGAAAATTCACTCAAGGATGGCTTCGCTCGATGCACGATCTCCGTAGCACCCGCGCAGATCTTGAGTAGAAACTCCTGGTTTTACATCCTGGCACACCAATTACACGCAAGAAATGAATAAATCCATCCCTTACGCGAAAAAGTTAACGAACACAAAACAACACGACCGTCCGTCGCCATCTTGAAACCGGAACGTCACCGAATGAAGTTCACAGCAGAAACGACTGGTTTTAGTACACAAGAAATATCTACGCCCTTCCCACAGATTGCTTGTTTATGTATGAGGCAGTGTATGAACAGAGCGCCCGGAAGTTGCAAGTCTTCTAACTGAGTCCCGATCTTCCCCATCCGACCTTTCCTCACTCCGACCATATATTTTCCTCCATTAACTGTAACACCTCGAAGCTGATAGCACTCAAGGTTATCGTCTTGCAAACCGTTTTGCATTTCCATGAAATGTCTTTTCTAGTTGTTGTTCCGTGCATGCTGCAAACGGATGCCAACTCTCCTGTTATCTGAAAGTCCAAATTGATACCACGAATGAACACAAGAAGCTGTGACGTACTCGAGAAATCAGTGCCAAAGAATACCTCAAAAAGTTTCTAGTTTTTTCGCGTATCTGTAGCACTATGTTCTTTCCAAGTTCTACTGTTCTTCGCACAACTAAACTTGTCGAAAGGCTGATAGTTCTAAACAAATCGGCTTTCTCGAGACACAAGTCATTTACTGCTTTCATCATGTATACTTTGATGAAGTTGCCTTCAGTAAACGGTATTCCTCGTTCTGCCATCTTATGCACTATTTTGTAACTTGTACGAGTGACAGATTCATTTTCAGCAAACTTTCTCGTGAAGATCTCTTTGTGTTTCTAAACCTCGTTTCATGGATTCATATTTCTCAGAGCGTAGCTTTCCATAAAACTGTGAATATGTTGATAGATGTTTTGTTTCGTAGTGACGCCGAAGATTGTGCTCTTTCAAACTGCAACACTTTCGCTGCATATCGCGCAATTGGTTTTCTGGTCCTTTGTTTCCACAAAGAAGTACTTTACTTCCCATTCTTAATTGAAAATGCGACACTCGGCGTCCACTTTTCTTTTCTTAGTAGCCATAATGAAGGGTGAAGTACACGGGATCTGAAAATGAAAAAGACATTGAATTAGAAACATAATTAAAATCCTATTGAAACACAGGAAAAGCAGAGGATTATGGGTCACTGGTGAAGCTTTGGCTCACCAAAAGTGCATATAAAGTTTATAGGTACCTTTGGTAATAGAATATATCACATAATAAAGTTTGCAAAATATATAAATAGGGTCGGCCTAAATAGAGCAGAGATTTTCAACCGGGTTCCGCAAGTGACAGCCAGGGGTTCCGACGAAACACACCGAAATCGCCTAAATTCAACATTTATTCTCATCTGGTTTATTACGTAAAGTAATACAGACACTTGGATCACCTCACCGAGTTCCACGAGAAACGTAAACATTTGCGTAAGGGGACGCAGAGGTGTTTCCAAGGCACCAGGGCCGGGTTATATACTGGCCAAGACCTATTGACGCGTCCTCGTCGAGCGTCCTGGGCAACAGGTCCCTTCGGGGTCCTGGCTAAAGTCAATAGGATCACCGATTCCTCCGAAGTCGGAGAGTGTCTGCCTGTACGGCGAGGAACCACCAGTCTGCACACCAATAAGCCAGACATGGGACAACGGATACTCACGCAAACCTCAGGTCCTGTATGACATCACACTGATGTTGGACAACAGGATGCCTTCATCCGATATACAGGACTTCGCGTTGGAGCTCAAGCCAACGAACACAAGCAAGCAAGCAAGCATTTGCGTAAGGATCTGCTCCAGCAGAAAGTTTGAAAAATACTGGCCTAGAGACCAGCTCGATTAACGCCTTGACCGGGGAATTCTTCTGAGCTAAGGATAATATTTTCGTAATAACACGAGGATTCTATGGCATTTTTATGCTATGTTTGCTACTTTATTGCCTCTATTCACACTTGTAGTTCACTTACCTATTACTGTCAAACAAAGAAATCCTTGTTACATACCTATAAAATGGATGATTGGCAAAAAAAAAAAAAAAAAAAAGGAAATATTTCTGGAGCATCGGACATCTGTTGACGGCCGGGCGCATCTGGAGAAGAGAAAGATGCTCGTGCGCCCGCGTGCGTGTGTGTGTGTGTGTGTGTGTGTGTGTGTGTTTTGCCATGGAAACCATGGTAACGTCAGAGCGTAGGCGGCGCTACCACGAACCAGGGAAGGACTTGGGATGGCGCGAAATAAGCAAATATTAAAATTAAAATAAACAATAAAATCTAGATACAATAATTTATAATTGAAAATAGTAAACTTAAGACACAAAGCCGTCTGGAGGTCTCCGCACGTGTGAAGATCTCCTATTATTCTAAACATAATATTTATATTTAAATTTTATCACAACCTCTCGTGTTCCATACGCCATATCAAGCAAGTTCGAGTACCGTCGGCGGGCCGGATGAAATGACGTCGCGGGCCGTAGTTTGGTGACCCCTGGTATAGCCTAACAAGGAAACCATGAAGTGTTCTAGGAAGAAAAGGCCTCTATCTTGATATTTACCCCATGTCCTATCGAGTAACAACATGATCTATTAAAATATGGGACTAGAACCAAATATCCAGTATGCTCCAAGAGGTGTTAACTGGTGGACGTTCATATATTCACATACTAGATCATACCTAACAAAGGGAAACAAGACAGCAATAATAATAATAGTTATAATACAACGATTGTGAGGTGACCAATGACAACTTTGAAAATTCATCAGCTTAACACAGCACAACTTTATAGGTGGGCTTGATTGTAAGATAAGGGCTTCCAAAGATGTCCAGAATTCGGATCTCTTTGTGGAAGATGCGTTTCGTCTACGCAGAGAGCTTTTAAAGAATAACAAATAAACTTGTTTGAAAGGTGACTGGCGCAGTTAAGCAACATAGAAAGAAGAAAGCGTTATCTTCACAATTCACCCACAATGTTAATATTCTGCATCCGATGTTGTAGATGTCGAGTTGTCCTCTACATCTTTATCCCCGTGTTGAGCTATCCTCTTTATCTCCACCATCCAGCCATTAAAACCATTTACTGTACACTTCTTTTATGCCAGAGTTTTTATTAACCGCCAATGTAAATTACTGTCCGCCGTATATGCCGTAGAACTGAAAGTTTCTTTAAAATAACTTTACATGAAATGATGTGGTTATTCAGTCTGGTTGCCAAAGTGTTAGTGAAGAGAAACCGCAAGAATCTAACACAATTTGTCCAAGAAGATAAATGCTTTAGTAACCGCGATTCCTCAAACGCATCTCCAGAAGTGAAGCTGGGCTTCAACTGTGAGAAACAATCTAAACAAGACATTAGAAAAGCTATCAAAATTCTGAAGGATAGAAAAGCTGCTGGTCGAGATAGCAACCCAGCAGAGACTACTCAAACCAATATAAACACCTCAACTGAACGTCTTCAAAAATTAATCAGCAGAGTCTGAAACACTGAAGAAATACTAGCAGACTGAAGAGAAAGGTATGCGGAAAAGTTGCCAAAGAACGAATAATGCGAAAATTGTACAGGAATAAGGTTATTGTAAGTTCTAGGGAAACCACCAAATATAATTATTATGGCGAGTTTAAGAGATGTCAATGGCAAACAGCTAAGGGATGAACACACAGGCTTCCGACCAATTAGACCAAAGCACTGACCAAACAGAGCAAAATACTGACCAAACAGAGCAAAGCATTGAATTGAACTAGCCAATTTATCTTGGATTAATGAAGTATGATAAGACTTTCAGCAGCATTTGTATGCAATACCTTTAGAAATTGTTGAGGTGTTATGAGGAAACGCCCCACTCCCACCCCCACCCACCCTAAAAGATTAATGTACTTAAAACGAACAAAATATAAAGACATGACATTCACAGTTCTTCAAGAAAGAAAACAAGCGGACTTGCAATAAAAACACAAGTGAGACATGTATGCCTTTTGACACCTTTATTATTCTTACACTGACTTTAGCTTTGAATATGAAATCTGACACAGCAGCTTGGTGATCGCGTGGTAGTGTGAGGCGTCGAACTATGACCGCCAATACCTGTCGGCATTGCGCATGATGATGATGATGATGAGACATTCTGTTCCCGCTTCTTGTAAACCTCTCAGTATGCAGCAGCCTTCCTTATCATCGGCTAATATTTAAACAGATAAATCTGTCTTATATCACCGTGCAACAGATAAATGCAATCTCGTGGCAGACACTGTGGCTGGCGTGTGATGTATTAAGTCCTCACATATACTAGATCATAGCAACATCATGTAGGGTGATCAGCTTCGGTACGCAACGTCTTTCTTACCCGCCAGGGCAGCGGTAGTGCAGTGGTTAGCACGCCTGGCTTCCGGATCGGTGATTAATGGTTCGAATTCGCATCGAGATGGATTTATAAAATCAACCTGCGCTGCCAGTTCATCACAGTCTAAAATGGGTATCAATATAAATGTCGTGGAAGGTAAAGGCGTTCGGCGTGATACTCACAATCTCACTCCTCGAATACTGTTTGGTATAAAAGAATATGGCGACAACACCATATACCACATGTGCCCCAAGGCGTCTAAAAGGGTCCCAGTACTATCTTTTCTTCCTTAAAAAATCATAAAAATTTCTACCGCCCATTTTGTCTATCTGGGTCCAGCCTATTTATATGAAGCAAAGTAAAGGACTCTGTTAAGTGCCTTGATGTTTATTGGGTCCATGGTGCCAGAGCTATAAATACATAGATAAAACAACACTCGATGGGTGATATGGTCAATATCAAGGCGACCGCCTTAAACTTCCCAAGATATTTCATGATACCCATTGTAAGATGGGTCCACCTCGGAGCCAAGATACATTAAAAGAAAGATCCCACCACGATGGGGATTTGAACACATGATCATGAGGGTGATAAGCAAACGCGCTAGATTCTGTGTCACCGTGGCTCCTCAAGTGTTATACTATTAGCGCAAAACCCCGGTTACTTTTAGGGCTTGAACTGAAAGTAAGCACACAATAACCACTATAACTGCTGAGCTTCCTTTGAAAGGTAAAAATAAAAGCTCATAAAAATGTAAAGTTGGCACTCAGTTGCAGGCAAATACCACCCCGGTGCGTTTCTGGTTTTTCCTGCAAGTTGCATTAGAGTCGTGACTCATATGATGGGGAAAACAACAGCTGTAGAAAAATAATGTTGCAAAATAGAGCTCGTGAATTATGTGACGTCATTGTTCATACCCATCTCTGGCAACCTGCCCTTGTAGGTAAACGACCACACATTAACCTTATCGACGGGCAGGCATTGCTGTGAGGTTGGGGGTCGTAGAGGGCTGATAAGATGGCGGATTCGAATCGTAGTACAGGGTTGGCAATATTTACAAGTACCTTTAATGTCTAGTTATGTCACACGTCCCATGAACTCTTGGGTGGTGAGTTTTCTCAGATAATGTCGAAAAAACATGAGGTCCCTTGTCCAATTTGTGTGTGTTGCAAATTTCATCGCAATTGGGAAAAAAACTTTAAACAAAGACCGTACGTGGTATGACGAGTTCGGTCACAGGACGGAGAAAATTAATTGCCGTTGTTTTGCTTATAAAGATATTCCATGTATATCATAGTTAAGTAAGTGCAATTGTTTTGATAATAAAGATATCCCATGTACCAAACAGTAGTTGCCGTTGCTTTGTTTATAAAGATATCCTTTGTATGTCATGGTTAAGTAATCACCGCTGCTTTGTTTATAAAGATATCCTATGCATACCATCGTAATGTAATTGCGTTGTTTTGCTTATAAAGATGCCCAATGCATACCGTGGTTAAATAATTGCCCTTGTTTTGCTTATAAAGATATCCCATCTACCGGAAAGTAATTGCTGTTGTTTTCCTTATAAAGATATCCCATGTACCAACATGCAACCAACATTGCCGCTGATTTGCTTACGTATATCAAGGCTAAATAATTGCCGTTATTATGCTTGTAAAGATAGCCCGTGTATATCATGGGTAAGTAAATGCCGTTGTTTTGCTTATAAAGATATCCCATGTATACCGTAGTAAAGTAATTGCCGTTGTTTTGCTTATAAAGATATCCCGTGTACCGGAAAGTAATTGTCATTCTTGTGCTTATAAAGGGATCCCATGTACCGGAAAGTAATTGCCGTTGTTTTGCTTATAAAGATATCCCAGGTACCGGAAAGTAATTGTCATTCTTGTGCTTATAAAGGGATCCCATGTACCGAAAATTTATTGCCGCTGTTTTGCTTATAAAGATATCCCATGTATACCATGATCAAGAATTTGCCGTTGGTTTGCTTATAAAATTACCCCATGTATACCATGGTTAAGTAATTGCCGTTGTTTTGCTTATAAAATTACCCCATGTATACCATGGTTAAGTAATTGCCGTTGTTTTGCTTATAAAATTACCCCATGTATACCATAGTTAAGTAATTGCCGTTGTTTTGCTTATAAAGTAATTGCCGTTGATTTGCTTATAAAGGAATCCCATGTACCTCACCTCGAGAGCGCCAATGGACTCTTTGCTGGTTTTACCGAATCGTATACAAAACTTCTGCCACACGTACTGGTCGTCCATCACAGATATATGGCCGTCATATGCCCGAACCGAAATGACAGATGATCTCCGTGGAGGTGACCCCCTAGAAACCACGAAACAAAAAGCCTCTGCACTCACCAGCCTAACCGGGAATCGTGGGTACATGATATGTATTGAAAGTGTGCTCAACGATTACTTTTATTATGATTATATTATTTTCACCAACTTTCCCCATGTTTAAATACTGAGCACAACCCACTACTGGCAACGCCGATCGCATTCTGGTATGAACCTAAGGCCTATCCACGTCAATATGGAAGCACTATACTCGAGTTTCGCCCTCGTTTGAGCTCGTCAGTAGTGCATATCCCTGACCGGATCCGGAAACAGTCCCGGATCACGCGTGTGAAGCGGGTGTGTAACAACGCGGTACACACTGGACACACCAAATTATCACAACAGAACATCACAACGCTACCCATCGTAGGCTATGCTCAAGTTCCCCATGTTCACGATTTTGTTTACCCAGCCCGTGATCCTAGTCAGATATGTACATGTGTTTGTTTCCATTGTTTAAAATTAACACGATTAAATAATTGTGTATTGAAATATCCTGCTGTCGACAAGATCTTTCTTATCCGCAGGCTATACTTATGAGTATGATTTATCAAATGATTATTAAATTCAAAATACCGTAGAACGAGAAACCTATCGAATGGCATTTCGGTTCAAATGTCCACTATATGTCGTTTTTTTTTTCACGACATCGCTGTCAGCACCAGCATTTTACTGGTGTTGTTGATGTTTTGGCAAGTTTACGTTCAGTGGTTTACCGGCTCACATACCAATTCGTTAAAATCCAGCACGACGCGGTTTGTTGCCAAATAGGTCGCATCTGCGTTTCGAATGCAGGTAAGCGGGCTCACGAGTCGCGTCCGTAATCCCTTTGCCAACATGTCGTATACTATGCGGTATATCGGTGCTGTGAGAGAAGTCCTTGCTTTATTGATTTATTAAAAAAAATTGTGTTGCGTATCCCTTACGGGACGTTGCAGTCAACACCAGCATTTTCAGCTGCTGTTGATGTACTAGGCAAGTGTTACGTTCAGTAGTTTGCCATTGCTTTCTGAAAAGATCGGCCCCTATACCTTTTTGGAAAAAACCAGCATCGCCGTGTTTCGAACCCGGGTATACGGGCTCACAAACCGCGTTCGCAAGCCCTTAGCCACAGAGACCGGTATTATTACCTTGCTTTATTATCTTGCTTTATTATCAAAACCGACAAAGCGTCGTGTTTTGATGGGACGCATGACCAAAGTCACACCACCTTTTAGGGAACCAAGGAAACATGTCTATGGTTGTTGTATTGCTTGGAATACACCGCCCTTCGCTTAGATCAATGTAGGAGTCACTCAACAAGAGCCTGTTCATGAAAAAAAACAACAACAGAGAAACATGTTAAAAGAGATATTGGCTCCCTGCTAAGAGATCAGACCGCTCGTTGTGTGGATGCCATCAAAGTTCAAAATCTACGGACTCTGTCCTTCTGGTCTCGTAAAACGCAATCTGTGACAAACGGGTGGCTAAAAATACTGAAGTGAGGCTAATGATTCACGTGCAGGGAGCCACGGCACTTTAAAAAAAAGTTAGTTGCATATTCCTTACAGGACATAGCACACAACCCCTGATATTTTGGCTGCTTGTGATTTCCTGGCAAGTATACGTGCAGTAGTTTGCCATTGCTTTCTGAACGACAGGCACTCATACATTTTTATGGAAGCCAAATTAAGGAGGTCTTCTTCCAAATCGCCCTTAGTTGTGTTTCGAACGCGATATGCGGAATTACGAATTGCATTTCTAACCCCTTCGCGAAAGAGCCCACAGCAAGCTATCTGTATCTGTTAAAGCCTCGCTTGTTACTCCTTCTCTCTCTCTCTCTCTCTCTCTCTCTCTCTCTCTCTCTCTCTCTCTCTCTCTCTCTCTCTCTCTCTCTCTCTCTCTCTCTCCAACCCCCGAACGATGAGAGATTTGTATAAGAGTACATTGTCATTTAACGTGGCCAAAATAGTTGATTCGTCTAGATTTATGTCTTCCATCGGCAGTGTTTTCATCCCCATCATTCTCTAATGCAGTGGTTCTCAACGTCACCCCCCCCCCCCCCCACCTTCCTATCAAACATTTGGCCCGTGCCCCCCTTCACCGTATTTTCAGAACGTCATTCCCCCCTTTCATATTTCCTATCTAAAAATCCCCCAGTAACACAGTATACGTAAAAATGGAAGGTAAATTTAATAGCATATACTAAAACAAGTCTAGACATCCACATAAAACATGATTTGTGGGTCTACTTACTTTATAAAATGAATTTTAGAAGGATGAGACGTACATAACTGTAAAGTAAGAAGGGAAAAACAATATCAAATAATCGGTTCTTGTATTAACGCGATCTTGAAATGGTCTTCATTCCCCCCCTGGAAACCCTAAAATTCCACCCTGGGGGGGGGGGGGGAAATTCCCCACCGTTTGAGAACCACTGCTCTAATGCCTTGACATTCTTTGCTTTTATTTCCATGAACTATGACCTATTCTGATCGTCTGCTATACTGTAAAACTACTATTTACCATCTGGAATTGTTTCACGTTAGTGAAATATTCTCTGCTGTTATTTCCATGAACAATGGTCTATGCTACACGTTTACCATACTGTAAAAATAGTATTTTTGTCATTTATAATTGTTTCAAATTATTAAGATTAAAAATGGACGAATTGTAATTTGGCCAGAAATATTGGTTATTTACAGTGAGAAATATTACTGCACCGATAAGAATTGGCAGGAAAGACCTTATCATTTAGGGCAGCACTGAACACAGACATGGCAGAATGAAAACAAATCTTTAGAATGCAATTTTAGAATGGCACGCAATTTCTCTCCAGTGTAATGCTTCAAATTTAACCAATTAGTACACACCTGAATGTGAAAAAGGAAATCCGTGCACACAGACCATTATAAATGATGATATTTCAACAAAATTGTCACGCTGTTTTCCAGATAATGTCATCTGTTTATTAGAATGGTAACAGCACGAAGCAGAAACCCCAAATCTTGAGTTGTTAGTGTCGTTTCGATCAGATTTTCTACGACTGTTGAGAAAACAAAAGTAGGAACTTTCTTAGGAACGGAAGTAACTGTCAGCCACTTTCACCACCTGGCGTTATAAATAAGTTAACATATTATTTGTTTATAAATATCTTGACCTCTTAATTCACTACAAGTAGATGCAATTATGTGAGACACGTGTTTGTTTTTCTTGACATGTCAAATAGATCGGCGATTCATAACTCTGCTCGTAGAACGAGATATGCTGTAGAAAGTTTGAAGGTAATATGTCTGATGTTATCCAGTCTTCTTTATCATACCTTGCCAGGTCCGAAGCTGATATCGCCGATCATGTCTCGTCAGTTCTCTCTGTCATTTCACATTTAGATGAAGCTGGTGTTGTTTTAATTATTATTTGTTGGCTAGCTGTTTCAGCTTTCCATGCAAACTCTTCTGTTTTCCTATGCTTATGTTAGTTAGTTAGTCGACAGATCATCCTCATTGCACATCGAACCATTCAGTCCATAAGTGCTCGGATCAACTCCTCAGCAAATCCCGCAGCGTGTAGCGGCTAACGACAACTGTTCTGTGTTGGTTTATCAATCTTCTTTGGCTTCCTGCGTAGTGTTCTTGTTTCAGACAGAAAGACTCACTCTCTCTCTCTCTCTCTCTCTCTCTCTCTCTCTCTCTCACACACACACACACACACACACCTGCCTGACTGCTAGCCAGCCAGCCAACCGGCCTGCCTGCCTGCCTGTCTGCCTGCGTGCGTGCGTGCGTACACACACACACACACACACATACATACATATCTACCTACCTCCCTCCCTCCCTCCCTCCCTACCTACAGACAGACAGACATACATACACAGACAGACAGACAGACAGACAGACAGACAGACATAAATACACAGACAGACAGACAGACAGGCAGGCAGACAGGCACGCACGCACGCACATACACACATACATACATACATACATACATACATACGTACGTACCTACCTACCTACCTACCTACTTGCGTGCGTGCGTCCGTGCTTCCTTTGGCGCACTTGACAAGGGCAAGACTTAACGTTGCAAACATATCACATTCCAACCCATTCCTTCCCAAGGATGCCTCTTGTTTGGCCGTTGAAAAAATGCAGTCTCATATCAGATACGGCCGCTGAGGTGGGAAGCGTAGGTCTTAACTTATACCAGGCCACGTTTAATTACGTGAGAGTAACAAGCTCCCTTCCTCGCCATTTTCTTTCTCAGAGAATTTCTCCAAAATTGTCAGGAAGAAATTTATGAGGCTGAGGTAAATCCCTGAGCCGTGCTGGTTGGGAAAAAATAATCCTGCCATTGCTGGAGATTTAACTCGGCCCCCTGTCTTAATAGGCAAGCGCACTAAGAACTACACCACCACGACGTCTAGATCGCTCTAAGAAATGTAACACCTCGATGCCTATATCGCTCTAATAAATATATCACCTGGACGCTTATATTCTTCTAAGAAATATACCACGTCGACTCCTATATCGCTCTAACAAATATGCCACTTCGACGCTTATATAGTTCTAAGAAATATACCGCATCGACGGCTAGATCGCTCTAGGAAATTAACACCAAGACGCCTATCTCTTTCTAAGCAATGTAACACCTCGACCCCTATCTCTCTCGACGCCTACATCGTTCTAAGAAATATACCATCTTGACTGCTCTAAAAAATATACCACCACGACAAATAGATCGCTCTAAGAAATATATTACCTCGACGCCTATATCTCTCTAAGAAATGTAACACCTCGACGCCTACATCTCTCTAAGAAATGTAACACCTAGACGCCTACATCTCTCTAAGAAATGTAACACCTAGACGCCTACATCTCTCTAAGAAATGTAACACCTAGACACCTACATCTCTCTAAGACATGTAACACCTAGACGCCTACATCTCTCTAAGAAATGTAACACCTAGACGCCTACATCTCTCTAAGAAATATAACACCTAGACGCCTACATCTCTCTAAGACATGTAACACCTAGACGCCTACATCTCTCTAAGACATGTAACACCTAGACGCCTACATCTCTCTAAGAAATGTAACACCTAGACACTTATATCTCTAAGACATGTAACACCTCGACGCCTATATCTCTAAGACACGTAACACCTCAACGCCTACATCTCTCTAAGAAATGTAACACCTAGACGCCTATATCTCTAAGACATGTAACACCTCGACGCCTATATCTCTAAGACATGTAACACCTCAACGCCTATATCTATAAGACATGTAACACCTCAACGCCTATATCTCTACGAAGTGTAACACCTAGACGCCTACATTATCTCTAAGACATGTAACACCTAGACGCCTACATCTCTCTAAGAAATGTAACACCTTGACGCCTACATCTATCTAAGAAATGTAACACATCGACTCCTATACCGCTCTAAGAAATGTAACACATCGAAACCTATATCTCTCTTAGAAATGTAACACCTAGACCCCTATATATCTCTTAGAAATGTAACACATCGACATCTACATCTCTCTAAGAAATGTAACACATAGACGCCTATATCTCTCTAAGACATGTAACACCTAGACGCCTACATCTCTCTAAGAAATATAACACCTAGACGCCTACATCTCTCTAAGAAATGTAACACATAGACGCCTATATCTCTCTAAGACATGTAACACCTAGACGCCTACATCTCTCTAAGAAATGTAACACCTAGAAGCCTACATCTCTCTAAGAAATATAACACCTAGACGCCTACATCTCTCTAAGAAATATAACACCTAGACGCCTACATCTCTCTAAGAAATGTAACACCTAGACGCCTACATCTCTCTAAGAAATATAACACCTAGACGCCAACATCTCTCTAAGAAATGTAACACATAGACGCCTATATCTCTCTAAGACATGTAACACCTAGACGCCTACATCTCTCTAAGAAATGTAACACCTAGAAGCCTACATCTCTCTAAGAAATATAACACCTAGACGCCTACATCTATCTAAGAAATGTAACACCTTGACGCCTACATCTATCTAAGAAATGTAACACATCGACGCCTATACCTCTCTAAGAAATGTAACACATCGAAACCTATATCTCTCTTAGAAATGTAACACCTAGACCCCTATATATCTCTTAGAAATGTAACACATCGACACCTACATCTTTCTAAGAAATGTAACATCTCGACGCCTATATATCTCTAGAAGTATACCACGTCGACACCTACATCGCTCAAAGAAATATACCACCTCGACGCTTACATCGCTCTAAGAAATATACCACCTCGACGCCTAGACCTCTCTAAGAATTATACCACTTCGACTACTATTTCGATCTAAGAACTATACCACCATGACTCCTAGATCAATCACATATTTTACATTCCTTGAGTTGGTCTAATGAAACTAGGCTAATGAAACTAGAACATTATATACAACAATAAGACAGAGACAAACAGCTTTCCTCGGTCATGTGATGAGAAGAGGGGCATTGGAGAACATCGTAACAACTGGAAAGATCGAGGGGAAGAGAGGCAGAGGTAGACCAAGAGAAGTGATGCTGGATGGATTGAGACGGTGGCATGGAGGAATATCAGCAGCAGAGTTGATCCAGAAAACCAAAGACCGAGATCTATGGAGAGCCATGAACGCCTACGCCAGCCGGCACGGCACTTGATGATGATGATGATGAGTTGGTCTAATATCTATTTACTTCCATGTTTCTTTTCGTCTTATTAAAAAAAAGGTCGAAGTCACTATGATCGCCTTCTATACTCCAGGTTCTATCCCTAATGCCTCAGTCTGTTTTTCCCTGTGCAGAAAACGTCGCATTGAACACGAACTCCTTAAGTCCAAGCGGCGAACACCCCCCCCCCCTCTCTCTCTCTCTCTCCCCCCCCCCCCGGTCTCCAAAACGAGTTTCCCCCAGTGTCAATATTTACATAACTAATTATTATATTTTATATTATTTTGATGGTTTCTTCTTCTTCTGAAAGTTCATACCAAGTAGCGTTGGCTACCATGTCTGTCTATAGCAGTGTTTCCCAACCTTTTTTGTACCATGCCCCACTTAAGCCTTTCTAAAATTCATATTGCCCCCCTCCCCCGCCCCATGTCCCCCCTCAACATATACATTATTTTTAATATTCAAAAATTGAAATGTTCACTAAAGAAACTTGAATGATAGGTCTTAGGAAGAAATCACTAGGTAATTATTGAGCAAACACAGTAAGTAAATTTTCAAAACATATAATGGAGAACTGAAATTCAAGTACAAAATAATTTTAATGAAAGATTTTTCTATATTATTTTAATTATTAGTAATTATTTATTATTTAAATTTAGTGAGATCCTTGCGCTTGATGCTTGCTGCAAAGAGATCTTATGTCAGGTTCCAATTTAGTTAACTTCAGTCTCAAGTCTCCCCGTTTTGTTATATTCAGCCGATTTCTTCCATTTTCGAATTGCCCCCCCCCCCCTTAACAGTCAAATTGCCCCCCTGTGGGGCGTGGGCCCCACGTTGGGAAACACTGGTCTATAGCCTTCAGTCTTGTACACTGCTAATCATTTCTGATACTGATGTTCCTCCATTCTTTGATGTCAATTTATCTTATATCTTCACTCTCGATCTCGCTTTGTCTCTCTTACACTGCACTTTCCCATTGCCACGACGAACTGCAACTTCTCCCTTTCCATATGTTCAAAGAAAGTGAATTATCTTGTCTGATGTGAGTAATCAGTTCTCTTTGCAAGTTAACTTTCTTAAAGATATCTTCAGCTAGCTGTTCTTTAAAAAAAAAAAAAATCCGCCCATGATATTCTAATGATTCTTCTATAAAACCCGATTCCACATAGTTACTCACTAATCTCTTGACTGTCTATGATTCTCTTCCTCAAATCTGGATTGGCTCTACATAGCTCTTAAGAATTATTTTATAACCTCCATTGACAAAGATATATTACATAGGATATTCTTCGTCTTGTAAAATAATGTTGTAGCTTGAGCTATTCCACGTAGTATTGAGCCCATCCTAATATTGGAAGCGAGTTGTGGACAATTAGCAAACAAATAAGGAATTATGAGGAGGCCGCAGAGATGTAGCTGTATAGAAATATTATGAGAACACAGGCTACAGATTGAAAGAGCAATGAAGATACCAAGAAAGAAGTTAAGTCACAAAGAGAACTGGTTACTCGCATCAACGGAAGGCAGTTAACATTCTTTGGGCATGTCATAAAACTAAAACAATTGAATAAATTGTGGAGAGGGACATATAGAACTACAAAAATCAGATTTTTAAGAGCATGCATCTTTCCCATTGCAACATACGCCTGTGAGACCTGGACACTTACTAAACAAGCTGAACAGCTCATATATGCCTTTGAATATAAATGTTATAGACGGGTTCTAAGAATATCCTGGATAAAGAAAAGAATGGGACGCAGAGGTGTTTCCAAGGCACCAGGGCCGGGTTATAAACTGGCCAAGACCTATTGACGCGCCCTCGTCGAGCATCCTCGGCAACAGGTCCCTTCGGGGTCCTGGCTAAAGTCAGTAGGATCGCCGATTCCTCCGAAGTCGGAGAGTGTCTGCCTGTACGGCGAGGAACCACCAATCTGCACACCAATAAGCCAGACATGGGACAACGGATACTCACGCAAAACTCAGGTCCTGTATGACATCACACTGATGTTGGACAACAGGATGCCTTCATCCGACATACAGGACTTCGCGTTGGAGCTCAAGCCAACGAACACAAGCAAGCAAGCAAGCAAGAAAAGAATAAATGCATCCATACTTCAAGAGCTGAAAATTGAAGAAGGTTGGCTATTAAAGACGATAAAACAAAGACAATTGAAATATTTTGGTCACTTGAAACGTCACGAAAGTTTGGAGAGAACAATAATTGAGGGGTATATGCCTGGGAAGAGAGGAAGAGGAAGGCCAAAGAGAAGATGGGTGCATGATGTGACGGATGATCTCCATATGGGTGTATTGGACGAGGGACATCTTGCTTATTTATGATCCAGAGGTTTTCCGGAAGGTTGTTATAGGAGCGAGTTCTGCAAAGGACATGCGAATGAATGAATGAATGAATGAATGAATGAATGAATGAATGAATGAATGAATGAATGAATGAATGAATGAATGAATGAATGCATGGACATGTCATGACTAGTGGAAAGCTAGAGTATTTCGTCACAACATTAAAGTTGGGGTGAAGAGAGGCTGGGAGAGACCAAGAGAGAAGATGCTGGACAGTTTCACATAATGGCATGGAGGAGCATCAGTATCACAAATGGTTATCAGCACGCAAGGAGAAGACTGTGGACAGACGTGATCACCAAAGCCACACGGCGTGGACTAAAAGAATTAGAAGATTCCACGTTTAACTTTAGCCATACACCTTCCATCTGCTGTGATCAAGGTACCCAAATACTTTGGCTTGTTTCAGAAGGGGGTGTTACTTTTGGGAAGACATGCTTTCTTTGTAATTAAGAGGATTTTGATGTTACGTTTGGGACAAAGACATTATTTCTATGCAACCATGTTTACTTTTGTTTTTTTTCTTTTACTCAGAGTGAAATCTTTGTTTTGACTTTCTGTTGCAGCAATATTTACAATTTCTTGCTTCTGCGTTTCATTTTCAGTAATCAAGACCGTATGATGTTGTTTACATCGCATGTTGTTTACATGTGTGCATCAACTAATATTCCTGGCATGTCTTGTATGGATTTCATTATTTCGCTGTACAACATGATCGGGTTAGGGAAATTTAACATGGCCAGGAGCGGAGTGGCTTAGAGGTTAAAACACCCGCCTCAGGCTTGCGTAGACCTGGTTCCATTCGCGCTGTAGACTGTGTGGATTTTAAAACAATGTAATCCCTCAGTGACTTTAAGGGTGCTGAAGACGGAGGCAACCAGCCAGGAGGCACACCACAGAAATCAGGATGCCACGCAATTACGCAAAACGGAATATGTCGACTACTGCTAAATGTTATGGTGCTCGCCCTGCTTTGGACCCCCAGGCAGGTGCAGTGCCGGGCCCTATGTCTCGAAAGGGTCCAACCCCAACTACTGGAGGTCCTTCTCAGATGTCCTGTGGAGCCAGGGGACATGAGAATAGAAAGGCTGGCCATACTAAACAAAGACTTAAAATAATGCACTGGAATGCGGAGGGAGTCAGCAAAAAAAAAAATAGAATTAGAAAACATCCTGGACCAAGAAAAAGTAAGCATATGTTGCTTGCAAGAAACTCACCTCAACGAAAATATAGCCTTCAAAATCAGAGGCTACCAGTGTTACCGATCTGACCGAAAGGACAGGCGAAAAGGTGGGATACTTACCCTTGTAAAAAATAACATCACTGCTTCCCAAATCGAAGTCTACATGGAAGGGGCTGAGTATCAGACACTTAAACTTAAGACAGGCTATACAGACCTACATCTGATCAATTACTACTGTCCAAGTGACCGCCCACAGGCACTGGACACACTACCATTAACAAAAAAAATGATTGTGTGTGGCGATTTCAACAGCCACTCGCAGAGTTGGGGCTATGATCACATGGACCAGAGAGGAGAGAGACTGGAAGACTGGCAGGATGAGAATAGATTCATCTTGGTTAACAAGCCGTCCTACCCACATACTTTCTACTCGAGATCATGGTACACTACAACTACACCTGACCTGGCTTTTCATTCACCAGACATGGAGTGGAACATTACACGAATTATTGGGAAACAACTTGGTGGCAGTGACCATCGGCAAGTCTTTCTAACTGTAGAAAATGAGCTTGTAAGTGAAAGCAGCACCCTCTCAAGGTGGAACTACAAGAAAGCAGACTGGGCAATGTACAAGAATCGCACCAGCATACTGGTTAGAAACCTGAACAATGAGAAAGACACAAATAAAATAGTTGAAGAGTTTGGGAAATGCATACTTCAGGCAGCGCGAGAAACAGTACCAAGAGGAGCCCGTAAACAATATAAACCCTACTGGAGTAGTGAACTGGAACAGTTGCATAATGATGTGGAAGTGTGTAGAAAGCAAGCAGAGGCCACACCCAGTCAAGAACACCACAATAAATTCCAGCACGCAAAAGCCAAATTTCAAAGGGCCAAGCTGCAGGCTAGACGGAAAAGCTGGCAGGAAAAAAACAGTCTCTGAACTTTGAAAGAGACACAAGGAAATTGTGGAAGCTAATGAAACAACTTAACGATGAGGGCACAGGGAGAAACTCAAAAATTGCACTACATAAAGATGGAAACATCTTAACAAGAAAGCAAGCAGCTGACCATTTTGCGGACTCATTCGCACAAGATAATAATATCAAAATTAGTCCAGAGAAACAACAAGAGATTAGAGAGAAACGGCAACATACAGGACATGACAGAAGGAAATAGTACATGAGGTTCTGGAGGCACCCATCACAATCAGCGAACTGGAGCTAGCCATATCAAAACTGAAAATGAGAAAGTCACCAGGAGCTGATGGTATCTCCAATGAAATGATCAGGAACCTAGGAACAGAGGCCAAAGCAAAGCTGTTGCAGATCTTCAATAACAGTTGGACCTTAGGCAGTGTTCCACAAGCCTGGAGAGAAGCAATCATGATACCCCTCCTAAAATCAAGGAAAGATAGTTCCATTGCCTCTAGCTACAGACCAATTAGCCTCACCAGCTGTCTCTGCAAAACACTGGAGCGCATCATCAATCACAGACTGCAGTGGTACATTGAAAGTAAAAACATCCTTGTGCCACAGCAGGCTGGCTTTAGGCAGTGCTACTCTACGGAAGATCAGACAACCTACCTCTCTCAAGAAATTGAGGATGCATTCCAAGAGAAGAAGCTGGTGCTTGCGGCATGGATAGATTTGAAGAAAGCCTTTGACAAAGTCTGGAAAGAAGGTCTGATGAATAAACTGAGAAACTGCAAAGTCAATGGAAGAATGTACAAATGGGTGAAGGCATACTTGCACAACAGAAGAGCCCGAGTACAGATAGACGACCGACTAAAGAGCAAGAAAGTACTATTGCGACACGGTGTTCCCCAGGGTGGAGTCTTGTCCCCCACACTTTTTCTAATCTTCATCAATGACCTCGTTGCTAATCTACCGCATGGAATTAAAGCGGCAATGTACGCCGATGACCTGGTTCTATGGAGCACAAATGAACATGCATCAGTGGCCACCAGATTGCTACACAGAGCTGTAGATACATTTGTTGCATGGGCAAATAGATGGTGTGTCAGCATAAACACTGACAAGTGCAGCACCACCCTATTTACCCTCTCTCCAAAACAAAAGGCAGGGGCCATCCAGATAAATGGAACACCCCTAAGAGAAGATAAAGAACCAACATACCTTGGAGTAACATTTGATGGCTGGCTGACATGGAGAAAGCACATCAACAACGCAGTAGCAAAAGCCAGAAGGAAAATAGCCATCCTGAGAAAGCTAAGTGGAACCACATGGGGAACCAGTGGGAAAATACTTAGCAAAGTTTATCAACAGAGCATACGACCACACCTGGAATACGGGTCAACTGCGTGGTGTTCGGCAGAAAAAACCACACTACAAGAGCTGGACAAAGTGCAAAATCAAGCACTTAGAGTCACCACAGGAGGGATGAGATCAATCCCTATAGTGGAAATGGAGAAGATGGGGAGCACACAAGCACTGATTAAGCGCAGAGATACGAAAACGCTAATACAAGTAGAAAAGTTCCTCAGATTGCCAGGCCACTCTATGAAGAACAGATTTGAAAACCTAGCTATGGGGCTGTTGAAAAGATGTAGTTTTATCCACCAGGCCAAACGACTCTGCAGAGAAACCACCGATCTGCCCACAGTTGGTATCCCCCTAACAACTATTCCAGAGCGAACTCCATGGAAAGATGAACATAGACTATCATTACAAATCCAGACAAAAGTGAAAGGAATATTTGACAAGGAAGAACAGAACAGTGTGCAGCGCAGAACAGCCACTCTCAGCTTCCTTGATGAAGAATACTCACAGGACCTCTGGATCCGAGTCTACACAGATGGGTCGGCACAAAATGCTGTTCGAAATGGAGGAGCGGGAGTATACATAGAATACCCAAATAATACTAGGGACACAGCTAGAGTACCGACAGGAAAGTACTGTCATAACTACGATGCTGAAATTGAGGCAATCAAGATAGCAACAGAGAAATTACTAAATACCAGCAATGGTACACAACCTGTGGTGCTATTGACAGATGCAAAATCAGTACTCGAGGCGCTCCTGTCTGGGAAATTGCCAGTACTAAGGACACTACTTTCTGAACTTAGCAGTCAGCATAAGGTCACCATACAGTGTATACCATCCCACTGTGGAGTACCCGGAAACGACAGAGCTGATCAATTGGCTAAGGAAGGAGCCAAAGAAGAACAGCCTGATGTGCCCGTTACATACCACCAAAAGAAAAGAATGATCACATCAGTCAGAAAGCCACCAAAACCTGCTTAAGATGACTACCACGTTATGGACAGACCAGAACAAGTCATTATTCTGCGCCTCAGAACAGGGCACAATAGATTACGCAACCACATGTATACAAAATTCAAGATTGGTGAAACAGTCATGTGCACATGTGGATTGGCGTCGCAGATAGCAAAGCACATACTCCAAGACTGCCCAAAATATAACATATCTAGGCAAACCTTCTGGCCTAGAGAGACGACAGTGGAAGATAAACTCTATGGACCGCTGTGTGAACTGAAAAAGACAGTTCAATTCATACAAGAGACAGCATTGCAGTTATAGAACGAACGAACGAACGAACGAACAAACTTTAATTTCAAAGGGTTAAGAATTGGGCACGCAGGCCCGTCTAACATTCTGCCCTTCTCTCACCCTCTTTCATACATTATTTCATTCACACATCATTCAAGGCTAACAGAGAACAGCAACAATAAAAAAGATATGCATTATAAAGGCATGGGCAAAATGCGAACATCAAAACTACACGACACAGTAAAATTAGATAATGGTCTGACACTTGTTATTAGCCATGTGGAATATACTGGCCTACCAAAAGGGGACTGGCTGTTATACTAGGGTTTTGTTATTGTTATTATTATCTCTATTATTAAGGGGGAAGATAATCCGTACTGAGATAGTGTTCGAGTAATTTGCGATTATATGAATAGGGATTGGTGATGTCTTTGATTTCTTGTGGAAGATTGTTCCACAGCTGAGCTGCAGAGTACGTTAAGCTTGTTTTGTATAAGTCAATCCTAGGCTTCGGAATGTGTAATATATTTAAACGTTTACTGTGTCTAGCATTATATTTAAACAATGGCCAAAGGTAATTTGGGGCATTCCGATGCAGGATTTTGTGAATTAGTTTAGCTTTATTGAAAAGCAGGCGTTTGCGGAGTGATAGTAACTGAAGGCGTTTATACAGACATATAGACATATTTCAAGCGAACGAAAGAAGAAGAAGAAGAAGAATTGACTTTAAGCATAGAAGCAACACAAAATAGGTTGCCTGATTGTTGCTGGCATTTCTCGCTGCATCTTATCAGGTACACACTGTAGAATTATATAGCAAATGAAGTGAATAAAAAAAAACTGTCATTTACTGCCAATATAGTAGTACCTTGCGGTGTATGACAGGGTGTCTTAAGCCTGAGGAATTAGGGCCGCCTGGCTAGTGCAGTCGCCGCGAACTGTGCAGGTTAGAGTTTTCTTTTTTCCCCTAACAGAAAAAAAAAAAACATCTCCACATTCTACCGAGGATTCGAACTCGGATCTCCCGAAGGAGAATGCGGCATTTTAGCCCCTTGACCAGCCTTTCCTCATGAATAGATGGAATCATTCTGTGGCTAAAGTCCATAATACAAATAGCATCTGACACTGTTCGATATGGAGCATTTGTTATCCCCACGATAAAAGCGTGAAATCTTGCTGTCTGCACAAACCCGATTTTAGATGCATAGTCGCTATGGCGATAATGTGTTAATTGTTTATTGTTCGTCGAAAGCAGCGTACAAAACATCTTTTGTTTGTTAACAAAATGGCCGAAAAATAGCAGTCGTTGAGAGGCGGCCGAGTTTGGACTTTGATAGCCTGTCGACTGCACGGATTTTCGTTAAGACTGATTAACTCTTTTCCACCCACACTGTTCTACTTTCGGTATGAATTTTGA
>OY992894.1:36798585-36821085 GCA_963921405.1 Cepaea hortensis
CATCATCATCATCATCCATCATCATCATCATCATCATCACCATCACATCCTCACATATAATCATCATCATCATCATCATCATCATCATCACCATCATCATCATCATCGTCGTCGTCGTCGGATCTCAGCACGGCTCAATGAATTAGAGCGCTAGCTCTTAAACATCCAGTGCGCTGATGCCGAGGTAGCGGTGACAACCCCTAAACCGGTCAGTTGGACTAAAATATTGACTTCTCGTCCATGACTGGGTACCTCTGAAGTCTGAGGGTTCGCCTGATGACGAGGAAAAAAAAAAAAAAAACAGACCCAGCCATACTTTCCTGACCCAAAGCATGGCTACAGAAAATGTAGCGTTTCACAGGTTGGGAACCGCTGTTATAGGAACTTAGCTTTATAAAGACATAAGCTTCAAACTAAAACCAAACCCGGCATAGTTCGCTAACTTGCCGCTTTCAAAATGCTGATGACAGCTGATTATAAAATTCCTACCCAGATCAAGTACTCTAAAGGGACTTTTCTTTGGTCCAAGCTAAGTGCTTTGTCCAGAAAGCCAGAATCTGTGGGTCTAATTATAATCATGCCAATTATCAATTACAAACTGAGATTTAAAAAAAAAGGGGGGGGGGAGTGATACTGTCGTGTTAAGGTTGAATTGCCACATATACTACCCCGAGGTTCTGTATATATTCACATATCCCCTAAGTGAAGGTTGTTGATATACAGCTATCAGGAAAGCTACGTTTATAAAGAATATAAATACTCAACGAAGATTATGAGAAGCTACACAGTCATTCCGGTCAGTGTTCTTACACCTGATTTTAATGAACATTCATTAAACGAACTATTTTAATTATACTGCGAGACGAGGGAAGTATGAAGACATACCGCTAAATTCCCAGTCTCCTTACACAAACTGGTAAATTCAGTATGATCCACGGCTCAAAGCTATTTAAGTGTCATCGACTTAGAACCGGGACTAATTGATAAGTCCACGTCTCATCAAAATAACTTTGACTAGTGAATACATAGAAAATTAGAACCTGGAATAATTACTCAATCACAAAAGCCGTGATAGTGGAAGATCTGTTTGAACAAGGCGGAACTACTGAAAGCTCAAGATCCACAGTCGACACAGATCAGTGTCCAGCTTACCAACGAGAGAGGCAAAACCAGAAATCAAACAAGAAGTGATCCGAGTCTAGGGCAGAAATGTCGATAGCCTGGATGATTCCTGAGAAAACTATAATTCAACCAGGTAAAGTGTGTGTAACCGACCTGACGAACAGATACACTGAAGTCCCCGTCCATGACGAAACTTTTCGTCCTGGTAAACTATCGTGTCTGTAAAAAGAACTATATTCTGTGTTGTGTATTGTGTGGTGTGTTGTTTTGAGTAGGAAAAAAACACACGAGAGATTAGTTATATTTTGAGAAATAGCCAAGGGTGACTGCCGATTGCACATGTTGTAATTATTGGGTCCAAGTGTTCTGCAGAATCACCAGCTTAGTAATCTAAGATAGATAAGTGATACCCGTGTTCGATTCTAAATCCAACCCCAATATAATTGTCACAAGATATCTGGAAATCCCGACGAGATAATCAGTCTATCTTAGGCATTAGACATACCTGTCAACTGTACTATCCCTATATTTTTCTGGGACTTGAGTTATAACACAGACTGACACGGACAGTGTGTGTTTTGACTGATAATTATAATTTAAGTTATTAATTCATATTTTAAATTAATTAATTAACCAAGATGGCATCCATGGGACCAACCATAGCAGACATCCAAGCTCGAGGTCGAGAGATGGATCTAGAGGGTGTTGATTTACAGAGATATGTACAAGAGGTAGAAATAGATCTTAGACAGGAGGAAATAGATCGAAGGAAGGCTGAGCGAGAACAAGAAGAAAAGAAACTTGCTGCAGAGCAAGAAGCAAAAAGATTTCCGCTTAGCAAGAAGAAAAAAAAAACTTGCCATAGAGCAAGAAGAAAGGAGATTGGCAAGGGAGCATGAGGCTAAGAATGAGGAAAGGGAACATGAGTTCCGTATGAAAGAGTTACAAGCTAAAATTCCGACTTCCAAGGAATGTGAAGGAGCAGTAGGAGGATCTTCACTGATAGGATCCCAACTATTCGGAGGGATTACCTACCCACCAATGACCTTCTCAGTAATGATCTTTGATCCTTCTTAAAAAAATTAATAGATGACTTGATACATAGATTCACTGCTATGGCTTCCGCTGTAGGTTTAGATAGAGATAAATGGAACTTGAAAATGTCACAATGATTAAGGGGTGCGGCATATGAAGTTTATTCCCGACTTCCACCAGGAATGGAAAATTACTTTGAAACTCTGAAACAAGCTCCCCTGAAACGTTTCGAGATGACCGCTGATACCTATAGGGAGAAGTTCTATACTTCCAAGATAGAGCCAAGAGAGATGTTTTCTGCTTTCGCACTCAGGCTGAAGTCCTATCTGTTGAAATGGATGGGCTTCGCTGGGTTCTAAACAGATTATGAGAGTCTGGAGGAGTTGATCCTAGTGGATCAAATGTAAACTCAAATGGCAAAGCTACTTGAGACATTTCTATTAGAGCAACGCGCAGAAAGACTGGAACAGGTAAATATGTTGGCAGATGGATATACTCTAGCACATAAAGAAGCCAAGATTGAGACAGCACAAAAAGGTTCCAAGTCTCCTGAATAGGGAGAAGAAAATAAGTCTAAACCAACCTTCACAAACAAAAAAGTGGGACTTTCAGTTAAACACAGAATAGGGAATCCAAAGTAATAAGGCACATGCATCTCCTAACAAGGAGTGGCCCAAAAGGTACTGTAAATTGTTTCAAACCAAAAACACATAAACAAGTAGTCTGTTTTAGCACACCCAAAAGAAGTAGATTTCACGGCTTGAGTAGTTAACTCAAAGGGGAAGGCAAAATGGGACATAGTTTCGCGGTATAATGCTCTATATAACGAAAAACCACCACTAGTAGAGGAAATTGAAGTGAACAGACAGAGAGTAGAGTACCTATAAGATACTGAACTGCAGTACGAGGCAATAATCTCTGCACACTTAGTCGATACACAGCAGATTAAGGGGGAGAAGATAGAGATTCATCCAGCGTTGAACAGTTCCGAAACAATGTCTTTACCAATAGCTCTGTAGACGTTAAGTCCAAATATGTGACATGAGCAATTGAAACTGCAGTCTTAACCGACCCGCTTTTCCCTATTATTTTGGGTAGTCGATATGTGTATTTAGGGGCACCAGGCCGGCTTGCAAATAGGATGACCCTACAGACGCTAGCCCAGAAGGGAAACGGCCAGCAGAGGATTGGTATCTCAGTAATTTTACCTAGTGAAATTAAATCTGCACAAAACAAAGATACAATTTTGCACTCGTGTTTCAAACAAATGCCTCATTGAAGTAATCCTCCGAGGATAAGTCAATTCTACAAAAAGAATCAAATGTTATATCGGAGATCCGGAACCAAAGAATATCAGCATAATCAGCTGGTAGTACCTATAGACTTCCGACAACAGATTCTAGACAAAGGACACGTAAATTCCAAGAGGAAACATATCAGCGTCGGAGCAATGATTCGTATAATTATCCGCAATCATTATTGGCCGGGAATTACTGGAGATGTGCGAAGACATGTGAAATCATGCTCTGATTGTCAGAGCAAGAATCCTAAGCATAGGAGACATTCCAAGGAATAAACTCCATGTATAGGGGACAGAAATAACTTTTGAAGGGAGAGAGAGAAAAGACAAAAGGGGGACATCATCATCAAGTTCCAAGCCGACTGGTGTAGGTGTTCATGACTCTCCACAGATCTCTGTCTTTGGTTTTCTGGATCAACTCTGCCGTTGATATTCCTCCATGCCACCGTCGCAATCCATCAAACATCATTTTTCGTGGTCTGCCTCTTCCTCTATTCCCCTCGATCTTTCCAGGTGTCTCGATGTTCTCCCTCGCCTCTATTCTCATCACATGACAGAAAAGTTTGTCTCTTTCTTATTGTTGTAATTATGTTCTATTTTCGCCAACCTCTTTAAGGCATTCCTCGTTAGTTACTTTGGTAGTCCAAGGAATTCACAACATTCATCTAAGAAACCACATCTCTGTTGCTTCCAATCTCTTCCTAATTTGTTCATTTATATTCTAAGATTCACAGCCATACAGCAAAACAGGTTCTATATAGCTCTTCTACACTCTCTTTCTTACATTCAATGATAACGACCTATTGCAGAAGACATTGTTAATTTTTTGAACTGCAGCCTTTGCTTGCCCTATTCTGCTCTTAATCTGTGTTGTACATCTTCCATCTGATGTTATAAATGTAACTAGATATTTAAAAATATCCACTTGGTGAAGAATTTTCCCTTCTATATCTATTTCACATTTGGGTGTCACCTATTTCTTTGATATCACTATTGTTACTGTTTTGTTATTTAAATATTCAAGGAGAGTCCTTTATTTGCACTCTCTATTGATAAGAAAATCTCTAAAGAATCCCAACCTTCTGATCTATCTAACGATAAGCATTATAGAATGACGAAGTTGTTAGAATCCTCTCGTTAGATGCGTTCTGACAAAATAAGTCGTAGGGGGTTAGTCGAGAGAAATACAATTCAACAGGCTTTGACACCGATACGTCAGAAAGTTTGTCAACTGACCGGGGCGAAGACAACGGCGTTAAGTGATAAAGTTCAGACGTAACGGGGACGACTGGATAAAGGTTTTACTTATTCCAATGTTTCTAATAGACTTTAGATGGGAAATTTCTTATCTAAATATCCTATATCTGATAAGGAATCGGCAATCAAGTGGAGCAGAACTGCTGGCAAGAAACGTTAGTAAGGCCACTTTTAAAAGCGGGCCATTGTAACAACATTTCCTGGCAGTCTCTTTCCACTTTTACTAAATTAAAGCTTGAAGCAAAATAGTAAGCAATATTGGACCTAACTTCTATGTAACGTAACGACCAGCTGTGCATAGAATGCCAGTTGCCCATTATAATTAATATACTCAGTAGCTGAACCTGAGATAATCCTAGTGAATAACCACTAAAGACTTATCAAATAATGCGATTAATCAAAGGGGAATATAGGAACTTAGCTTCCTAAAAACATAAGCTTCAAAATAAAGCCAAACGGCATAGTTCGCGGAGAAACAAGTCAAGGCACTGCTAACCCGACCAGCGACAACGAGAATCTACTAGCGGAAATAAAGGAGATCCAGCAAAACATCAAGCGAAAAGTTGAGCATATGACCGCGTTGAAGCAGGAAAACGAAGAAATGCTACGCACCATAAAAGTGGAGAGAGAGAGGGGGAGAGAGAGAGAGAGAGAGAGAGAGAGAGAGAGAGAGAGAGAGAGAGAGAGAGAGCGGCTAAAAGCTGAAATGAAATCAACTCAAAACAAACCAACAGAAGCCATGCAAGAGACCACTGAGAAGCCGCAAGAAACCAAACACAAAACTGAGCCGGAACCGCAAGATAAAGCAAGCAGCCGAACCACGACGCCCGAAATACCCATGGGGAAACCAACATCCCGCCAGACAGCCGAAGAAAGACAAGATGAGGAACCTCACGACGCCATGGAGTGGTACACAAAGGAACCCACTCTGGAGGAAATGGAGGAGTGCACAGAAGCAGAAAAGAAACGGGCTGGGCAAAAGGAACTCAGACACGAGGAATACATAAGGAGACAGGAAGCAAAAGGAGAGAAGCCCAAGAAACTCAGGGGGAAACTGACAGAATACCCTGCATTACACTATGACTACGATAAGGACATCGAATACTACATAGAAGACGGAGAGATCGTCCCATGGCTGACCACAGAGGAAGCAGTCGAAAGACAGCAAGAACTTAATAGCGAAAGGGAAAGAAAGCGCAAGGAGGTTAAAAGCCTCGAAAAGCTCCTACTAGAATACACAGAAATGGAGGAAAAACGACCAAATAAGAAGTCCTTATAAGGACTGCAACCAGACAAGCTAGGAGCCTGCACCAACAAAGAAAACCACAAGAAGAGACGAGCACATAGGATTGCCGCCGACAACCCCCAGCTGACGTCACAGACACAAACCAGCATAACCAGTCCGAGATAGGACTCACAAGACAAGAATTAGGGTGAACAAACCCACAAAAACCACGGACCTCAACAATAACTACAACTGAAGAGGCAGGTTGAACGAGGCCGAATTGGAAACTTTTGTTTTGAAAATTGGAATTGGAATGGAATTGGAAGGACTCTAAAGGGACTTTTCTTTGGTCCAAGCTAAGTACTTTGTCCAGAAAACCAGAAACTGTGGGTCTACTGATAATCATGCTAATTATCAATTAAAAGCTGATATTTTTGAAACAAAAAAAAAAAAAGGAGGGGGGGAGTGATACTGTCATGTTAAGGTTGAATTGTATATATACATATACTACCTGAGGGTCTGTATATATTCACAGGTCCCCTAAGTGAAGGTTATTGATATACAGCTATCAGAAAAAAAACTACGTTTGTGAAGAATATAAATATTCAACAAAGCTAATGAGCAGCTACACAGTCATTCCGGTCAGTGTTTCAATTGATTTTGATAAACAGTCATTAAACGACCTATATTAAGTATACTACAAGAAGTGACTGCGAGTCGAGGAAAGTATAAAATCATTTCGCTAAATCCCCCAGGTCTTCTTACACAAACTGGTAAATTCAGTATGATCCACGGCTAAAAAACTATTCAAGTTTCATCGACTTAGAACCGGGACTAACTGATGAGTTCAAGTCTCATCAAAATAACTTTGATTAGTGGATACATAGAAAATTAAAACCTGGAATAATTATTCAATCACAAGAGCCGTGATAGTGTAAAATCTGTCCGAACAAGGCGGAACTACTGAAAGCTCAAGATCCCCTGCCGAATCAGTGTCCAGCTTATCAACGAGAGAGGCAAAACCAGAAATCAAACAAGAAGTGATCCGAGTCAAAGGCAGAACTGTCGATAGCCTGGAGGATTCCCGGTTGGAATATCATTCAACCAAGTAAAGTGTGTGTAAATGACCTGGCGGACAGATACCCCGAAGTCCCCGCCTATGACGAAACTGTCAAGACCCTTCTGAGCTTCTGCACAGTCCTACTTGTCGTCCTGGTAGCCTATCTTGTCTGTACAGAGAACTGTATTCTATGCTGTGTGTTGTGTGGTGTATTGTTTTGAGTTAATGAAAGTGAAAAAACGAGAGATGAGTTATGTTTTTGAGAAACAGCATAGGGTGACTGTCGAGTGCATGTGTCTTAATTATTTGGTCCAAGGGGTCTGCATAATCACCAGTTGAGTACATCTAAGATAGATAAGTGATACCCTTGTTCAATTCTAAATCCAACCCCAATAGAATTTTCACAAGCAGTATTTTGTTTCCAGAGTTTTCTTTGGTGACTGTCGTAGCACTCCCTGGGGTGAGGGGAACCTGCTATCACACTTTAACAACGGGATACCTTTAGCCCTGGGACATAGGTGACCTCAGTCCACAAACCCCTTCGACCTTTGGACCCCTATCTCCCTCACTCTCAACCAAGGGACGTTACCCCTTTCAAACTTCGTCCTGAACTCATGACGCAACTCTGGCAGCTAACTATGTTAACAATATGGTGTATTATACAAGATGACTGGATGAATGAGAATGATGATGATTCTGAGATAGACCTTGCAGTATCTATGCGAGATAAGACGGGGCAAGGATCGAGCAGCCTCCTGGAGGAAGTGTCATCATCGTCAGGGCCTCAAGTCACACTATTGGGTAAGTCAGACCCGCTCACCAAGTCTCTCAGGTCTCCCTCCAGGTATAGGTTTCTCCACTTGGATAGGATGGCTGGCGAGTTGACTCACTGGTACTCGGGACCTTCGGTGGATGACGTCCCTGAAGTCTGGATCCCCTTAGAGTAGGGATAAAGACTGTCTCTCGGAAGCTGAGGAACTAGAACACTCCTCTGAAGCGTCTGGCAAAGTCTGATGGTACTGCGGGTATAGCAAGAGGATGATCTCTCACTCAATGGTAGTAGCAGTCCTAACTGTCTATGCAACCCGCGCAGATCCTCTGACTCATAAAGCAGATATCACAGCACAGATACCTCTCCCGCTGAAACGTGTCACGTTAGATAGAGTTCAAAACAGACACAAGTTCTTCCACAATATCAGGCACCACAGGGTACAAGGCACTTGGTAGCGGAGACATCATAACTAGTTCGGCATGAAGGCAGTCAGTCAGGCTCACAATTGGGACACTAACAACAATCAGACACTTGCCCAGCTGAAGTAGTAACAAGGCAATATGGTGCTGGAATGGCGAACAACCTGGGCTATCAGACGTGGAGTGGGCGATGAGTTAGCTGGATCCCAACTTGAGACGTACTCTCGATTGTAAGTACTGCTCGCTGAGGTGGTGGACTTCCTAGCTGTTCACACCGGCTCTCGCCCTAGTCCGGATCACTGGACTCGTCCCCAGATCATTGCTCTGCTCTCAACAAGATAGAATCTGTGGAGGATAACACTCATTGAGAGCACCATGAATCAGACTTACCGACAGCAGATATACTTAAGTACCCCTTACTCAGACGTGTGGACCCTTCCCATAAGGGCCGCACTCCTTCATTGGCTGCTCCAATGGTCGAGGACAGACTGGACCTAGAACCAAAGTGGCAGCTGTCCACCTACATCCTCTTTCTCAGACGAACGTAGGACTGGGTCAAGGTTGGTGTCGGAGATATGGGTCTCTGCTGAAACATAGCTAGACAACACATGTAGTTAGTGAGTCAGGTGTACTTAAAGATAGAAGCGCCCCTAAGGAGGGCTAATGGCAGTACTCCCTCACCTCCTTCCTGTTATCCGCCAACGCTGATGTCGTACCAGGCCGTAGGCACCATCCAAGAACTCCAACTAATTATACAGGGTGATCCCCCTGTAGCAGAAATCCACACCCCGTTCCCCCCTCCCTGGTCCCAGGTCGGGGCATTTAGAACGGTGTCATGTTCAATATGAACATTTCTGTCGCAATGGTCCCTTCTCCTTCTGTCAACCTCTCAGGACACCACTATATTAAGCTGGCCTTCCATGGAGGGAACTAATTACAAGACAGATGTGAGGAAAGCCAAGAAGAAAGTCAGTGGTCGGCCACCAGGTGATCAGACACTCGACTCCCGGCACGACCTTGAAACGACCTCGGAGGGTTCAGCCGACCGGTGCATTCGATTCGTTGCACTTGCCCGATTTCATCGATATATCACTCGATATATCCGAAGCGCCTCCTTAATCTACTTCCGTTAGCGCTGTGAGTAACGGTTCGGCCGCGCTGGTCCCGCCGACGCTCGAGGTTATAAAGTTGGCCATGTGTGAACTCGAATTATAGGTCTCACTTCCCTGAACCCGATTTTCCCGATCAACAGGAGCTGTAAATAAGCCGCGCGCTGCTAACCTATGAAATATCTTAGCAGTACAATGCTGCTACACACGCGTTTGCCACAGACTTAATTTTACAGTCGTAACCTACAAGCTTGCCACTGTTCACACGTGACCTCCTTTCCCGCGCCGGTCAATACACGCGTTAGCGAAATCTCATAATTTGAATCACCAACACCGCCCTAGTTAATGAAAACGGTTGTACACATACCTTCACACAAACAGCACGACAGTGGAGACGAGAAGCGTTGTCACTGCAACTGGACATGATGTCGGAAGTCTTTAACCCTCGTCAAGACACGGCGTCCTGCTCTCTCTCCCTTAGCACTGGGCCAAAATGTCGACTGCCTGCCTGCAACCTGTGCCTCCAACTGATCATGTGTTCCGGGACAATCGACTGCGCAGTCAGACATGCGCAGTCGGTCTTGCCCGGACATCTGTTCCGCCACCCATCTACTGGAATAATCTTAAAGGGCGAGCAACGATTCGGGTCGGGTAGAGTCAAATTACTGGTTACTTCCCGTTCACTGGTAAATTTTCGTCACCCGAATCTCCGATGTCTCACCGGACCTTTCCTCAGCAGAACCATCACGAGGCGGACCCACTGAGTTCTGTGACAGTGACGTGGTAGCCAGTCTCAAGCCAACCCTCTGTAATCGCCTCTTACGGCATGCATCGTGGGTTACAGTGTTGCTAATATATGCTTCACCTACTGGGCCTGGTAACACATGGGCGAACCGTTTCGTATGCTCATCCTTATTTCCGTTATTGGTCCTGAAGTCGAAGTTCCCATATACGATGGTCTCTGTACCGAATCGGCCAAGCGCAGGTCTCGAACTAGGAAAATCGTGAGTTCGCTTACGAAATCCTTCATTGAGTTCGTGAATGCAGTTTGTGTTTGTTTTCGGAGACCACTGGGGGTCGTCACTGGAGCTACAGAGTTTGTGCTCTTTTCGACGCGTTCCGTAAGCCGCTCTCCTGGAAGTAACAGAGCAGTAGGGAATACATTCCGACGGAATCAAACCAATCCTTTTGTCTCTAGAACATAAAAACTGTTAGGTACTTGCAACTCCTGCGAAAAAGTGAGAGACAATAAAAACAGACAGTGTAAATCTGTTACAACGAACCCCAAATACGGCAAACGTAAATCAGAGGGGGGAAAACCAATTATGATGTTTAAAAAAAGTTATACTATGACACAACGAATCGATGTTCCGATTATAATAATCTTCCTCGGTACAACATAAACAGATCTAAAGAAACGTCGATTCGTTGTGCCGTAGTATAACTTATTTTTATTTTATTTCTAAAAAGTATCATCTTTAAAGTATCAACAAAAAAAAAAAAAGAAAAAGAAATATCACCCTTCACCTTTATGGTTTACGTTTACCGTATTGGAGTTCGTTGTAAGGTATAAACACTGTGCCTGTATTTATTATCTCTCACTTTGTCGCTGGAGTTACACTTACCTGCTTTAATTTTACATTGTTATATTCTTCTGCAATCGCTACGTCTCTTATCGATTGTCTCTAAACTTTATTTAAACCTTTTACACTCAAATACAGCGAACACAGAACCTCACAACATACACACACGTGTGGCTTATCAATTTAAACCGTTGAAAATACGGTAGGCACTTTTACTGTTATTTACCGGCAATGGAACTTCTACGCCGTGCATTTCAAGACATGAAAACTTTCCCGAAAAGACGCAGTTACTCCCGTCTCTGTACGGAAACATCCAAATGTTCCCCATCTTTGCGAATTGTGGGTTTGGCTCATTGTTGGGAATCCGGTTCTCGTATTCCAGGTAAAATATTCACAGGTGACATACGGTGTTAGAGAGTGAGACATTTCTCGATGATGCTGCGTTCATTTACTACGGCTCTGTTACCGCTAAATGCCATCCGCCGGTTTTTGGAACATAATTGACCTATTCTATGCATTATGTATAAAAACAATCTACTTGTTTACCTGACTACAATCTACTTGTTTACCTGACTGCCTGCCTGCCTGCCTGCCTACATGTCTAACTACCTATCTACCCTCTATCTTCCCTACCTACCTACCTACCTACCTACAAACATACCAACCTACCTAACTACCAACCTACCAACTACCAACATACTTACCTACCTACCAACCAACCTACCTACCTACCAACCTAACTACCTACCTACCTACCTACCAACCAACCTACCTACCCATCTACCTACCAACCTACCTACCAAACAACCTACTTACCTACCAACCTAACTACCTACCAACCTACCTACCTACCTACCAACCTACCTACCTACCTACCAACCTACCTACCTACCTACCTACTTATCTACCTACCAACCTAACTACCTACCTACCAACCTAACTACCTACCTACCAACCTAACTACCTACCTACCTATCTACCTACCAACCTACATACATATCTACCTACCAACCTACCTACCTAACTACCAACCAACCTATCTACTTACCTACCTACCAACAAAAATATTCACCCATCTAGGTAATTGCCAACCTACTTATCTCCCTGAATACCCATGTATCCAACCGCTTCTCACCCACCCACTTATCTATCTTGTTGACCTCTGCCCTTTCTCCAAGGAACCATCTCTCTCATCAACTGCTATCTCCACATCACTGTGACATTAAATAAGGCCAAAGTATTTCAGTTTCCGAGACATCCCCGCTGTTTATGAGCCATCCTACCCGAGACATCCCCGCTGTTTATGAGCCATCCTACCCGAGGCATCCCCGCTGTTTATGAGCCATCCTACAAGAGAAACCCCGCTGTTTATGAGCCATCCTACCCGAGACATCCCCGCTGTTTATGAGCCATCCTACCCGAGACATCCCCGCTGTTTATGAGCCATCCTACCCGAGACATCCCCGCTGTTTATGAGCCATCCTACCCGAGACATCCCCGCTGTTTATGAGCCATCCTACCCGAGGCATCCCCGCTGTTTATGAGCCATCCTACAAGAGAAACCCCGCTGTTTATGAGCCATCCTACCCGAGACATCCCCGCTGTTTATGAGCCATCCTACCCGAGACATCCCCGCTGTTTATGAGCCATCCTACCCGAGACATCCCCGCTGTTTATGAGACATCCTACCCGAGACATCGCCGCTGTTTATGAGCCATCCTACCCGAGACATCCCCGCTGTTTATGAGCCATCCTACCCGAGACATCCCCGCTGTTTATGAGCCATCCTACCCGAGACATCCCCGCTGTTTTTGAGCCATCCTACCCGAGACATCCCCGCTGTTTATGAGCCATCCTACCCGAGACATCCCCGCTGTTTATGAGCCATCCTACCTGAGACATCCCCGCTGTTTATGAGCCAACCTACGGTTAGACTCCTTCGAAATACCAATGTGTAGAACTAGTTATCAAAATACCACTGTATAAAACAAGTTATCAAAATACCACTGTATAGAATTAGTTATCAAAATACCACTGTATAGAACTGGTTATCAAAATACCACTGTATAGAACTAGTTATCAAAATACCACTGTATAGAACTAGTTATCAAAATACCACTGTATAGAACTAGTTATCAAAATACCACTGTATAGAACTAGTTATCAAAATACCACTGTATAGAACTAGTTATCAAAATACCACTGTATAGAAATTAAAACTCGCTTAAAAGTCGACAGGGTCGACTTCATTGCACCGGAATTTATCCCATATGGCTCGGTCTCTTTCCGCAGCGCGGAAAGTATCGCACAAAGCACGAACTCCGTAGCTCTAGCGACGACCTACAGGAGTCTCAGAAAAATTTCACTCGTGAACCGAAGGACGCGGTCCGGAATCGAACCCACAACCTTCGGATCCCGAGTCAAACGGCTTGACCACTTCGCCACGGTCCTTTACAAGACGTTTGCAGTCAATATCAGCATGGGGGGGGGGGGGGGGGGACGACATGAGAAGAAGAAGAAGAAATCACGTACTTGTCTATTCCAGTCAGGACAAACTATGACTCGTAGATAAAAGGACAGATACTGAAAGTTTGGAAAGATGGGTTGTGTGAAGATATGTTCCACCCTAAGTCTTTGTAGATTTATTGAATAGGACACATTATGAGGATGGACGGTGATAGAATACCAAAGTACATTGGGGGGGGGGGGGGGGGGAGGAGGGGGTTGTTTGCTGAATTACAGATGGGTAAAATATCTCGGCCGGGCTCCCTGGCCTAGGATTTAAACGACTTTCTCCGTGATCCCGTCTATCCACGTAGGGTAACGCAGCGCGCGAGAAAAGGTTCTCGCCGCGTTGGTGACCTACGTGATAAGTGAGCCGGCCGCACAGAAAGCAATGGCGACCTACTGAGCGTAATCTTGCCAAGAAATCAACAACAGCGGTAAAATGCTGGTGTTGACAGCGATGTCCTGTAAAGGATATGTGAAAATAATATCTCGGGATCCGCCTCTGCTACGGTTCAAAGATGTGTGTAAGCGGGACATGAGTGATACAGGCCACATATTGCACTCTGGGAGCAAATCGCCGCTGATCACGTTGCATGGAGAGCAAAGATAAGAAATGGAATAAAGATAAGGATGAAAATGATTGCATATAGGTCAGAAACTAAGCGTGTGAGACGTAAGATGGTCCATGACGTTGAAAATGACCATGTGTTCACATGCATCCATTGTGAACGAACATTTACCACGTGAATTGGTGTAATCAGTCACATGGCTACCGCCATGGGTTGTAGTTATGATGCCCTTTTTGAAGCACAATGTAATAAACTATCGTCTGCCAAGGCGGCATAGTGCCAGTAACGACAGGTCTAGTAAACCGATAGGGAACATTTCTGTATTTGTAACAAGTGCTCTCGATTTCTCTGGAGGCAGTCTATAACACATTTGAGGAGTAATATTAACTATCCCTACCCGATGAAATCTCGCATATCGTGAACGAAACACAGCTGCGGGCGATTTGGAAGCAGATCGCCTTGCGTTGGTTTCTATATAATAGTATGGGTTCCGATCGTTCAGAAAGCAATGGCAAACTACTGAACGTAAACTTGCCAAGAAACCACAAACAGCCAAACAATTCCGGGGTTGAGTGCAACGTCCTGTAAAGGTTATTCAACTAACATTTTGTTTTACACCACGATATTTCACAGCATAAGAGGAAAAAGAAACCGTTAATGCATGTTCTATTCAGAGACAACGTCCTATTCTCATCTCCGGTTTCATTGAAATTTATCAACTCCTCCCGCGTCTATTTAACGGTCAATAGATCTGCCAGACAAATAGCTATATGCACGACTTCCGTGATTCCTAGAGGGATATCTCAGACAACACCTACGTCTTTGGCAGCAGTCTATATCTCAGGTAACAAACAACAAAAGGCATTTATTTATTCGAGTATAATCACTGTCGCCTCCCACTCTGTGCGCGGCAACAATATGTCTTCTTCTCCCACCGGCTTATTATATTAAATTACCCAGATGTCTCCAATGAACGCCGGTATGGATTCTGGCGACTGCAGATTTGTGTATAGCGAAGAAATATTCATTATCACATACTTCCGTCTGCACAGACGGTACGGTGCCACTCACATAATTATTACCCACTGTATACCTACTTAACCAATACTTGAATTCCTAAATACCAACTTATCCATCTTCATAATACCTAGCTAGCTAGCTACCTACTTAGATACATAGCTACTTGCCTACATGCCTGCCTGCCTGCCTGCCTACCTACCTACCTACCTACCTACCTACCTACCTACCCAATACATGCATACTTACACACATACATACACTACTACTACTACTACTACTACTACTACTACTACTACTACTACTACTACTACTACTACTACTACTACTACTACTACTACTACTACTACTACTACTACTACTACTACTGTTATTCTCTACTACTGCTATTCTCTACTGCTGCTACTAATATTACTACTAATACTAGAGCTTACTTGTAAATTTAAACCGACAATAATTACAACAATAATAACAACAACTACTACTATCACAATAACAACAACAACAACAATTATAGTAATAGTAGTATTTGTAATAATAGAATGAGGAAGTGAAGCAGTAGCGGCTGTAATAGTAGTAGTAATAGTAGTAGTAGTAGTAGTAGTAGTAGTAGTAGTAGTAGTAGTAGTAGCAGCAGCAGCAGCAGTAGTAGTAGTAGTAGTAGTAGTAGTAGTAGCAGCAGCAGCAGCAGCAGTAGTAGTAGTAGTAGTAGTAGTAGTAGTAGTAGTAGTAGTAGTAGTAGTAGTAGTAGTAGTAGTAGTAGCAGCAGCAGCAGTAGTAGTAGTGGTAGTTGCAGCAGCAGTATTAGTAGTTGTCGAAAAAGAAGATAGCATTAGCCGCAGTAATGGTGGTTATCAGATGTTGGAACAGCAGCATCACTTCAAATGGTAACTGCATAAGTTATATCATTTCTCCTATACATAATCACATCATTGATGTCCCTCATACGTTTATGATTAGGAATCCTCCTATATTTAATTTACTTAGATAAATCTAGGAAGGGGGCTGAGTGGTCTCCAGGAATGGTGTCCGCCTCGAGTGCTGGAGGTCCCGGGTTCAAGCCCCAGTGAGGACCGGTTTTTTTTCACGTGGACTTACTAGTAAAAAAAAAATAATTCCCCTAGTCACTGGGTAGTGAGATCGGACGTCCGTGTGTATTGTTTGCGCACGTAAAAAAATCCCTTGGCAGTTGGAAATCGAAAAAAGAGTAGCCTGACGGCCTTGCCCGGGCAAAATTTCGAGGTAAAAATCTACCCAAAGTATTTCAGGATCCTCGCCGGTGCTACAGAGTTCGTGCACTGAGGTGAGATTCTCCGGACACCGGCTTGAGTTAGGAGTAGAATGGAGCACTTATGGGTTACACCCGTGTGCTGTGATGTTGATCCGTCGACTAAACTAACAAACTAACTAACAGTGAAATCTAGGAGACGTATTAACTTGTGAAGAGTACAGTTTAAAGTAGAGGGTCCCCTTTCACATTATGAGCTGCATAGGGTATGCTGTGATATCCCCATATTTTTAGGCTGAAAGGTTATTGATGGAACATTACAATTACATGCAACTATAAGAAAGAGACAACTTTATTTGGTCATGTGATGAGAAGAGAGGTATTGGAGAACATCGTGACAATTGGAAAGATCGAAGGGAAGAGAACAGACTTTACGAACAGACTTTATTTTCAAAGGGTAACAAATTGGGCACGCAGGCCCGTCTTACATTCGGCCCTTCCAATCATTCATCTTTCTTTCATCAACAGTGCATAGGAAAAAAACATTGTCACATGAATTTTGTAAACATAAACAATGCATATTACTATGTTATGAGACACATCCACCACCCACCCACACATCCCCCATTCACTCCAACTTCCCCACCCAACCACACACACATACAATACATTCCCCCACCCATCCACCACATCCCTACACCTACACATCTCCCCACCCACACACACCTCTCACCCACCACACATCCCATCCACCCACACCCCAAGCACACATACATTCAATAACCCACACATCCCCCACCTACACACATCTCCCCACCCACTCACATATCCTCTACCCGTCCCATTTCCCACCAACAATCACTCACCCAATATCCTCCTCCACCCACACACCTCCAACCACCCAACCAAACACACATTCCTCAGCCACACACATGTCTCCCCGTCAACTCACATATTCCGCACCTACCCACACACAAATTCCGCACTCACCCACATAATCTCCCATCTCCCCCAGCCCACTCACAGATCCCGAGCCCGCACCTACAAACATCCCCCACCATTTCCTAACCTGCACACACTCACCCACCCACATATCCTCTACCCACCCACACATCCTCTACCCACCCATCCCACAACCAAACATCCCTTAACCACACACCCTTACTCATATACAATCACCCACCCACACATCCTCTACCCAACCACACATCATCCACCCAACCACACATCCTCCATCCACCCATTCCCCCAGCCACACATCCCTTAACCACACACCCCTACCCATATACACACACATCCCCACCCACGCACAATCTCCCCACCCATACAAACATCCCTCACACACATCCCCACCCACCAACACATTCCCCATTCACAAACACACACCTCCCATCCACGCACACACAACCCATACATTCATCCCCTCACACATCCCTAGACACGCGTACTTATCCAGAGGCGGAGGCAGACCAGAAAACCAAAGACCGAGATCTGTGGAGAGTCATGAACGCCTAAGCCATCTGGCATGGCAATTGATAATGATGATGATGTGTCAGTATAACGCCCGCCGCCTTTATTTCCCAGGAATTTGCTGGCATCTGTTTTGAGCTATTTAGTCGAGAGAGGCTAGATCTGTGAAAAAATAAATCATATCCTCAATAAGGAACCGAGCACATGACTACCAGATCGGCAGGCAAGCATTCCAAGCCACTGAGACACTGTAATTCCCAACTTAAATCTGCTGATTGATTAATTGGCGCTCACATTAACAGGCAAAGCTCACGTTAAGAGGAAAATCTCACGTTAAGAAGCAAATCTCACATTAAGAGGCAAATCAACTGCAAATTGCCAAGGTCTTCCAGCCTTTTAGTATTGGAATCCTTTCATTCGGTGTCTCTCTTTTCTGTGCCGTTCGTCTGGTAATGAATGTGTCATTGTTTATGTCAACCGCTTTTGCAATTTTCCAAGTCATACACAGCTTTGCTTTTCTATTGTATTTGAAGAATTAACGCTTGTAGATCACTAATGTTTCTACATCCCACGCCAAACCACGCCTTCTATTGTCTCTTCCTGTTTATAATAATCAAAGATGGCGAGCATCTGTTGGATATTTTCTCCAGGACATGCTGGACACCATTAAAGAACTTCCATTTGTGGACGATACTGCACTAATTGCAAAATCAGAAGCAGAATTACAAATCCAATAAATAGGTAAAACGAATTGTATAAGGAACATGACATGAAAATTAGCGTTAGTAAAACAGAGGTAATGACTATAACCAAATAAGAAGAACAAAACAACAACGAAGATTTATCTAAAAGAACATCCACTGAAACATTTAAAGAAGTTGAAGTACTTAGGAAGTATTATATCATCAAACCAGAAAATGAGATAGAAAATAGATGCAATAAGACACATTGGACAAATGGCACCAATACTAAGAACAAACCAGCATCAGCAGACACCCAAAACCACTCTACAATACAATATTCCTACCATCTGTATGCTAACAATGCTAAACATGAACAATAGCATAAATAAAGAAAAAAAAATACAACAACGGAAATGAGAATTCCTGAGAAGAATACTCAACATATCAAGAAGAGATAACATCAGAAATGGTGAAATTAGGACTAAAGGACTAAATTGGTGGTCATAGCAGCGCTAGATTTAATTAGAAATCAAGTTAAATGGTCTATATACGATGGGGCTTCAAATGAAAACCCTAATTGCTGTTGGTGTTGTTGTTGTTTTTTTGCTTTGGTGAATTTATTATGAAAAAGGTGAAGAACAATGTATCATTTTTCGATGTAGTCACCACAGCTTTAAATGCAAGTCTTCCAGCGCCGATAAGGTGCTTGGATACCTGTAGAAAAAAAAATATCTTGATCGCATGTGCTGTGCCTCTTCATCGCACCGAAACGTGTCAAATAAGTCACGCTCTTTTGAAACTCCCTACTCCACACATTACACTTGCTGGACTGATAGGCATGCATCACCATACTGGACCTTCAATCGCCGATGAATGTCTATAGGTTTCACGACATTCATTGATCAAACATAGAATAACAGAACACTGCACCTCTTTGGTGCATACCAAAAGTGGGGCGGCCATCTTTAAACTGTCCTTATGAAGTCACAGTGTTCGTCTGCACCGCGATGTCACGCGCTCAATACTCTTTTTTCATGTGAAGCCCACTCGTAACGTGGCTACCAACTAACAATATACCACAACAAGCAATGGTGTACAGACCAAACAGAACCAGAAGAAAAGACCGACCGTGTAACCGATAGGCAAAGGGAATAAAAGAGTCCATGGGAATCTCGATATATGAAGTCCATAAAAGGCGATCTCTTGCTGTTAATGCTTCACCCTGACATCGCAAGGTACAAGATGAACAAGATGAGATGAGATGGTGTTGTAGAAAACTAGCAGAGGACAGATTGGCTGTGTCTGCACAATTGGGTGGGGTATTTGTACATAATGAGGCAGACGTGGTCAAGGCCGTTTGGGATCACTTGTATAGTTTTGAAGAACAGATAAATTATCATAGGCCATTGAGAATGATTCGACACAGAGTGAACAGAGGATCAGGCCGGGATTCAGTAGTCCGAGGAAAAGTCAGACAGACACATAATTAGACTACCGGTACCATTAATATTCGGAATCTTCGCTGGTGGTTGAAGATGAGGACAGAGCACGTAAGGCAATGCCCGAGGGCTATGACCCCTATCCTTGATTCAGCTTAAGTTAACTCATTTATAATAATAAAACTGTCCACCAGTCATATCTGACTATGGGATGATGCGCTCTGTCGTTTCTTTCGGCGGTTTCTTTTGTTATTAGGCTCAGAAGTCTTCTCGTCACAGATCGTGGTGCCCAAGTTCAACATATCCACACTTAGCGTGCACTAATTGTCTTCTCGTCACAGATCATGGTGCCCAAGTTCAACATATCCACACTTAGCGTGCACTAATTGTCTTCTCGTCACAGATCATGGTGCCCAAGTTCAACATATCCACACTTAGCGTGCACTAATTGTCTTCTCGTCACAGATCATGGTGCCCAAGTTCAACATATCCACACCTAGCGTGCACTAATTGTCTTCTCGTCACAGATCATGGTGCCCAAGTTCAACATATCCACACTTAGCGTGCACTAATTGTCTTCTCGTCACAGATCATGGTGCCCAAGTTCAACATATCAACACTTAGCGTGCACTAATTGTCTTCTCGTCACAGATCATGGTGCCCAAGTTCAACATATCCACACTTAGCGTGCACTAATTGTCTTCTCGTCACAGATAGTGGTGCCCAAGTTCAACATATCCACACTTAGCGTGCACTAATTGTCTTCTCGTCACAGATCGTGGTGCCCAAGTTCAACATATCCACACCTAGCGTGCACTAATTGTCTTCTCGTCACAGATCGTGGTGCCCAAGTTCAACATATCCACACTTAGCGTGCACTAATTGTCTTCTCGTCACAGATCGTGGTGCCCAAGTTCAACATATCCACACTTAGCGTGCACTAATTGTCTTCTCGTCACAGATCGTGGTGCCCAAGTTCAACATATCCACACTTAGCGTGCACTAATTGTCTTCTCGTCACAGATCATGGTGCCCAAGTTCAACATATCCACACTTAGCGTGCACTAATTGTCTTCTCGTCACAGATCATGGTGCCCAAGTTCAAAATATCCACACTTAGCGTGCACTAATTGTCTTCTCGTCACAGATCATGGTGCCCAAGTTCAACATATCCACACTTAGCGTGCACTAATTGTCTTCTCGTCACAGATCATGGTGCCCAAGTTCAACATATCCACACCTAGCGTGCACTAATTGTCTTCTCGTCACAGATCATGGTGTCCAAGTTCAACATATCCACACCTAGCGTGCACTACTTGTCTTCTCGTCACAGATCATGGTGCCCAAGTTCAACATATCCACACTTAGCGTGCACTAATTGTCTTCTCGTCACAGATCGTGGTGCCCAAGTTCAACATATCCACACTTAGCGTGCACTAATTGTCTTCTCGTCACAGATCGTGGTGCCCAAGTTCAACATATCCACACCTAGCGTGCACTAATTGTCTTCTCGTCACAGATCATGGTGCCCAAGTTCAACATATCCACACTTAGCGTGCACTAATTGTCTTCTCGTCACAGATCATGGTGCCCAAGTTCAACATATCCACACCTAGCGTGCACTAATTGTCTTCTCGTCACAGATCATGGTGCCCAAGTTTAACATATCCACACTTAGCGTGCACTAATTGTCTACTCGTCACAGATCATGGTGCCCAAGTTCAACATATCCACACCTAGCGTGCACTAATTGTCTTCTCGTCACAGATCATGGTGCCCAAGTTCAACATATCCACACTTAGCGTGCACTAATTGTCTACTCGTCACAGATCATGGTGCCCAAGTTCAACATATCCACACCTAGCGTGCACTAATTGTCTTCTCGTCACAGATCATGGTGTCCAAGTTCAACATATCCACACTTAGCGTGCACTAATTGTCTTCTCGTCACAGATCATGGTGCCCAAGTTCAACATATCCACACTTAGCGTCCACTAATTGTCTACTCGTCACAGATCATGGTGTCCAAGTTCAACATATCCACACTTAGCGTACACTAATTGTCTTCTCGTCACAGATCATGGTGCCCAAGTTCAACATATCCACACTTAGCGTCCACTAATTGTCTTCTCGTCACAGATCATGGTGTCCAAGTTCAACATATCCACACTTAGCGTGCACTAATTGTCTTCTCGTCACAGATCATGGTGCCCAAGTTCAACATATCCACACCTAGCGTGCACTAATTGTCTACTCGTCAGAGATCATGGTGTCCAAGTTCAACATATCCACACTTAGCGTGCACTAATTGTCTTCTCGTCACAGATCATTGTGCCCAAGTTCAACATATCCACACTTAGCGTGCACTAATTGTCTTCTCGTCACAGATCATGGTGCCCAAGTTCAACATATCCACACTTAGCGTGCACTAATTGTCTTCTCGTCACAGATCATGGTGTCCAAGTTCAACATATCCACACTTAGCGTGCACTAATTGTCTTCTCGTCACAGATCATGGTGTCCAAGTTCAACATATCCACACTTAGCGTGCACTAATTGTCTTCTCGTCACAGATCATGGTGCCCAAGTTCAACATATCCACACTTAGCGTGCACTAATTGTCTTCTCGTCACAGATCATGGTGCCCAAGTTCAACATATCCACACTTAGCGTGCACTAATTGTCTTCTCGTCACAGATCGTGG
>OY992894.1:36826085-37006085 GCA_963921405.1 Cepaea hortensis
TTGTAAGCTATAGTTATCGTACCAGGATTAAAACTTGTTACATCAAAATGACGACAGCGCCTCGCTGCAAGAGCAAAGGAGCAAGCGTATTTTAATACCTGACCAGCTAGACGACCCTATAAAAGGTGCCATCATTAGCCAAGTCTATCATCCACGAAAATTCACAGATATAGAATATGGATATAATTCGTATCTAACAATACAAATAGCACCATTGGTATCAGACAGGTTCGAAACCCCTTAAGATAAGATTTGTAAAAAACAAAGTATGATGGAGGCGAATCCGGAGAATATGATGGGAGTGGATAAACCTCAATATTCATTTCCATTCATAATATTCAATATTCATATGATGGTTGCTGTAGTATAATAAACCGCCCTTACCCTTTCCTAGCATTTGACGCCCTTAAAAATATCAGAGGCCCTAGGGATTACCGTTTAAATACCTTAATTTGGGGGAATAAAAACAGTGATAAATTTTGGCCTTAGTTTGGTTCACGTACCTGGCCAGACCGGCTTGATTGGGAAACAAAGGGTTTTTACTATGCATTTTGGTCAGTGTAGACAAAGGAGACAGACACGTCAGCTTTTCCCTTCGGGGATGGGCGATTTTAGCCCTAAAAATATGTCATACTCTGCAGCAATTGGTATTTTAAATCTACATTATTAATACGTAGTTATGTATTTTTATACGGTACATATACCATTGTTTTTAATTAAGAATTGATTAAAATGATAAATCAAGAATTCTTGTAAACTAGAGTCTGATTGATTTTTTACTACTGAGCGCCATGTGTGTGTCACGCTGTAAAATTTCCATACTTACAATTTCTAATTCCTATGTTAAAACCTCTTCTATGCATTGTGAACTATATCTTTCTATCTATGCTTAGAAAATCTGCACATAAGCTATGTACTATAGAGTATTCAACTCTAAAGAACATGTTAAAAAAAAAACTATCTCTCTATGCGGACACAAAATATTGATAACGCATATTATCTGATAGACATGGTTTCATGTTGGAGAAATGTTTTCCTAAATTGATGATCTGTAACTCGAGCTATCGTGCCAAATTTTGATACAATCTTCTTGTTAACATATTAGTAACCACTCAATATGGGTGATGGACATGTAATCATTTCATAAAATATTATTAGGGAAATGCCATGTTTGAGAATATAAATTCAAGAACAAAGAAAGAAAACGCATGATATAAATGAATGTTCGGATAGGATGTGCCTTCAATCCGCATCACCTCACTGTGGTAGGGGCATAAGCGAAGATTGATGTTCATAAATTGCTTGCAATATTCAGAAGACTGGACCATGCGGCATAAGTTATTCTGATAAATAACACTCCGAATACTAGCAGTAATTGGCAAATTATATCACAGCGTTCACTAATCGCATGCTGCTGTAAGCAGTGGGGAAAAACAATTTATGTTTTAGTTTTATGGATTAACTCATGAGGAAATCCAAAAACATAGGCTCCTTGCATTATCATTATGAGTAATTATTATGTATGATTATCATGTACTTAATATCAGAGAAATGTACATGTTTGTTATTCTCTGTTATGAGAATTATAGTCTGTCCTGATTGTTACTCTTTACTGTGGGAATATACATTTTAATGTGAACCCTGGGGACATGATGATGTTGATGTAAGAATCGTTGTGCATGTCAGTACATAAGAAGACAATGTTGCATAGCCTTGGCCTAATGCTGATTATAGCGACGGAAAGAAGACGAGGCATTAGAAACAACAGAGACTATGTATAGGTTATTCTCTTCAAGTACAAGAGAGGCAAAATCAACATGTTTTGATGGAAAGAATGGCTTCACTCATCTAATAGTCCCAGTAACAACATGAGAATGGAATATAGAGTGAAAAGATACCTTTCTCACATTTAGAGTCAGAATGGCTCTGCAACAAGCAAGGAGGGACATGGAACTTGGAAACCCACTCCTATCTCCTTCCCCTTTTTTGTTTGTAATTGTGTTATAACCATGTTAACATAACACAGTAGATTAATGCCTGGGTTGTATTCTTTGTCATCCATTTCTATAGACAGTAGCGAGTGGTTGTTCGGATTTTGTTGGACTATATCACTCAAACTGGACCCTGGGTCAACAGCCAGAAAATGATAAATGGCAACCTGTCCTAACCATAGTCTGGATCTAGAAAATCATCAACGTTGACTGCTATGCTTATCCGCTGCCTAGCCAGCGAAAGACCTGTTGAAGAGAGACACTCAGCGATTGATAGCCCTTCTTCTGTCAGGATATCCAGGATGGATCTCCGTATTTAATTGTCCATCAAGATAAATGGATATTCAAAATACACCGACAACATAGTATCGTCTACTCTTACGTCGGGGAGATACCGCCTGGTACGTCATCAATCCCCGAGGTCAACGAAACCATGGGACATTCCCAGTTTCCTGTTCAGGATTGAATAATCCTTCAATCAGTCATACAGCGGCAGACTCAATGCCAAGTTCTAGATACGAACACCAACTCAAACCATGGGAAGAGACACTGAAACAACATAAGCCAGTACAACCAAGGTACCAACTTAATAGCAATTGAATAACCCTGAAATAAGCCAGATCAACTCCAGATCTCAGACCGAAACACCATCAGAAGACCACATGAAAGAAGCTAGCGGAGTAAATGCGTCTACGCATGCAACAACACGAATTATCTGATTGTTGTGCGACTCCCAGTTGTGTGTTGGAAATAATATTCTTCAGGTCTTTGCCTGTAGCAGACCAATCCTGGACAAAAGTCCAGATGAAACGAATGATTGACTAAACATCATATATTCTACACTGAAATGGAATGAATCAGACCTCTACGCTGGTTCCATGTTGGCCTAACTGCCCCATCACCAAGTGTGGGATGGCCTATCAACATGAACCAGGTGTGTGACAAAGCCTCTTGAACTAAATTGGGAAACGGTTAACATAAACCGAGCTGTTGGACAGTCGTCATCTTTTTCATCGATAAGATGATCTTGGGAAGAACCTTCTGCAAGAGCTTAAGTTGCATCTCCTGAAAGTATGACAGACTTAGGCATCAATTTCAATTGGAACACAGAGCCCAATGGCAACAGAGTATTCTTGAATTCAGCCCCACGGAGGGGATATGTGCTTGTGTATAATTCTATTCTTGGATTATGGATTATAAATATTCACCAGCCAACTTCAGTGAACATAATGTAAGGAGAACATGACTGTGAGTACATTTATTTCTGCCCGGATAAATATGGACATTATTTGCTTCGCACTGGAGAAGAATAACCGACAGCAACACGTAAGGAAAAATACTGTAATTAAATAATTAGTTTAATTATTAGTACTAGCAAAGCTTCTATATGTGAATGTGTAAGGTCAGTAGCTTTTTTCAGTGAATGGTAGAATCAACAGGTGATTATTGGTTTGGTTGAGTACTCTGACACCATCTCATTATTTTTTAAATATGAGAATTGTAACTGGTGTCAGAAACAATTGTTTATATGTTGGGTTTTATGAACTTAGACCATTGTATACTTTACTGATGTACAGTGGGTCAAAGATGTAGAACCAATTAGTGGTTGTTGTGTTGTTTGTAATAACATTGGTTTTTTTCTGGGGACAATGTGGGTAATGTGTTTTCTTTTTCATATTGAAAATCAATCCCAGGCCTGTTCTGGAAATTCAATGTGGCCATTACAATTTCATGTATGTTACTACAGATCTTGATTTAATGCCTGAACTGTTTGTCCAAAATTGTTGATGTTTACGTCAAGTCCAGTGTTGATGGTTGTTCAACCGTGGTTGTTTTATATGTTGTAAACAATCAATATCCTCTAACATTACAGGAAATTTATAAGGTGATAAGTGGGAATGGAGAAGTACTCATAAATACAGTTATGAACAGGAGTGAAGTGTTTTCCTTCTTATGTTTATGGTAGAATTCCATGATCACCTTGCATTCTAGCAGTGACCAGAAAATCAAACCTAAATCCCCTAGACACTTTTAACAAAATATTCTCTTAGAACAAAATCCACATCCCACAGTTGCACAAACTTGCTTTGTGATAGGGTGCGCTGTCTTGAAGCAAACTATTCTGAATGTGTGCTAGCCCTTGTTATCGTGTCACTCTTTTTACAGTTTGATAAGGAAATCTGCACAATACTGTCCATTAATTTTGCAGGCAATCTTTCAAGAGGACACCTCTGGTGTCTCAAAAATAGTCAGCAGCACTTGTTCTGCGGGTTCCGTTGTTCTCGGCTTGACAGGTGTTGGGTATTCCAGTGTTTTCCCCTTTATACTACACATTTTAGATTTAAAATCATTGTGAAGTCTGGTCATATCTACTTTCATCATTGCCATCAACATGTTTTCCGAAAAGCAAATCTCTCAGCAACTGTCGACAGGAATTTACCCCTAATTTTTATTCTGTGCCCGTGTCAACAGGTTCGGAATCCAGAGGCAACACACTGACCTCATGTTCATTCGGCTGTGTACAATTTTATCAACTGCTCTTTCACTCAGTTTTAGTGCACTAGCTGTCACCACAATTGTCATCTTTTCCAACAGGTCTATGATTTTCTTCACTCTTGCTGTTTTACCTCGTTGCAATCTAAGGATGCCAGTCTCCCTGGCCTAGGCGTTAAACGACTTTCTCCGTAATCCCGTTTATCCACGAAGGGTAACGCAGCGCGCGAGAATTGGTAGCGGTTCTTGCTGCGTTGGTGACTTACAGGATAGGTGAGCCGGCCGCTCAGAAAGCAATGGCAAACTACTGAGCGTAATCTTGGCAAGAAATCAACAAAAGCGGTAAAATGCTGGTGTTGACAGCGATATCCTGTAAAGGATATGCGAACAAAAAATATAAAGATGGTCTCCCAGGTCTTGGCGAAATAAGTAGCATTTGAGCAGCCATAGTTAAACTTTCTACAACCGTTGTTTTACCGTAGCATACGAAGAACAGGAAACATGAAACACTGATTCCATCTTAATAGTTGTGTACATGTTTTCTCTTCTGTCTCTCTCTCTCTCTCTCTCTCTCTCTCTCTCTCTCTCTCTCTCTCTCTCTCTCTCTCTCTCTCTCTCTCTCTCTTGGTACTTGTTTTGTGTTTCGTAGTATCTTCCGTGCTCAGTGAATGGAATTTTACATTATAATACTTGTTCAGTTGATTTTGTACATGTTTGGTCTAAACTAAATTTTTGTTTGCCATTGAATCAGCTCTTAAAAAATAACCTCCTCTATGGGAATTCGAACACACGACCACCCGGCAGGCAAGCTGGCATACTAACCACTCCGCAACCCGGACTTCCCATACTCAGGTAACAAACCATGAACAAGTCAGACTTCTAAGAGTCTACCACACATGTTGAAGAAAACATTCTTAGCATGAAACACGGCTTTGGGTTTATGATCCATCTATACATAAATTAGCAGCCCAGAAAGTGATCATGTCGGTGTTTATAGCATAATAAGAAGAAAAGAATGCGCAGAGTTCAGAAAGAGGAAAGCAAATAAACAGGTAAAGATATGTAGTTTATAATCTGACTGCGGTGAGAGTTATTCAGCAGACAACAGACATCTGACGCATGTTTAAAAATAGTCGAAAAACTACGAGCTACAAATTATTTTTGTTGTTGTTGCTTTCGATCGTTTTGAACTCAAGCTTTGTCCATACACGTGTCACTACGAGGGGAAGTTAATAAGTAATTCACAAATGGCTGTAGAAAAATAACTAACTATGATAACAACTTGAAATCAGTTTATTTTTAATACATACATTGTCCCTTTATTTCTCAACATAATTTCCACCAATATCGATGCACTTATCCCATCGTTTTATCAGTCCTCCCAAACCGGCTGCCTAGGACTGCGTGCTCTGTTTTCTAAGCCACGATTTCACTTCATATTCAACTTCGGCGTCACTCACGAAATGTCTCCCGCTAAGGTGGGTTTTCAGTGGACTTAGCCCATTGCGATTTCCCGTAAAGCGGTGAAAAGCTGGGTAGACAAAGTTGCAAGGGCGAGTCAATAAGTAAGTCACACAGTTCTGTGGGATGGCAGGCAAATGAAAACATGGCACGCAGTTCTATGCAGCCGGTTTGGGAGGACTGATAAAACTATGGGATACGTGCATTAATGTTGGTGGAAATTATGTTGAGAAATAAAGGGACGATGAAGCAGAAGAAGAAGAAGAAATAAAGGGACAATATATGTATAAAAATAAACTGGTTTCACATTGTTATCATAGTTAGTTATTTTTCTACAGCCATTTGTGTCTTACTTATTAACTTACCCTCGTACTTGTAGTTTACGAACTGATAATTGAGTGTGGATTATCTTTCCCTGTTACCAGTGTCCCTCGCCAGGAGGCGAACCAACTCCGACTTTGAGGTACTTGTAAGTTACGTACCCAAGGCAAGGACGTGTAGTCAACATTTAGTCCAAATGACCCTTGTAGAGGTTGAACCCCTTACCTCGATCCCGATATAATGCCTGTGTGTATAATAAATAAATATGTGGTGATAGAATATTTGCAATGGCAAACTACTAAAACTTGCCTAGAAAAATCACAAACAAGCAAAGATTGCTGGGGTTGATTGAGACATCCTGTAAAAGGACATACAACTAGCTAACTGGTGCATTCAGTCTACCCAGACGGTGAGCATTCGGAAAGCGGACAAATCAACGTATCAACATGAATGTGATGTTATATGTCAATGTGAAAGGAAAATACAATCATCTTCTGATTTTGTCTATATTTTGATTCTTTTTTCTTTTTGTTGTTGCTCTCGCTCGCTTTGAACTCAAGCGTAATTCATACACACTACTCCCAGTAGTGCTGGACTGAATTTTCGTGTGGATTAGCTTCCTTATTAACAGAGTCCCTCGCCATCAGCCGAACGCACTCCAACTTCAGAGGTACTTGTAATTTACGTCCCCAAGTCAAGGACGATAGGTCAACATTTTAGTAAAACGTCCGTTGTAGTGGTGGAACCCCTTACACGCGTTCCTATCCATTCAGCCATGCTGACCTGCTGCTCAAGAGGTCAGGTCAGGTCAGCAGACGTCATTACAGAATTCGTGTCTTGTAGCCTCTGAGAGTTCTCAAATTGATATTTCTGTCTATTACGTTATCAGTCAACTCCACGCGCAATCAACCAACCAACCACTAGCCAAATTAACCAAACAACCAACCAACCAACCAACCATACGCCACTTCGACGCATGACCAACTAGACACTCCTTAAAAAGGTGTCTACTTTAGCCAGGTCTATCATCCACCTGAACCCACACCTGTGGAATATGGACAGAATTAGTGTCTTGTTTGCCACAGAGGGTTTCCCAGATGATATTTCTGTGTATTACGTTTACCAACCAACTACCAAACTAACCACTCAATAAATCAACCAACCAATTTATAACCCGACAAATAAACCAATCATTCAACCAACCAACCAACCAACCAACCAACCAAGCAAATAACCAACCAATCAACCAGCCAGATAACTAACTAACCAACGAACTAAACAACCAACCAACCAACCAACTACCAAACCAACCACTCAATTAACCAACCAACTAAATAATAACCCAGCAAATAAACTAATCATTCAACAAATCAACTAATCAACCAAGCACCAATTCAACCACTCAACCAATTAACCAAATAATAACCCAATAAATAAACCAATCATTGAACCAACCAAATAATCAACCAACCACCAAACCAACCACTCAACAAATCAAATAATAACCCAACAAATAAACCAATCAACCAACCAACCAACCAACCAACCAACCAACCAACCAACCAACCAACCAACAAACAAACCAAGAAACCAACCAATCAATCACAAAACCATCCACTCAATAAACCAACGAACCAAATAATAACCAAACAAATAAACCAATCATTATACTAACGAACAAACCAACCAACAAACCAACCAACCAACTATTCAACCACCAAACCAACCGACAAAATAATAACCCAATAAATAAACAAATCATTCAACTAGCGAAACAAACAACCATGCAACCAGAAATCCAACCAACCAACCAACCAACCAATCAACTAACCAAACAACTAACTAACCAACCAACCAACTAACCAATCAACTAATCAACCAACCAACCAACTAACCAATTACCCAACCAACAAGCAAGTAAGGAAACAAAGAAACAAATAAATCACGTGCCTATTGTAATGGATCTCTGAACACATGCCATTTATTCTTCATTATTGCTTGTTTTGCTATGTCAGTGTATCCATAAAGTAATACTCGTATTTCGTCAACTCTTTTCTTTATTTCATTCACGAAAAGCGAAATCTAGCATGTTGTTTCTTCAATCTTATTTTTAGTTTTCCAATTATGGAGCATGGTCGCTATTACATTCTGCACCAGGTGTTATTGTCACAGACATTAATATGTTTCTAAACCAGTTGCATATTAACATGTAATCAATCTTGTTACGAAATCCGTTCACGAATTTCTCCGCGTCGACTTAACTCTTAGGTGGCTATTTGGCTCTTTGATCGTTATTTAACTCTTACATCGTTACGTAACTCTTACATCGTTACTTAACTCTTACATCGTTACTTAACCCCTGCATCGTTATTTATCTCTTACATCGTTACTTAACTCTTCGATCTTTACTTAACGCTTACATTGTTACATAACTCGTACATCGTTACTTAACTCTTACATCGTTACTTAACTCTTACACCGTTACTTAACTTATCGATCGTTACTTAACTCTTGCATCGTTAATTAACTCTTCGATCATTACTTAATTCTTCGATCATTGCTTAACTCTTAGATCGTTACTTAACTCTTACATCGTTACTTAACTCTTAGATCGTTACTTACCTCTCAGATGTTTACTTAACTCTTAGCTCGCTGCATAGATCTTAGATTATTACTTAACTCTTCGATCGTTACATAACTCTAAGATCGTTACTTAACTCTTCGATTGTTACTTAACTCTTAAACTGTTACTTAACTCTTAAATTGTTACTTAATTCTTAGCTCGCTGCACAGCTCTTAGATCGTTACTTAACTCTTAGATTGCTACTTAACTCTTAGATCGCTACTTAACTCTCAGATTCTTACTTATCTCAGCTCGCTGCATAGCTCTTAGATTGTTACTTAACTCTCAGATTGCTACTTAACTATCAGATCGTTACTTAACACTTTGATCGTTACCTATCTTTCAGATTATTATTTAACTCTCAGATTGTTACTTATCTCTTAGCTCGCTACTATTAGTGTTGGAACTCTTCGCTGGCTGCTGAGGATGGGGACGGAGCGCTTATGGGAATGTCCCGAATGCTGTGATGTCGGTTCCTAAATCAATCAATCAATCAATCAATCAATCAATCTTAGCTCGCTGTATAACTCTTAGATCGTTACTTATCTCTGATATCGTTTATACTTTCTAGATAGCAACTAAACTCTTAAATCGTTACTTAACTCTCATATTGTTACTTAACTCTTAGCTCGCTGCATAGCTCTTAGATCGTTACTTAACGCTCATATCGTTTATAACTTCTAAATAGTTACTAAACTCTTAGATCGTTACTGAACTCTTACATCGGTTATTAGTTCTTATATCTTTGCTGAACTTTTAGATCGTTGCTTAAAACTTATATAGTTAATTAACTATTAGATTGCTAATTAACTCTAATATCGTTACTTACCTCTTAGTATAAAAAAAAAGTCGCTTAAAAGTCGACTTCATCGCACCGGGTTTTATCCCATATGGCTCGGTCTCATTCCGCAGCGCGGAAAGCGTCGCACAAAGCACGAACTCCGTAGCTTTTAGCGACGACCCACAGGAGTCTCCGAAACATTTAACTCGTAAACCGAAGGGTGCGGCCCGGAATCGAACCCACAACCTTCGGATCACAAGTCAAACGGCTTGACCACTTCGCCACAGAGACTCCCCCTCTTAGTATATATTATGTAAAAGATTAAATTTTGAGAGCAGTTTTCAATGCGTTAAGTGTAATAGGAACACGAAACCCATTGCCACCGATCCACTTATGTCACAAAATTCCACTACATGTTAACACACAGATTACTGCTCTGGTGTTCCTTCTGGGTGTGCCTGTAATGGATTACTGGTTCGCAGTTGTTTGCAGAAGATGTAGAAGGACAGCATTGACAAATGATCAATAAAACAACTGTAACTGACTTGTGTCCGTTTATTGATGAACTGGTGCCATGTACCGCATATGGGTGTTGTTTGTGTGTGTGTGTGTGTGTGTTTGTGTGTGTGTGTCTGAGTGTGTGAGTATGTGTGTGTGTGAGTGTGTGTGCGTGAGTGTGTGTTTGTGTGTGTGTGAGTATATGTGTGAGTGTGTGTGAGTGTGTGTGTGAGTATGTGTGTGAGTGTGTGTGTGTGTGTGTGTAAGTGTGTGAGTGTGTGTGTGTGTGTGAGTGTGTGTGTGAATGTGTGTGAGTGTGTGTGTAAGTGTGTGTGTGAGTGTGTGCGTGAGTGTGTGTGTGTGTAAGTGTGTGCGCGCGCGCGCGTTCGCTCGCTTTGAACTCAAGCAAAGTCCATACACATGATGCCACTTCTAGTACTTTCAAATAGTAAAGATAATGTTCTTATAATTTTCCACAAAGTTGTTTTGGATAGCTCTATGTTATTGTTCTTTCTGAATCAAACCCTAAGTTTTCTTACAGTCACTGTTTCTTTGGCATCCAGCATTTTTATAATGCTGGATAATCCTGGATATAAAATCCAAAATTTTTATAATTTTAGGAGTCTCCGTGGCAAAGTGGTCAAGCCTTTTGACTCGGGCTCCAAAGGTCGTGGGTCCGATTCCGGGCCGCACCCTTCGGTTCACGAGTTAAATATTTCGGAGACTTCTGTGGGTCGTAGCTAGAGCTACGGAGTTCGTGCTTTGTGCGATGCTTTCCGGGCTGCGGAAAGAGACCGAGCCATATGGGATAGAACCCGGTGCAATGAAGTCGACCCTGTCGTATATCAAGCGACTTTTTAAAGCGTTTGTATAATAGCTCGCTTTATGACATCTTTGTCAAAGCTGTCTACAATAATCTTTCTACCTACCGTTTGGTTATTGCGTGGTGGTTTAATTCCATATTCTTGCACCTATCGACAATATGCCCGTTTACTCAAACCCAATGCATGCATTGTTATTTTTTCGGAATTTGTAATAGTATAAAACAGTTTCCTGCGATCAGCTCCTTGACAAAAATATGTGTAAAATTTCATAGCGATTCTTTGAAGTGTATAATTTCGCATTCAATCCCATTGAAAAATATTCACACATTTCAATGTTAGCGATAAGTGGTAAGATTAAAAACAAACAAACATATTAATCAGGTTTCATGAAATAACCCACATTTTGAGAACACCTCTGAATGAACAATCCTAGTTTAAACAACGCGGGGAGTTGGCATAAGGCCAATCCCGTGAAAAAACGTACAATATTCAACACTGAGCGCTGATTGTCTGGCTACATTTAAAATTATGAATTTCATCTCAGACCCGTAAATTATATACCGCATATAAAAAAACTTTGAAATCTGCTGTAAAATCTCCAGAACAAAAATTTTTTTTGTTGGGTGGACATAATGATAAGGTTATATACTAAATCTCATAATTTCCCCTCAGTTGGTTACTGAGATATGGATGTTTATATTGGGGCAAAAAAAAACAACAACAACAGACTAAGGCCTAGCATCTGCACTCATTTAGTCTGGGCTCAATTGCTGGCCTCTTGGGATATTAACAGACGCGGATAAACATGTTATATTTATATCTAGGCTAGCTAGGTTCACACATTCTTTCTATAACTAATCATCATCATCATCATCATCATCATCATTATCATCATCATCATCATCATCATCTCATCATCATCATCATCATGTGTCGTTCCGATCCGATAAGCGTGGCGGTCATGTTTCGCCTTCTCACAAGATCATCACTCCTGGATCAGTTCGTGTTCTTGTCTCGACCACGCTATGTGGCCAAGCCGTCCAGATATTAAACTCTCTGCCCCTCTTCCCCCCCCCCCCCCCCTTCCGCCTTCCATACTCCCTTCCTTTCAATCTTGCCACTCTTCCCACAAGATATTGATTGTCCACGTCCAATTTCTCCAATCAGCCCAGAGTTTTGACCTGTTTCTTGCAGGACCCGCTCATTAGTCGCTTTGTCTGCCCATGTCATTCCCTACTGCCATGACCGGATTTAATAGTGTCATAGGTCATGGCAGTGTTCAGAATGAAAGTCTAGTTTGTACACTAGACCATGAACAGTGACTCACCTGTGAGCACTTCTCACAAGGCGTGAACACCGTCGCGATTCGCACCGCGGCAAGAAAAAGCGGCTCCTTGAAAGAGATTCGGGGTTTGACTGTGGTCGAGTGCAGACCTGGTCATGCTTGCTGTGGCAATGGCCAGTCTATAGGGCCGCCACGTTATGTGTGATAGTTGTATAAATGTAGTTTACAAGTGCTACAAGACTGTTAATATTTTAGTGAGAAATAATTGTGTGATTACCTAAAATGTGAAGTGAAAGAGTTAATAGATCATAAATATCGAAATCTACACCGGTGTTTGCTTGTAACAATAATCTGTGTAGTCACCTTGATCGTCTCTTGTGTCAGAGTCGAAAAATCATATTATATTCACTCATTATGGCGATCTCCTCTAACATGTCTCCACCTTGTCGTAGGAGAGGGGCTTGCGTGTTCTAATGACCCCATGAGCTATGCCGACGGTAGCACAGCTACACGTCGGACAGGTCCAGGGATAGGAACCAGACCAAGAGAGACACGCACCTGCTGCCCTGCAGGTAGACTGTGGCAGGCAGTCAAGGCTAGTTATCTATAAAGTCCGAATCAGGCTCACGATGCCACTGCATTCTTGGTCCAGACACATATTCTACGGCTCTCATCTGATGGATATGGCTGAACGCCTTTAAATCATTATCCCCCGGATGTGAGGGTCGGGCCGATACTCACCCATTGCGAAATGGAGGTGAGATGCTGAGCCTGCTACAAGCTTAGTCCAGATACCTGTTCTACGGCTCTCAGCCGAGGGATATGAGGGTTCCCCCGGATGAGAGGGCCTGGCCGTAACTCTCTCTGCTGCATGGAGTTAAGATCCTGAGCCGGCAGCCATGTAGCCTACCTCGTGAGCGTTACTAAAGGTGGAAAAAGCGTCCCAGTCGCACGAAATGGTTACGATGCAAGTCTGCCTAAAAACTCATTGAGTGAGCGAAATCAAAGGTGGAGAAACGTCTCATTAACACGAAATGGAACGCTTGGCTAGCGAATCCATTACGTGGAAGTCCAAAGCGAAAGCATAGTGGATGTCTCATTAACACGAAATGGAACGCTTGGCTAGCGAATTCATTAAGTGGAAGTCCGAAGCGGAAGCTTGCCGAGTGGATGTGGGCTCATTAACACGGAATGGAACGCTTAGCTAGCAAATCCATTACGTAGAAGTTCGAAGTGAAAGCTGCAGAGTGGATGTCGGCTGCAGACTAAGTAGAAAAACGTCTCATTAACTCTATATGGAACGCTTGGCTAGCGAATCGATTACGTGGAAGTCCGAAGCGAAAGCTTTCTGAGTGGATGTCGTCCGCAGACTGACCGTTCCTGGTTTGCATGGAGAGCGGCCAGTGACGGAAGAGATACCTAATACATGGAAGTGAGGAATTAAAGCAGCCCTGAGCAGGACGCGGCGATTCCTTCGGTGAGCCCAGTACCAGAGCGCAATGTGCCGGCTCTGCAATTATTGAAGGCTCCTTGGATCCTGGGGAATGCCCATGGTCTGCCCAAGCCTTCCCTTGAGGGTTGACAGTGATGTCTTTGGCCGTTCTACCCTGACCAGCTGAGATGTGGGCGACACCTTAATAGAATGTTCCTCGAAACCCCCAGAACGGCTAACCTAGTTTAAAAAACGCCCGGCAGAAGTCGGATGTGCCTGACTAAAGGTTGCAAATAAATTGGCACAACGCAAAAACGTTCGAGCGAAATGTCCCTCATGCCCGGAAAAGCTCTGACTATTTAGTCTTTCAGGCATAGCGTCCGGCACACGTCTGAATTGAAAGCTCGCTGAGTGGATGCCGTCTGCAGACCGATCGTACCTGGTTTATGCGGGAGCGGCCTGTGGTGAACGAAATGCCCAATACATGAAAGTGGGGAATTAAAGCAGACATGTGCACGACGTGGCGACTCCTTGGGTGCAACTACGGAAGGCTCCTTGGATGGCGGTAAATGCCTATGGACTGCCCCTGCTTTCCCTTGAGGGTTGACCGTGAAGTCTTCGACCGTTCTAAGTTGACCAGCCAGGATATGGACGGCACCACAACAGCGAGAGGCCCTCAGGACGGCTAACCTGGATTTAAAAAACGCCCGCAAATGTCGGATGTGTTGGCCTAAGGGTTTTGGCCCAAGGGTGCATAACGAGACACACCGTAATTACGACTGAAAAAACACTCCGGATGAACGCAAAAGAAGAATATGGCCATCGAGCCACGCCAGTAATTCTATGAGCCATTCCACAATGAGCACACAAGCACCGGGGTTTTATCCCATATGAATCGGTCTCTTCCAGCAGAGCGTCCTGCCGAGAACGTCACACAGAGTACGAAATCACTAGCTCCAGCAACAACCCCTAGAAGTCTCCAAGAAAATTGCACTCGTGAATCGAACGACGTGGCTCAGAATCGATCACACAACCTTCAGAACGCGAGTTGGCAGCGTAACCACTTCTCCATGGAGACTTCCAACAACAAACGTAAATAAGCCCCTGAAATTGTATTCTTCCGCCTTGCCAGTCCAATGGTGGTAGAATAGATACAAGGATACAAGGGGGCCTCAAATAAATAGCTTTAATGTTTTTTTTTTCGTGTGTTGGTGATCATATTCTGAAGAAGTAACGAATAAATGTATCATTTGTCGATGTAGTCACCACGTCCTTCAACGCACGTCCCATAGCGCTAATAAAGTGCTTGGTTTCCTGTAGAAAACCGGCCCTGGGGTCATTACTCGGTGTGCCTGACCCGGTCGTGAACAGTCTGCCACAGAAGTCACGCCGTCTTGAAACTTCCTACTTCACTCGTACTCTTGCTGGACTGATAGGCGAGTATATCACCATACTGGACCTTCAGTTGCCGATGAATTTCTATAGCCTTCTTTTTAAAAAAAAAAAAACGGATAACAGAACGCTGCTACTCTTTTGGTGCAAGTCCAAAGTGTGGCGGTCATCCTTAAACTGTCGTTATGATGTACGTCTGCCCCGTGATGTCACGCGGTTACTTGACAATATCATGGTTATTGTAATTTGTTTCGCAATGTTAAGGTTGTCACGTGAAGCATTCTCGTATTAACTGGGCCAAGAAGACATTTCAGCGTTGAATACTTTCTCTCCATTGCAGCATCCTGGGAGCTGCCGTACGTGGTTGTCACGGCTTCGAGATCACACCGAGGCTGACCTTGAAAATGGACCTGGCCTCCCAGACTGACCCACCCTAAAATGGGTACCAGGAAATGTCTTGGAAGTCAAGGCAACCGGTGTAAGTTTTGGCATCATCCATCGAGTGCTGATTGGCCGATACAAATATGGATATAGCACCATATACCCAGTACACCTGAAGGCGTGTACAAGGGCTCGTTTACATTTGCTTGTTGTAAATAGTGCATTACCACATTTTGTGTTGTAAATAGTGCATTACCACATTTTGTGTTGTAAATAGTGCATTACCACATTTTGTGCTGTAAATAGTGCATTACCACATTTTGTGCTGTAAATAGTGCAATGCCACATTTTGTGTTGTAAATAGTGCATTACCACATTCTGTGTTGTAAATAGTGCATTAACACATTTTGTGCTGTAAATAGTGCATTAGCACATTTTGTGCTGTAAATAGTACATTACTACATTTTACAACTTCACAGCATTTACGAACACATTCTAGTGTCAGCATGGCCGAATAGACAATACCGCTCGTTTTAAACTTCCGGTGTGCTGAGGCTGCGGTAGCCGGTTGAACCCCTACACCAAACAGTTGGGATATAATATTGACTTCTCGTCCTTAATTTGAGGACGTAAATAACATCTACCTCAGAAGTCGAAGTGGATGTTTCTGATGGCGAAGGACACCGTTAATAGGAAAAGCTAATCCACACGCACAGATCAGTCCAGTGCTCTGAAAGTATTTGCACGTGTGTGTATGGCCTACGCTTGCGTTCACATCGAGCCAACGAAAACAAAATTCTCATTGTATTTATTTACTTTACTATAGTTTTTGTACCCTTATTATGGACATTGATTTGTTACGCAACATTCCTCAGCGTAACAAGCAACGAATCAATGCAGCTTATTACTTTCTATGTGTTTTTTGTTTTGTTTTTTTGTATTGGTGTTTCACACACCAAAGCGGCACATTTGATTAACTTGCGATGTTTGGTAGTATGTTTTTGGTTATCTGTCAAGATATAGTTTCTAGTTGTTATTTTAATGGTGATTTCTTTCTTTCTTTCTTTCTTTCTTTCTTTCTTTCTTTCTTTCTTTCTTTCTTTCTTTCTTTCTTTCTTTCTATCTTTCTTTCTTTGCTAATGCTAATCAGATCTTACTCAATGACATTGTTAGAATAAAATCTATTTGTGGAAATTGCTCACAGAATGCAGATAATCTTTCGTCATTGCGCTCCATCGTCTTATGTCACTTCTCTTTATCACAGTGTCCTGTTTGTCTTAGGCCTGGTTTATTGCATCTCGGTGTCCCGTGTGAAGGGAACGTGGCGTATTCTATCACAGTGTATTATATTGAAATGTTATTACATACTGTTCCAATAAAAAAATAAAAAAAGAAACGCAACATTATTGCTGTTTCAATTGCAAACTTGTACCAACATTTTATTGACGATGCTGATTCGCCCACAGCGGTCGTTTCTGGGGATGCCGGTCCGTAAGAACAGGGCCTCTGTAGGGTCTTCTAGCCCAGTGGTTCTCAACCGGTGGGGAATTTCCCCCCCCCCAGGGGGGAATTGTGGGGTTTCCAGGGGGGAATGAAGATTATTTCAAGATCGCGTTAATACAAGAACCGATTACTTGATCTTGTTTTTCCCTTCATACTTTACGCTTCTGTACGTATCACCCTTCTGAAATTCATTTTATAACGTAAGTAGACCCGCAAATCACATTTTATGTAGATGTCTAGACTTGTTTTAGTATGTGCTATTAAATTTAGCTTCAATTATTACATATACTGTGTAGGGGCAGGGGGAAATTTTTAGGGAGAAAATACGAAAGGGGGGGGGGGATGACGTTCTAAAAGTATGGTAATGGGGGGGGGGGAATGACGTCCTAAAAATATTGTGAGGGGGGGGGAATGACGTCCTAAAAATATGGTGAAGGGGGGAACGGACCAAAAAAGGTTGAGAACCACTGTAGCCCAAAGACCAGCATCGTGCAGCCGGTTCCTGGCCGTTTGATCTGAAATTCGACGAGCTCCTGGCATTGACAGGACAGTGGAGGACGCAGATGCAAATCGATTCCTAAAGTGACGCAGCCGTATGAAGCGGTCTTTGGCAGCAGTTGTGATTCTGGGTCTTCCACCGCGGGGCCGGTCTGCCACTGAGCCAGTTTCTTGAAATCGCCTCCACAGGCGACTAATGGTACTTCTAACCACATTAAATTCTTTGGCTACTACGCGTTGTGACTGTCCAGCCTGTAAACGTCTAATGATGATGAATCGTTGTTCTGTAGTGAGATGAGCCAGACTTGCACATTGAATTTTCAACTGAATTTATTCGAGGAGCGTCAATATTTTATAGGCATTCAATAATATGATCAGAGAGTTTTGTGTTCAGTAAGTTTCACGGGATTATCATGAACCTGTCACGAGTTATTGTCAAAATGTTGTTTTGACCTTTACCTCTTTCATGACCTCATGAATCATAAGATGGGTACAATTCAGGTTACCACGAGAAGTTAGTGACCAGATGGACACAGTCGATAGGTTGACTGGTGTCCAATCAGCGAATATCTTTTATAAAAGTAACACCAAAGATGTTGCGTTTCTTTTTTTTTCTTTTTTTTTGTTGTTGTTGAAAGTATACAATTCAAATATGTATTTTTTGTTGTTGGTCAAAACAGGATTATCCAATAATTTGAAGAACAAAACAATTACACACATCAAACGTACACATGTTATTAGCATTCTAATATGAGCAGTCATTAATTATTATTAATTAAGTTAATAACATTCTAATATGAGCTGTCAATAATAATTATTGATCTGATGTTTTGTTGTTGTTTCCGTTCGCTCTTTTTGATCTCAGGCGTAGTTCACACACGTGCTACTACTTCTAGTATACTGGGCTGATTTTTTTAATGTGAATTAGCTTTGCCTATTATTAGTAACCCTCGCCATCAGGCGAACCCACTCCGACTTCTGACGTTTTGTAATTTACAACCCAAAGTCAAGGACGAGAAGTCAACACTTTAATCCAACTGACCGGTGCAGGGGTTGAATTCGCTACCTCGGCATCAGCACACCGGAAGTTTCAAAGCGCGCACTTTTATCCTAACCCATTCGGTCAGGAAGGACTGCTGCCTCTGCTGAAGGTGAAACAGGTTTACCCTGTCGCAACAGAGTGTGTTTCGGCATTACGGTGTACCTTTAAACTTCGCTGCCTTCCGTTGCTGGGTTCTCTTTTGCTCGAGCCATCTGTGAACTCTCTTATCGTATCATCCATGCTGCGTGGCTATCTGCTTGGCTATCTTGTCTGTCCACAGAATTGTGTCTCATTTTCTGCTATTCATTTCTGATACAAATGAACCGCCATGCCATATTGTCAAGCTGTCTAGCATCTTCCCTCCTGGTTTTCCTATCCCCCTCCCCACACATCTGTCTCTCTTCCCCCTCTCCCCCTAGTTTCCATCGTTACGATGTACTTCAGTGTTCGGTGTCTCATTATGTGGCCAATGAATACGAATTTAACACCAATGATGCGAGTAACCAGTTATCTTTCGTAACTCAAGAGTATATATAATTGCAGGATCCTACTTCTTTACCATAATAAGTGACAGCACTTTCAGCAGTGACTCTGTTATTTTATTGACGTTATTTTGTAAATTTCGAGTACTATACTTAACAAACCTAACAGTTTGTATATTGCTCTGTGACAAGAAATTCAAAGCATTGAAACTAGCATGGACATAATTATACAGAACACAAAAAGTATGATTATCTCTAAAGATGGTAACAAGCAAATTCTAAACATTACAGTAAAAGGAAGGATACTGGAGCAAGCCAATCGTTTTCTTGCTGGTTCCGAATTGTTGTTATATCGCTTGGGGAACAGAGTTGGGGTGAGCGCCTAACCTTGCAAAATAATCCCAAGCCTTATGCATTCATTACCTCTGGCAGCAAAAGTCTAACTCCCGGCATTCACAAGGCGGAACTGTTTTAACTAACAGGAGCGACGGCGAGTCTCTGGCGCAGTAAAAAAAAACACACAAACACCAAACTGCACTAGATATGTATTTGCGTAAAAACATGCGCAAACATGTGTGTACATATATACATATCTAAACTAGAGTAAGACCACAGTCTACTCCAGCAAATGAAAGGTGCTGAAGATATTGGCAACCACCTTGGAGGTGCTCCACATAAATCAGGATGCCACGCAATTCCGCCATGAAATATTCCGATTACTGCAAAACGTTATGACGCTCGCTCGCCCTGTCATAGACCCCCAGGCAGGTGCAGTACCGGGTCCTATGCCTCGTAAAGGTTCAACCAAAATGACTGGAGGTTCTTCTCAGATGTCCTGTAGAACCAGGGGAATTAATAATAGAGCGTGTGGCAAAACCAAGCAAACACTAAAAAATAATGCACTGGAATGCGGAGGGAGTCAGAAAAAAAAATAGAGCTAGAAAACATCTTGTATCAAGAACAAGAAATTGTAGGTTGCTTGCAAGAAACTCACTTCAACGAAAACATAGCCTTCAAAATCAGAGGCCACCAGCGTTACCGATCTGACTGAAAGGACAGGCGAATGAGTGGAATACTGACACCCCCCCCCCCCCCCCCCCATTGATGTGTACATGGAATGGACTGAGTATAAGACACTTAAACGTAAAAAAAAAAAGACAAGAAGATCTACATCTGGTCAATTACTTCAAAGTGACCGCCCGCAGGCACTGAACACACTACTATTAAAAGAAAGAAAAAAATGATTGTGTGTGGTGATTTCAGGACCAGAATAGATTCATCTTAATTAACAAACCGTCTGACCCTTATACCCGAGATCATGGCACACTATAACTACTCCTGACCTGAATTTCAATCACCAGACCTAGAATTTAACATAACACGAACTGCTGGGAAACAACTTGGTGGCAGTGACCATCGGCCAGTCTTTCTAACAGTAGAAAATGAGCTTTAAGTGAAGACAACACCCTCTTGAGGTGGAGCTAGTAGAAAGCAGACTGGGCAATGTACAAATATCGCACCAGCATACTGGTTAGAAATCTAAACACAGATAAAGACATAAATAAAGTAGCTTAAGAGTTTGGAAAATGCATACTACAGGCAGCACGAAGAAAAATACCAAGATGAGCTCGTATACAATACAAACCGTACCGGAGTAGTGAACTGAAATAGTTACATACTAATGCGGAAGGTTGTAGAAAGCAAGCAGAGGCCAAACCCAGCCGAGAGTACCAATAAATACCAGCACGCAAAAGCCAAATTTAAAAGGCCCAAGCTGCAGGCTAGATGGAAAAGCTGGCGGGAGAAAACATAGTCACTGAACTTTGAAAGAGACACAAAGAAGTGGTGGAAGCTAGAAACACAACTTAACGATGAGGACATAGGGAGAAACTCAAAGATTTCAATACATAATGACTGAAACATCTGAATAGGGGAGCAAGCAGCTGACCATTTTGCGGACTCATTTGCACAAGATAACATATATAGTTGTCAAGAGAAACGACAAGAGATTCAAGAGAAATTTCAACATACAGGACAGAATGAAATAGTCCATGAGGCGTTGGAGGCACCTATCACAATCAGCGAACTGGAGCTAGCAATATCAAAACTGACAATGAAGAAGCCACCATGAGCTGACGATATCTCCAATGAAATAATCAGGAATCCAGGAACAATGGCCAAAACAAAACTGTTGAAGATCTTCAATAACTGCGGGAACGTAGGCAGCTTTCCACAAGTCTGGAGAGAAACAATCATGATACCTTTTCTCAAATAAGGGAAAGACAGTTCCAGTGCCTCCAGCTACAGACCAGTTAGCCTCACCAGCTGTCTCTGTAAAACAACAATGGAGCACATCATCAATTAAAGCATTGAGAGAGCGCAGAGACATGACACCGTTAATACAAGCAGAAAAGTTCCTCGAGCCACCCTACGAAGGACAGATATGTAAACTTAGCTATGGGGAAATTGAAAAGAATCAGTTTTATCCACCAGACCAAACACCTCTGCAGAGAAACCACTGATCTGCCAAACGTTGGTATATCCCTGAAAAATTTCACAACGAACTCCACGGAGAGAGGAACATAGACTATCACTGCAAATCCCGACAAAAGTGAACGGAATATTCGACAACGAAGAACAGAACAGTGTACAATACAAAACAACCACTCTCAGTTTCCTTGATGAAAAATACCCACATGACCTCTGGATCCGAGTCCACACACATGGGTCAGCACAAAATTATGTTCGAAATGGAGGACCCGGAGTATAGATAGAATGCTCAAATAATACTATGGACATAATCGGAGTACCAACAAGAAAGTACTGCCATAACTATGATGCTGAAATCCAGGCAATCAAGATAGCAACAGAGAAATTACTAAATACCACCCACGATACACAGCCTGTGTTATAGTATTGACAGATGCAAAATCAGTACTGTCTGGAATATTACTAATACTACGGACACTATTTTCCGTACTTGCAGCCAGCGCATGGTCACCATACAGTGGATACCATCTCAATGTGGAGTACCCATAAAACGAGAGAGCTGATCGATTAGCTAAGGAAGGGGCAACCTAATGTACCCGTTACATGACACCAAAGAAAAAAAATGATAAAATAAGTCAGAAAGCAACTAAGACCTGCTCAAAATGACTACCACCTTATGAACAGACCGGAACAAGTCGTTATTCTGCGCCTCATTTTCATGTTTTCCATTTCTCTTATAACATTGGTCAACTGTCCCATTTAATGTCCCAACATTCCATGTTCCTATTTTAAATTTATTCCCTATACAGTATATAGACCCACTCTTTTTTAATCATGTTTGCCATTTGCTAACAAATATTTCAAATATATATCTCCTTACAACGTGCTCAACAAATCTTGACTAAACCAAATTTCTCTAATATTATTAATCGCAGCCGCTAACAGGCTACTCTGCCGTCAGGTGTCAGCGTGTTGGATGTCTAGGTATCTGAGCTCGGGCTCACACAGGCAACAATAACTCCGTTAAATAGAATATCTAACATTTATTGTATTTCAATATACAGTGCGTTGGCGCAGTGGGTTTAACAAGCCCGCACTGAGTTGCATATCACAGAGGTTTAACATCATCACACAGTTTAACATCATCAAACATTCTAAGCATACTATCTAGCATATGTCTATAAACCCCAAATACACATGGGTCTAAACTATTGAGTCTAAACTATTGAGTCCCTCTAAGGCAGGCCCTGTTGCCTCTTCGATGTCCCGTCTCTCTCTGCCCATCCACACGTGTCGCAATCCGACACGGGTGGTAACTCTGTTCGAGTTCCTCGTGGACCCCGCAACAGGCGGGCCACATCAGTGTCCACGGGACAGTGGACTCACTGACCAGTCCTTCGAGAAGGTTCTGGAATACTCTGGCCTTCGATGGTCTTACTTCTTTCCCTTTGGGCGGGAGTTGTAGCCCTTGGCTAATCTCTATTAACTAATGTTAGTTTACCGGATAATGTGGATAATGTGAGGCTGTGACAGGAGTCCCCCCTCTCCCCTGATTTGATGGGTTGTTATAGGGTAATTAGTTCTGCACTAATTCTGTCACAGAATCACATACGGATGGTATATGTAGTTTGGTGGACAGTAGCTTGGTAACCTACATACTGGCATCAACACTCATGTATTCTCCCATACACCACTTCTCTGATTTGGTGAAGAGATCTCTCTCTCTCCTGTGTCCTTAACAATGCTTATCCGACCGAAGTTACGTGACGTTTACTAGTTGTGTCTACAACCCGTCCTTCTCATAGTATCCCACTGATACCAAGATAATTAACCTCTGTTTTAAAGAGGATTAACAAGACAAAAGTCTTGGCTAATTAAGTGCACCTTCAAATCTTGTTCTGTGTGTGCATTTCAATACACGTTTACTCTCGTATGTTGTATAATGCTAAATATGTAGTTACGTTGTTATTTTATCCCATCTGACTACATGTGTCCCTGTTGGCTTGTTAGTGTGTTGACTAATAAGTTGATGTTACTAATAAAGTGACTGCATTTTAATTGATAGTGTTCAGTTTTGAGTTTTGTGTAAATGTGTGCTGAATGTGTGGCTTATTTCCAAGCGTCACGAGTTGGGATATCCTTAATCATGAATTACTCCAATGTGTGCAATACATGATCAGGCATTCCAAGCAGTGGTGCTTAGAAGTAGTATCCTAAATCCTAAACTAAGAGTACTAAACTAAATGCTAAACATGTATCAATAAATTAGACAAGTGGTACAATTTACATGAAAGACGCAGACAAATTAAAATAAATACGTTTTGCGTACAATTTGTCCGCTCAGTATATCGCTCTCTCATTTAATTCTTTCACACTGCCATTCACACATCTTTCATTCAAAATAGTATTTGGTTAAAATATATAAGTAAAGTTGAGGTAAGTGTTATTTCCCTTAGAAAAAACGGAATAGGCGATATTTTCCCTTTAAGATAATACGTACTTTTTGTACGTTGACTCAAAAATGGTTTATAATTTACATAGAGAAAATGGAATAGGCAGGTTATTTAACCTATGAATGGAAATACCTGTAATAATATAGTAGAAATGTACAAATTACAGGTTAACACATTTTATATACATAATAATATAATACATATTCAATACTAAATTAATTAATTAACTAAGTAACTAAATCCAACGATGATGTGCGCGTTGTCCTCCTGTTGTTAGCGTATCGTGCCATGAATGTTAATAGTTAGTATGGCTGTCTTTTGAGTGTTGTCGTTGATGTATTTCTGTTTCGGCTGTTTGCAAAGTCTATTAGCCACAGCAGGTATGGAACGTTCTCAATGTCGAGTATAAGTGTTCTTCATGTTTTCGTGATCAATGTCAGTTGATTAGATGAAATCATTTCAAAGTTAATGTCTCTCGCTCGGATTGGTCTTAGAGCTTTGATAGTTGGTCGTGGGTGTTATATGTAACCTATTCACTGAGGTGTTATTACTGTTAACTGAAAGTTCTCTAGCAGGTGTAGAGTTACACTGTTTTATAGTACGGAATAAAATATCACAATTTCTGGTATGGCGAATGATCAATGTACCAAATGTTATTCTGTTGGCGCATTCGTCTGCCGCGATAAAATATCAGCTATAATGTTATCAGTGCCTCTGATATGGCGGATTTCGAAGTCGAAATCTTGAAGAAGAAGACACCATCTTTGCAAACGATGGTTTTTGGGAACACCTTGCTTAAGTACCAACAATGGCGAATTGTCGGTGAGTACAACGAAGTGGGCACCTAAGAGGAACTTAGACAATCTGAGCATACAAAATAATAGACTTAATGCCTCAAATTCCACTGTAGAGTAACGGGTCTCTGCTTTCTTCAGCTTACGGCTTACGTAGAGAATTGGGTGTCTCACTCCATCCACTTCTTGCATTAAACATCCTCCAATTGCGATAGCACTTGAATCTGTGGTCAAAATAAAGGGTAAATCTATGTTTGGTAAACGTAAGACAGGTGGATTAGAAAAAATGCGTTTCAATCTGCATATTGCATCCTCTAAACTGGTACTTTTACAAACTTTTTATGGATGATCTTTTGTCAACATATTCGAAAACACTGATGTGAGTTCTGCCCAATTTGGTATAAATTTAGAATAATAATTTATAAGACCTAATAAACTTCTAATTTGTTTCTTTGTGGTAGGAACTTCTAGATTGAGAATCTTCGAAACAATTTTCTCATCTGTCAGCAGTTTGCCTTCAGAAATTCTATGACCAAGGAAGTCTATTTGTTTATAGCCTATTTCAACCTTGGAAGGTTTGATAGTAAGTCCGAAAAGAAAGATTTGGTTGAAGACTTGTTTGAGTGTAAGTAAGTGAGAAGTCATATTAGAAGAATGAATGCATATATCATCAATATAAGCTTGGACATCTTTAATTCCGTGCAATAGCAATCTAGTTAACCTAACAAATGTGGCGGGAGCGTTCTTCAGACCAAATGGAAGATATCTCCATTCGTACAAACCGAGAGGTGTTGCGAATGCTGTTATATGTCTAGAAGCAGGGTGTAGTGGTACTTGCCAATAACCTTTCGCTAAATCAACCTTTGAAAATAAGGATGATTGAGACATGTTCAAAATGAGGTCTTCACAGCTATTCATCGGCTCCTCATCTGTGGTGGTTATTGTATTTAACCTTCGATAATCGATGCACAAACGAATTGTTTGGTCCTTCTTTTTCACCAGGACAATCGGTGAAGAATATTGAGACATAGATTTCTGAATTATTCTATTTTTCTCTAAATCCAAAATTTCCTTGTCTAAATTTGCTCTATAATGCAGAGGAATAGAATATGGTCTACATTTGACCGGTGTCAGATCTGTCAACACAATTGAATGTGTTATTTTGTCAGTCCGTCCAGGTTTGTTAGAGAAGATAGATTTATACTCGTTAAGGAGAGTCAAAATGTCTTGTCGCTGCTGTTGTGTCAGAGTGTCAGAGATTTGTATGTCCTTTATACTACCGTCGTCATTCATAATCGGTACTGGGATTTCCGTATTGTCTACGTCTGTCTGATTTATCACAGATGCTACTGTTTGTAAATTGTCCTCAATGTCACTGTCACGTCGTCGAGATTAATCGTTGTCAATATGTCGTCAAATTGGTTGTCGCTGTCGTTATCACATGTTGTCGGTAATGTACATATGTCTTCGTCGTCTTTGTTGTCGTAAGAGTGCGTCGTTAACGATGCTTCGTTTGTCGAGATGTTACTCAGTTGGGTCACTGTCGTTTCGTTTCTGTCATTAGTTAGCTGCGTTTGGTCACTCGTGTCAGTGTCCTGTCTAGCATAGTATGGTTTTAACATATTTACATGGAATGGCCTCGAGGCAGTTGTGGTTGATTGGACTTCTGCCGTAGGGTTTTTCCCCTTTTTCACCAGTTTCTGACATATATTACATGATCTACAATAGGTTTTTATGTCTTGGCAAAATTTCGGCCAATAAAATTGGGTCAGGACCCTAGCTGTAGTTTTTTTCATACCCCATATGACCTCCAAAAGGTGAATCATGGGCTATCTTTAGTACTTTCTCTCGATGTGCTTGTGGTAACACTACTTGCTGTATTGTGGTCTGATCTCTAGTGTATAATCTAGTCAACACATTGTTCTTTAATGTAAATGACCACGATGCGTTATTAGATAATTTTGGTTTAAGTCCTACTAACCTAAAATATGGTGAAAGTGTAGGATCTGATTTTTGTTCATCTCCAAAATTAGTGATGGTAGTGTTTGGTGCTACAATTTCTAGTGACTCCTGCAGTTGGTCGATGTGAGTTTTATGAGTTGTCTGTCGTGTTATTGCATTCGTGTGTTGTGTGTGTTGTTGCACATCTACAGGCTTGGTACTTGGTAGATCGGTAGCATCTTCAATTCGAGGTTTTAAATTGGTCGTATCATTGACAGATTCGACCACCCCTGCATCATACACCTCGGTGAATTCTTTCTGAATTACTTCATTGGTTGTCTCCCTTGTCCTTTTTGGCAGTTTGAGACAAGCATGAATGGTGTTTCTCTTTCGTATCGCTGTTTGGGTGTTGTATACCATTTTTCCGCTCCCAATCTCTGATTTCCTTCTCAGAGCAAGGTCGTATGTTGGGCAGGTTCCCAAGTATAATATCAGCGACCGGATTTTCAAGGGCTGCGCACAATACTAGTCCTGATATGAACGGTGTTCGAATTTCGACAAGAGCAAGGGGGTATTTCTCTATACTGCCTGAGAATGTGCGACAAGTTACGTGTTTGTGTGTATAGTCTTTGTCGTTGATTAATGTTTTCTTAATCCCACAGAGCGTTGCGCCGGAATCACGAATTAATGTGCACTTTTTGTTATTTACAAACCCTGTTGAAAAATTTAGCTTGCCTGTTGTCATATATTTTTGAAGGGAGTGGGAGATCACTGTAGTGCATGCCCCATCTCTAACAAAAGAAGCAGAGCCCCATCCTCTTCTATCTTCAATAACCCCAGAATATGAACCTTGAGTTATCTGCAGGCCTCGTTCTATTAAGTATGTCTAGGAGATATAGATTATGGCCCTGGTGAGAATGGTAATTACTAACTGGGAATCTGCCCCTTTTCCAATGATTCTGATAGCTCTGGAGCCCCCTTATTGGTTATCAAATCTGAGGAAAGTCTGGAGAATTTTCTCAGCCTGATTTAGATGAAGAAAACATGGATGTTGAGCAGTTGATAGATCTAGAGTCTTCTATTCCCCATTTTTGTAAGTCATTATGAGTTAATTTATTTTTAAACAATCAAACACATAAACAAGTCTCAATAGATCCTGACAACAGATGTACACACAAAAGGTGGAGAATCACAGATAGGTTTGAACTGATAAATTAACAGAAGGTCAATTCATGTTAATCATTTATTGACTGGGCCTGAGCCTTCTGGCCAGTACATACATCTCTATTGTGATTTACACAAGATTATAGAAAAGTTGCATATTGGACCAGTTACACACAGACCATCAATAAAGCATCAATATATGAGATGTCAACAAGTGTGAAACATAGTAAACATTTTGATGTTGTACATATTAAGTGTGATGGTAATGAATCAACAATTAACTATCAGTTTTCCTGAAATTGGGTGTGGTGTGTACCAATTTAGAAAGGTAACCTGGTGACTGGAAGATTAGGTAAGCCAGGGTCCATTGACTGATGGATCCACTTCAGGTCTGCCCGTATAGCTCCACCGAAGGCCTCCCCATGCTCTGCTCATGGCCAAGTCATCTTCCATCTCACTTGTGGTTCATCTCTTTCTCTCGGCTTCCCTCTCTCAGGTCTGATTTAGGTGGTTAGTTTGCTGATGTGTTGGGTGGTTGTTGGTATGTAGCCACCAAGATCACTGATGAATATTCGCATAAATATATACATTCCTACCAATACAATAATAAGAAGTAGGTCGGAAGAAATCTAAATTCCTGAAGTAGGAACTAGTTCCCCTCCCCTCCTTTTCTCTCTAAGCTAGTGTTGGGTTAATTTGGGGGTGGTCAGAGTTTATCACACGGTGTACGCCTTGTATCAACTTGTTCCTGCTGTATGTAAGTTCTCATTTGACCTGGGGTCAGTGAACGTGTACAGTAAGACATTGACAAGAGTGAGAATATGTCAAGATGCATGTAAATAAATGACATACATTTATAACATTTCTGCCACTAAATGGTGTTTATCGCGTGTATAAATAATTCTCTGTGTTTTCCCAATTAACTTCTTCTTCTTCTTGTGTCTAATAACTCTCTCCCATTATCTGTTGTTGTGATGTTGAGTGTTGGGTTGTGTGGTGATGAGTGGTGTTGAGTTTTAAGTTATGTTGAGTAATGAGTTAAGTTCACTGCTCGTGATGGTGTTCCGCGAAGCACACCTTTCTCATGTATTGCAGTTCATAAGTGCTCTTATCTAATTAAAATTTGACATAAATATAAATATTTATTCCGTCAAACCCTATTGATTCAATAGATGAAGGAGAAATGAAAGATTGATTTCTCTTTCAGCTTTCTAGATTGTAAATAGGCATAGATAAGTCTGTTTTAGAACAAGGCACTTATTTTAGTACACGAACTGTCATTTCAGCTGTAGATAGTGATAGCATCTTTTATCAGTGTTTCTGGTGAAATGCACACGATTGCTTTAGAATCATCACTCCTCACAGTTGTTTAGAATAGAATGTAGTAGTATAATGCACTTCTTAAAGTTAATAATTATCTCCAAGAATATCAGAGATTGCAGTTTCATCTAAGAGAATATTAGAGAGTAATTTTGCCCGGGAATGGCTCTGCGTCGTTAGAATCTACAGTCGAGCATTTTTACATTTCAGAGATTTTAATTAATAATAATACATTTCAATTGACATCACAAACACTGGATACCGTTCTTTTGACACTTGATACATCGGGTTATCAGTTTAATCTAAGGCCTAACAAGCTCACCTAGGATCCAGACATTTTGCTTTCCCTATTGAAAATTTTGCTCACACAATCTTCTCACATCTGTTCATGAGGCGGGTTTCAGAAAAGAGTGCGGGCTTATTAACATTTCTGATGAAATAGTAACATATGCTAATTATGCTTTGGCGCGAAAGCGGGTCACATGTCTCTTTTCGTCCAATGGTCTTCCGAGCTTTGTCTGATGCAATTTTTCTAAGAATCCACGTCATCTGTCACTTATGCAGTTCCAGTTTCGATGTTAAGTTTTAAGTCCTAGTCTCCATTTGCGGTTGTGAAGTCAATTTCTTTTAATGTTGTTTCCTCTTTTTGCGGCAGGTGTTGGTAAATGAATAATGTTGGTTGCGTTATGCTACATGGCCCCACTCCAGATTGTTCTATGGTATGGAACTATGTTTCCAACATTTTCAGTTATCAAGCTGTTCCCATTTTTCCTCCCCTGTATTCTCTTCTGCATCTGATTGACCTGGTTCATCAGGCACTGGGTGTCGACTCAGGAAGTCCGCTCCCACATTCATTTTCCCAGGAACATACTCAACCTGGAACGAGTAAGGTTGAAGAAGCAGCGACCACCTCATAAGTCGGGCATTCAGAGTCTTAGATGCTGCGAGAAACATGAGTGGTTGATGGTCACATTGCACTGTGAAATGTTTGCCATATAGGTATGCTTGAAATTTCTGTACACTCCATACGAGCGCAAGCCATTCTCTCTCGATAGTACTGTAATTTCTCTCTGCTGCATTCAATTTCCTGCTAGCATAGGCTATAGGGAATAGCTCTGATGGTACATCTCCTTTTCTCTGCAACAGCGTTGCCCCAATTCCTATGTTACTGGCATCGGTGCGCAGCACAAATGGTTGGTCGAGGTCTGGTAGATGTAAGACTGGATGAGCAGTTAATGCCTGCTTTAGTGCTGTGAAAGCTCTCTCACAGTCAGCTGACCAAGTGACTTTCTCTGGTTTCCCCTTTTTGGTAAGATCCGTTAAAGGTGCTGACAGAGTATTGAAGTCCTTGATGTATTTTTGATAGAATCCACATAAGGATACAAATGATCTTACATCCTTCTTTGTTTTTGGACGAGGTGCTCTCTGGAGTTTGTCCACATTTCCCTCTTGTGGAGTTATCAGTCCATGAGATATCTTATGACCTAGAAAGTCCAATTCTTGGAATCCTATCTGACACTTCTTTGGTCTAGCCGTCAATCCAGTTTCTCTGAGGCGCCTGAACAAAAGATGCAGTGTTTCTACATGCTCTTCAAATGTTTCAGTGGCGATCAGGATGTCATCCATGAAGTGACTGATGTCTGGATGCTGTAGTGGGTCAAGTAATTTTCTCATCATACGTGTAAAAACGCTGGGAGCATTACTTAATCCGAAGGGAAGAACGTTGAACTCATAGTGTCCTCCAGGCGTGCTGAAAGCTAACCATGGTCTAACTTCCGGTTTTACAGGAATCTGGTAATATCCCTTACTGAGATCAATCCTAGTAAAGTACTTAGCTCGGTTGAGTGCTGTGAAGAGTTTATTCTGATCAGGCAGAGGTTCTGCTTGGAATTCAGTTATAGCATTGAGCTGTCGATAATCGATGCACAATCTATGTTCTCCACTTGGCTTTCTCAATAAGACGACGCTAGCACTGTAAGGTGATTCAGATGGTGAGATTATTCCTGCGGTGAGCAGCTGTTGTATTTCTTCCTCTAAAGTCTTTTGCTTTGCATAAGGAACTGGGTAAGTCTTGACTCGCACAGGCACTGTGTCATTCAACTTCATGTCAAATTCCTCCAAATCAGTTCTTCCTGGCTTATCAGTAAGTACTTCTGCATATTTTGCCATAAGTTCCCTAATCTGCTTTTGCTGATCCTTTGTTAAGTTGGGATTGATTTCCACATCCTTAAAGGTCTCTTTGGCTTGCAGTTGGCACTCGACTCCCATTGTTAATCCTTCTTCGACTTCAGTAGCCACACTCATGGCCATCAGATGTGCAGGTTCGGTGGTTGAGGGTCTTTCATGATATTTCTTCAAGAGGTTTATGTGAAATACTTTCATCTTGCCTTTGACTGAAATTCTGTAGTTGGTACGTGAGATCTTCTCCGTCACTACATAAGGTCCTCTCCATCCTATTTGCAGCTTATTCTGACTGGTTGGAAGCAGCAACATCACCTTCTCTCCTACCTCTAACTCTCTATCCTTTGCCTTGCGGTTGAAGTTACGAGCAATTCTTCGTCTGGCTTGACGTAGATTGACATTCGCTTGTTTCCAACTGTGTTGTAAACGATTTTTCAACTCGGCAACATATGTAGATGCAGTCACGACTGTATCATCTGTAGTATTATCAGTCCATGTTCGCAGTAACGCCTCAAGGGGTCCTTTGATCGGTCGTCCAAACAACAGTGTGGCTGGAGCAAAACCTGTTGAGTGATGGGTTACTTCCCTGTAAGCGAATAAAGCTGCGGGTAAATACAAGTCCCAATCCTCTGTCTTCTCCTGGGCAATTTTGCGCAGGATACTAATCAATGTCCCGTTCCACCTTTCCACAAGTCCATTTGACTGAGGGTGATATGGTGAACTGAAGATATGGCGTGCATGAAAAAGTCTGAAGGTCTCTTCCATGAGCTTACCACGAAACTGTGAACCGTTGTCCGTCAAGATCCTTTGTGGGAGTCCTAGACGTGTGAATATTCCTAATAATGCATCAGCGACGTGTTTGGAGTCACAGCTGGGCATAGGAACTGCTTCGGCCCACATGGTTGTTGTGTCCACAAGCGTTAATATGAATCGGTTTCGCCTCTTCGTTGCTGAGAGAGGTCCGATTATGTCTACTGCCACTTTCTCAAATGGAATTCCAGTGATTGGCGATTCACCCAACATTGCCGGTGGTGTCCGGTGTTTTGGTGATACTTTCTGACACTGTGGGCATGATTTTTGTAACAGTGAGGGAACTAGGTTAGGAGTAAAGAGTTAAGGAATGATGCGCATTCCTTGACTAGGGGGAAAATCATAGTGAACGTGTGTGCACGAATGAAGAAGTGTATCTAGGAGAACACACACGTCACTTAGGGAATTGAAAAGACATGTCAACACCGGGCAGGGAGTCTACCATCATGTGTGCTGTAGTATAACTATTCGGCCAATAAAGTATGTTTATAACAACGCGGAGACTTGGGTCTATACGATCACGTGCTTAACCTGTCTTGACCACACTATGACAGCAGGTTGATTTGGTGCCGTGAAAGTCTGAAACATGGGAGGTCGCGGAGAGAGTACCGCTATGGAAAATTGTTGTGTCTGGGCGTCTGGAGAAGGAAGTTTGTAAATATTGAGAAACGCAACAGATGAAAGCCGCCTGTTGATAGTTATTGTATACCTGTTTAACAAGGAGTTCCATTTTCAAGGACAGCGCTCAAAAAGGTTTGATTGATAAACTTATTTTTTTGAAAGACTGATGTTATTACATATTTAATCCTATAAATTAACTGGAGAATTGACCAACGCTAATTGAATAATTGATCAAGTAATGCCGCTCTGCATCAAAAATCAGTACAAATTATGAAGTTTAACCCGTGGGACTGTTGAAGGTGAAGTCAAGGTTATGGTGCAAGTTTCATAATTACGAAATCAAGATCTGCAATACTTTCTACAGTCACTTCACATTTAGAAGGCATTGATGAAATTTGTCTCAACTTATAAGATAAAGCACTTTAAACTGACCATGGCGAGAGTCCCACATGAAAATAAGAGATTGGATAGCGTCAGCTTTAAATCAAATTGTTGTTGACTGGATTACGTTTGCGCTGAAATATATATATGAAAAACCCAGATGGCTGTTGGAAACTGAGTTTTTTTTTGCTGAAGTCGTGAGCAGTTGTCGTTTGCGTGAAGGTGACCTTACTTGAAGGGAATCTACAGTTAATCGAGCAAGTAAGCAAGCAGTTTTGTTGCGAGCCTGGTATCGAGCATAATCTTCGTCAGGAATTAATTGGAAAGAACTGACTTCGACTTCGATTAAATTATTACGGAAAGAAATCCAGAGGCTCTTCTTTGTTCTGCTCATTTCAACGAGGTTGATTAGAGTCCTTTGTTAATGTGGTGTAGGTAATTCTGAATCAGTAGCTCATTTAAATTCTTTTATCAAAATTCAGGATTGAAACAGGAATATTCTTCGTCAGGATCTTCGATTGGAGGCTTTAGTTAAGTTAATTAGATAATATTAGAGTAATTAACAGATTATGTATTGTTGCTGAATTTGAAATTAACATTGTTTGAAATATTTGTATATTGCTTGATAATTATAGATTTTAGGATGGAATCCCAAGATTTTTCACAGGTACTGACTGGAGTTGGCGGGGCAATATCAAGGTTGGATGCAGTGTTAAGACAACAAAATGTAAACAGTGATGTTGAAAGATTTAGTGGTCAAGCAAATCAGTTTAAGAAATGGATCATTTCTATTGAGAAACATGCATATTTAATAAACGCTACAGATGGGGAGAAAAAGAATTTGGCATACAGAACAAGTACAAGTCCAGTTTCTGACCATATAAGAAGAAAATTAGAGGCAGCAGGAGGTGAAACCTGGGAAGAATTTAAAGATGATCTCGCAAGAAAATATGCTGAAATTACTGATCCACAACACGCATTCTCAGTATTGCGACAGACTAGACAAAGCAGCACAGAAAGTGTCCAGTTATATAGTGACAGGTTAATCAATTTGGCTGAAGAGTCATTTTTAGGACAGAATGTACGAGCTGAAGAGGTGGAACGGATGTTAGTAGGGATTTTTGTTGATGGGATTAGGTCAGATGGATTGAAATTTAAATTATTAAGAGAGAATCCTGCAAGATTGTCACAAGCGGTAGATATCGCTATACAAGAGGAAAGCTTGAGGAGGAGGTTTAGGTTAAGAGTAGGACGAGAGTTAGGTAGTAGTTCAGAAGATAGAATTGAAGAACCTATGGAAATAGGACAGTATAGACATGGATGGAGAGGAAGAAGAGGAGAAATACAGATGGTACAAAGAAACGAGAACGTATATAATCAAGATAGAAGAGGACAAGTGAGAAATACTGTAAGAAACATGGAAGGAAACACAAATAACTCGAATGTGGTTTGTTGGGGGTGTCACAAACGGGGGCACATTTTTCGCTTTTGTGGTAACAGAAGTGGCCCATCGAATACGCAAAATAGTAGAGGTGTTCAGTCGGGTATACAGAATAGAATTGCAAATGGCAGACCAGTAAATTGGAATTCTGGAGAAATACAGAGAAATTTTAGAAGGTCAGGAAATCAGGAAAATTGGCATCCCGCTTACTGAATAGGGTCGGCAGTAGGAGGGAAGATAGTAAGATCCAAAAAGGGCATCAATATATTAAAAACCCAAAGGATGAGTATAATAGAACATTTAGAAATAAAAAACAAGACGAGGTAAAACAATTGTCATTAAATATGGTAGATCCTAGCTCATGTATAGTACAGATAGGAAAATATAAAGTTAGAACATTAGTGGATTCGGGAGCACAAGTTAGCGTGATTAAAGAAGCATTTTTATATCGAATGTTAAAAAATTGTAAAATATTTAGAATTCAGGAGAATCTTCATTCGGTAACGGGACAAAAGTTAGAAGTGCTAGGACAAACGATGATAAATTTGAAATTAGGAGGGATAAATGTCAGGCATATGTTTCATGTGGTTAAAGAATTAAATAGAAATATGATATTGGGACGAGATTTTTTATTGAAAAATGGGGTGAGACTTTTATTTGATTTGCATAAATTAAAATTCCAAGATGTTTACGTAGATCTAGAAGAAGATATGCATGTGTCGACACTAGTTAGAGTCAAAACGACCATGAATTTAAAACCACAGTCAGTTAATTTGATACAAGCAAGACTGAAGAGAAACCCGTATTATGTAGCAGGAAACATAGTCAGAATCACGGAATTGCAAAATGAAATAATTGATGAGCCAGGTTTAGAAGTTCCGGATGGAATAATAGAATTAGATAAAAGTTTAACATTTCCAGTAATGGTTATTAATAACACAGGTAGAGAAATTAAATTATACAGAGGATGTGTAATAGCCAAGCTAGAACATAACGTTAGTGACATATTGGCAACAGATAGAGTAAATATGGCAGGTATAAGTTATTCAGAAACCTCTAGTGAAAGAATTAATAATAGACGCGGATGCAGAAGAAAAGGGAACGTAAGAATGGATGAATTGATCCATCCATATAGAAGAAATACAGCACAAATACATTCACTAGACAAAGTAACAAGAGAAAAAGAATTGTTAGCACAATTAAAAACTTCGCCAGAAAATAAGGAAGTGTTAGAAAAACTTATAAAGCAAAATCAAGATGTGTTTGCGATAAATGATTTAGAATTGGGTAAGACACAAACAGTTACGATGGAAATAGACACGGGAGATCATCCACCAATTAGTTTAAAACCATACAGAACTCCATTAAGAAATAGAGAAGTCGTAGAAAAGGCAATAGAAGATATGTTGAAAGCAGGCATAATAACAAGGTCAAAATCAGAATGGTCATCTCCGGTCGTCATAGTAGCCAAATCTGATGGTTCGAACAGATTCTGCTGCGACTATAGGGCGTTAAATAAAATTACTAAGAATGTAGCGTACCCATTGCCGGTGATTGATGATATTTTGGGGTTACTTAATGGCTCCACATATTTCACAACGCTGGATGCAAGGGCAGGATTTTGGTGTATTCCGATGTCGAAGGACGCGCAAAAGAAAAGTGCCTTTTGTACTCATATGGGTTCTTACGAATTCTTACGTATGCCATTCGGTCTCAAAAATGCACCATCTCACTATATGTTCTTAATAAATGAAGTACTAGACGGTATGCAAAGCTTTGCCCTAGCATATATTGATGACGTATTGATTTTTACGAAAGGAGATGTAGAGAATCATTTGAAACATGTTAGACTAGTATTTGACAGATTAAGAAAGCATGACGTTAAATTAAAGCTAAGTAAGTGCCAGTTTTTAAAGACAGAAACAAAATATTTAGGTTATATAATAAATAGGGAAGGTATTAAACCAGACCAGGAAAAGATAAAGGTTATTAAAGAGTTACCTCCTCCCACTAACGTTAAGGAAGTGCGTGCTTTTATAGGAACGTGTGCGTATTATAGACGGTTTGTACCAGCCTTTTCAAGGATAGCAATACCTATTACGAATTTAACGGGAAAATACGCTAGGTTTAAGTGGGATGATGAGTGTCAAAAAGCGTTCAAACTTTTAAAAGATAGCTTAACAGTGGTACCATTATTGATACATCCAGACTTGAATAAACAGCTAATATTATACACAGATGCTTCAGACAACGCAATAGGAGCATGTTTGGTTCAACCATATGAAGGAGAAGAATCTGGAATACCAGGGGTTAACAATGAAAGACCAATCTATTTCTTGTCTCATAAACTCAGCAAGACTCAAAAGAAATGGCCGATTATTGAGAAAGAAGCATATGCTATACACTACGCTCTTCAAAAATTAAATTACTATTTACATAACGCCAATTTCATTATTAGAACTGACCACATGCCATTAAAGTCGATATTAGAAGCACCAATACAAAATAGGAAAATACAAACCTGGGCATTGAATTTACAAGGGTACAATGCTAAGGTTGAATATGTGTCAGGGAAACATAATACGTGCGCCGATCTTTTGTCTAGAATCCCGTACCCACAGTCAGCAGGAAACACGGAAGATGAAATTGAACCAGACATAGACGATCGAAACTGGCAAGTAAATATATTAGATTCTGCCATAATAAATAGGGAAGAATTTGAGAGTTTACCATCGGATCAAGAGTCTGAACCTAGAACAGAAGACCCACATTTAGAACAGTTTGATATGAAAACAGAACAAGAACTAGATCCAAAAATAGTACAGATAAAAAGAAAACTGAAAGAAACAGGGGAAAATAGTTTTAAAAGAAAGTTTGTAGAGTTACAAGAAGACAATCAATTATATTATATCAGTGAAAAAGGTGAAGGAGTAAGAAAATATATTCCGAAACATTTAGAACAAGAAGTCTTAAAGGCATATCACGATAATAATGGTCATTTTGGACGAGATAAGTTAGTGAAGGCTATTAGCAGTAAATATTACTGGCCGAATTTATTCAAAAGTGTATATGAATATGTTGAAGCGTGTGAAAAGTGTAGGTTAAGAAACATGAAGATAATCAAATGTCCTTTACAAGATACCGATATTCCTCAATTTCCAATGCAGAAAGTAAGTTTGGATATTTCAGGTCCTCATCCAAAAACATTATCGGGAAATGTATACCTACTACATATAGTTGATTCATATAGTCTCTGGCCAGAAGTTTATCCAATTCCAGACAAGAGTGCCGATTCAGTTATAAATATGCTTTTACAAGAATTTATACCAAGGTTTGGGTGTCCACAAATAATACTTACAGATAATGGGAAAGAATTTGTAAATAAAAAGTTTGAGAAATTGCTAAAAGATTGGAATATAAAACACATTAGGACTTCATATTACAGACCAACTTCTAATGCTAAAAATGAGAGACAACACAGAACACTATACAATATTCTAGCGAAAAATGTAGAAGAACACGATATGGATTGGGATCTTTATTTGGGGATAGCATTAGCGGCGATACGTACACACGAAAATGAAGGAACAGGTTTCTCACCATTTTACTTAGTACATGGAAGAGAACCAATATTGCCAATTGATAATTTATTAAAGCCTAGGAGAAAATATCTGGGGGAAGATTTTCAAGAAACAAGGTTGCAAGAGATGCATAAAGCACATGTACGTTTAAGAAATAATATAATTAAGGCTAGAGAAAGACAGAAGAAATACGCAAATAAAAATGCACACTTACAAGAGTTTAACGTAGGTGATAGAGTATATTATAAAAAACATAGAAAAAACTCTAAGTTTGATGCTCATTGGGTCCCGGGATACTATATTCTAGAAAAAAAAGGTCCAGTGTCATATACTATTAAGAATCAAATTTCAGGGCATGTTGCACGTTCACATGTAGAGCACTTAAGGCGGGATAATGAAGAAAGGAATGCAGAGAATAATAATAATAATTATTGTTCCGAAGAAATATTGTCAGGTGGACAGTTTGTCAGACAAACGGTATATCCAATGCCTATAGAGAATGGAAAACAAGTAACAACAGCTGAACAAGAAGAAACGGTACCAAAAACAGGCATGACAGAGGAAAATAACATGTATGACGATTATATTAGTGAAGAGTCAGTCAGGGAAAATATCGAACCTCCATTTATGAATACAAGACAGGCAGTAAAAAGAAAGTTGGATAGACAGAAAGAAAAAGAAATTAAGAGGCAAAGGAAACTTAGAGTGAGTTCTTCAAGTGGTGAAGATATGCCAGTATTTGAAAATTTGTTGAGACGGCAAGACAGGAAAATTAGATTGGATTTAGAAAAGAAGAAATTAGCGGTTGCTAGTAATGGATATACAGACGGGGAAGAAGAAATGGATGAAAAGTCAGAAACTGATGAAGAAGCTGATATGAAAGAAGATAGCTCTCCTCGGGAGGATAGCGACATTGATGTAGATATTGCAATTATAGAAAAAAATTTGAAGTTATTAAGAAAATGGAGAAGAGATAGATAAATAGCTTGGTAGAATATTCTGCAGATGGCAGATAGAAGAAGAAGTTAGACACGATATTTTTGTGTTTACAAAGAAGGTACTTGGTGGAGTTTTTTTTTCTAAAACGGAAAATTATTATTGGGTACTCATAATATGGTCTTGAAATTCATAATGTATGTGTAAATTGATTAATGTGTGGGGATAAATATGATGAGGGGATTAATATGGTTTGCTCAATTGTTGGGACTGCAATTGTGTTTTATGAAATGTGAAAAATAAGTTAACTTAGATGGTTATTTTTACAATGTTTTGGTTTTATTGAGTGTGTTTAAAATGATTATTACTTGAAGTTCAGTTAGAAGATGAATTAAAGTGGTGGTTAGTGAAGTGACTCAATATGTAGTAATGGAGGGGTATGTTGTTATTACATGTGGGGTATGCAATGTATATACAAGGTTTATAATAGGAGCTGGGTTGAACAGCGTTTAATGGGAGAATATGGGGGGAATGCCAGGTTGAGTTTTGGCATTTAAATAACTGGATATTGGAAGAAGAAGACTGTACTTAACAGTATAATAATAGTTAGGAGGTTTTTTTTTTGTTGAAGGAATGGTAAACGGGAAATTGATGACCTGAATAGTACAAAGGCTGGCAGTTTTGGATTAACATATTTTTTTTTTGATAATAACAATTATTATTGACGGAAACTGAAGATAAATTTGGAAACTTTATTTTTTGATAAAGTTTTGAGAATGTATGGGAAGAGAAAGGTGATTACTTCTTACTTTTTCCTTACTTTTTCTTTCTTATTTTTTTTTTTTGGTGCGCACCAACCCAAATCTAATCTAACTATATTTTTTCTGTCTATCCTAGAATCCTGAGAGTGTGAGAATGTGAATAAGGGGGAAATAAAGGATAAGGGAATATCTTCAGTTTTGTCAATCATAATTTGGATGGACATTTTAAAGTAAAAGCGGTTCGCTTATGGAGACTTTTGTATTGTGGGGAATTTTATGGAGAGTTTTGTAGAGAGTTTTCTAGAGAACTTTATAACGAGTTTTGTAGAGAGTTTCGATATTATTGTCTCTGGTTAGCAATTGGCTATGAGGAGATAGGAGAATTGAGTTAGGAAATAAATGCAATTGTTGTTATTGTAGGATAGAGATGTAAAGTTAAATAATTAAAAGTGGGGGTTGAGATTTTTTCAAGGAAAAATTCTCTTTAAAGAAGGGGAGGCAATGTAACAGTGAGGGAACTAGGTTAGGAGTAAAGAGTTAAGGAATGATGCGCATTCCTTGACTAGGGGGAAAATCATAGTGAACGTGTGTGCACGAATGAAGAAGTGTATCTAGGAGAACACACACGTCACTTAGGGAATTGAAAAGACATGTCAACACCGGGCAGGGAGTCTACCATCATGTGTGCTGTAGTATAACTATTCGGCCAATAAAGTATGTTTATAACAACGCGGAGACTTGGGTCTATACGATCACGTGCTTAACCTGTCTTGACCACACTATGACATTTTACAAACCGTTGTATGTCTGAATTCATCCCTGGCCAAAAGTAGTGAGTGGTAATCCGCTGTGTAGTAGCGTTGATACCCATGTGCCCACTGAATGGTAGACTATGACCCATCTCTAAGATCTGAGTCCTGTATTGAGTTGGTACAACAAGTTGATTAAACTCTTGTCCAGCTCGTCCTGCTTTTCTGTAAAGAAGTGCTGACTTCATGAACAGATCACCTTTACGTAGAGGTAAATGTGATTTTGGCAGTTTTCTGAAGCAGGGTTCCAAGGTGCTGTCGGCCTCTTGTGCCCTCTTCAGTTCCTCCGTTCGAGGGATTGGCGTAGTTATTTCTGGAGTTTTTGTTACCTGGGATCGAGTGGTCATGGTCGCCATCGCCACAGGTTGAACAGGTTCTCCTAGAACGATAAATCTACAGCCGAGAATTACAGGATATATCGGATCGTCCAAGACTGCTGCCTTGATTGTCCCAGTGACATACCGAGAGGCTATGTTCACTTTTGCCACTGGAAGAGACATATTTGTTGAACTCTTCAGTGGTCCCTGTAATTCCACTATTTCCTCTGTCACCTGTTCAGGGTGAACTAAGGATGATGAGACAACACAGTCATATGATAATCCAGTATCATATAAACAGTTCGTTTTGAATCCATTTAGCAAGATGGATTCTACAACCGGAATACGAGATGATGTGTCTTGATGAGGTGTCTGTTTGGACGTTTCACCAGTGCTCACTTTTTTCTCTTTTCGGTTGGCCAAACATGCCGCTGTGTGTGGAGGTGGCTTCTTCCTGCAATTCTGAAATGTGTGACCTCTAATTTTGCAATGGGTACAGAATGGTTTGTCCTCCTTCGGCGCTGTTTGGACTGAGTTTTGAGTGTTTTTCTGAGATTTCCCCTTTTTCCCGGTGGCTACAGTGTTTTCACCCTCTCTTGGCTGTGGAGTTTTGTTTTGAGAGGGGGTGTTGTTCGAACGTCCCTTTCCTCCCATCTCCTTCTGAGATTTCTCAAATCTCTCTGCCAGGATGATTATAGTTTCCAGGCGGTCAGCCCCGTTTTGGGTTAAGAATGCCTTCATTTCGTTCTGCATTTTCCCCTTGATCTGATCAATGATAATCATTTCACGGAGTCCTTCATAATTTTCCTCAAATCCTCCCAAGCAAGTCCATCTTTGTATGTATGACTTCAGTCTTTCGACTAGTTGTGCGTAACTCTCACCCGGTTCCTTCCTTGCGGCTTTGAACCTGAGTTTATAAGATTCGGCGTCCACTTCGAATCGGCTCAAGAGTGCCGTCTTAAGTGTTGTGTAGTTCTGTTGTTCCTCTCTAGTGAGTCTTGAGAACACATCATACGCCGTGGATCTTAAGGCCTGCGCTAACTTCGTCGCCCATCTACTTTCTTCAAGCCCACAGCTGACAGCCATTGCCTCGAAGCGTGATAAAAATCCTTCGATGTGGTCAGTCTGTTCATTAAAGGGTTCCAGAGGAAATGACATAGCTCCTGAATTAAGTTGAGAGACGTGAGGTGGTTCTGTCACTGGCGATCCTGATGAGGTTGAGGGTGTAGGACCACTCCCTTTCTCTATTCTCCGGATCTCCACTTCAATCTCCATTCTCCTCAACTCAAGTTGGTGTTGACGCTCTCTCTCCTTATCTTCCATTTCAGCCTGTAGTCGTTTCTCTTTCTCCTCCAATTCTGCCTGAAGCTGTTTTTCTTTGAGAGCCAATTCTGCTTGCAGTCTTTCTCTTTTGTCGAATGCATCTGAAACATAGTTAGCTAGCTCAAGGCCATCTAACCCGCATTCTCTACCTGTTTCTGTTATTTGGGCTCTAAACTTTGCAGTTTCCGCCATGTCTATAATTTATTGCTTTGTTCTGCCAAAAATATAATTGCAGTTAGTCTGATCCGCGTAAGCTTGTCAGTCCCTGATCTGCAAATATACAACAGAGCATATGCAATATTAAAAACACCCTATGTTATGTCTGTCTGTCAATGCTGGAAAAGCCAAAGGCAGCAGGCACTGAAGTAACCAGATTTAATTCCTAGTAAAGAAAAGAATCTGAAATTAGACAGAGTTTTCCCAACGGATAAGATTTTCCGGTGGTTGATGAAATGCTGTTAAGTTCAGACTTCACAGGAAAAGAACACCTTCTCTGGAAGAGAAGTAGTGTTGGTAGAGTAGATACACACTATATATTTCACCTGGAGCACCTCTTTCTGAAGAATAAGCCTATTTGAACATGGCCCCCTTCTTCAGGAGGAATGATCAGTCACCTACTCTTATTTATCTGTTAATGTCCTTCATATCATGTGGCTGTCAATCAATATAAGAAAATGACAATGTTCAAAATCTAAAGATAATTGTGTTAATGTTTTATGTAATTGTTTAAAGGTTCATTCTATGGGAACCATCCAGGACGTAGCCGACAATATGTCATATATTTTTGAAGGGAGTGGGAGATCACTGTAGTGCATGCCCCATCTCTAACAAAAGAAGTAGAGCCCCATCCTCTTCTATCTTCAATAACCCCAGAATATGAACCTTGAGTTATCTGCAGGCCTCGTTCTATTAAGTATGTCTAGGAGATATAGATTATGGCCCTGGTGAGAATGGTAATTACTAACTGGGAATCTGCCCCTTTTCCAATGATTCTGATAGCTCTGGAGCCCCCTTATTGGTTATCAAATCTGAGGAAAGTCTGGAGAATTTTCTCAGCCTGATTTAGATGAAGAAAACATGGATGTTGAGCAGTTGATAGATCTAGAGTCTTCTATTCCCCATTTTTGTAAGTCATTATGAGTTAATTTATTTTTAAACAATCAAACACATAAACAAGTCTCAATAGATCCTGACAACAGATGTACACACAAAAGGTGGAGAATCACAGATAGGTTTGAACTGATAAATTAACAGAAGGTCAATTCATGTTAATCATTTATTGACTGGGCCTGAGCCTTCTGGCCAGTACATACATCTCTATTGTGATTTAAACAAGATAATAGAAAAGTTGCATATTGGACCAGTTACACACAGACCATCAATAAAGCATCAATATATGAGATGTCAACAAGTGTGAAACATAGTAAACATTTTGATGTTGTACATATTAAGTGTGATGGTAATGAATCAACAATTAACTATCAGTTTTCCTGAAATTGGGTGTGGTGTGTACCAATTTAGAAAGGTAACCTGGTGACTGGAAGATTAGGTAAGCCAGGGTCCATTGACTGATGGATCCACTTCAGGTCTGCCCGTATAGCTCCACTGAAGGCCTCCCCATGCTCTGCTCATGGCCAAGTCATCTTCCATCTCACTTGTGGTTCATCTCTTTCTCTCGGCTTCCCTCTCTCAGGTCTGATTTAGGTGGTTAGTTTGCTGATGTGTTGGGTGGTTGTTGGTATGTAGCCACCAAGATCACTGATGAATATTCGCATAAATATATACTTTCCTACCAATACAATAATAAGAAGTAGGTCGGAAGAAATCTAAATTCCTGAAGTAGGAACTAGTTCCCCTCCCCTCCTTTTCTCTCTAAGCTAGTGTTGGGTTAATTTGGGGGTGGTCAGAGTTTATCACACGGTGTACGCCTTGTATCAACTTGTTCCTGCTGTATGTAAGTTCTCATTTGACCTGAGGTCAGTGAACGTGTACAGTAAGACATTGACAAGAGTGAGAATATGTCAAGATGCATGTAAATAAATGACATACATTTATAACATTTCTGCCACTAAATGGTGTTTATCGCGTGTATAAATAATTCTCTGTGTTTTCCCAATTAACTTCTTCTTCTTCTTGTGTCTAATAACTCTCTCCCATTATCTGTTGTTGTGATGTTGAGTGTTGGGTTGTGTGGTGATGAGTGGTGTTGAGTTTTAAGTTATGTTGAGTAATGAGTTAAGTTCACTGCTCGTGATGGTGTTCCGCGAAGCACAACTTTCTCATGTATTGCAGTTCATAATTGCTCTTATCTAATTAAAATTTGACATAAATATAAATATTTATTCCGTCAAACCCTATTGATTCAATAGATGAAGGAGAAAGGAAAGATTGATTTCTCTTTCGGCTTTCTAGATTGTAAATAGGCATAGATAAGTCTGTTTGAGAACAAGGCACTTATTCTAGTACACGAACTGTCATTTCAGCTGTAGATAGTGATAGCATCTTTTATCAGTGTTTCTGGTGAAATGCACACGATTGCTTTAGAATCATCACTCCTCACAGTTGTTTAGAATAGAATGTAGTAGTATAATGCACTTCTTAAAGTTAATAATTATCTCCAAGAATATCAGAGATTGCAGTTTCATCTAAGAGAATATTAGAGAGTCATTTTGCCCGGGAATGGCTCTGCGTCGTTAGAATCTACAGTCGAGCATTTTTACATTTCAGAGGTTTTAATTAATAATAATACATTTCAATTGACATCGCAAACACTGGATACCGTTCTTTTGACACTTGATACATCGGGTTATCAGTTTAATCTAAGGCCTAACAAGCTCACCTAGGATCCAGACATTTTGCTTTCCCTATTGAAAATTTTGGTCACACAATCTTCTCACATCTGTTCATGAGGCGGGTTTCAGAAAAGAGTGCGGGCTTATTAACATTTCTGATGAAATAGTAACATATGCTAATTATGCTTTGGCGCGAAAGCGGGTCACATGTCCCTTTTCGTCCAATGGTCATCCGAGCTTTGTCTGATGCAATTTTTCTAAGAATCCACGTCATCTGTCACTTATGCAGTTCCAGTTTCGATGTTAAGTTTTAAGTCCTAGTCTCCATTTGCGGTTGTGAAGTCAATTTCTTTTAATGTTGTTTCCTCTTTTTGCGGCAGGTGTTGGTAAATGAATAATGTTGGTTGCGTTATGCTACACCTGTAGAAGATAAGGCAGCATTGGCCGTTTCATTTGAAATAGGGATAGTGTGGCCACATAGTAATGTTGTGTCAAGTTGGAATTTCGTACAGGTGTTACACTTACTGTCTGTAATGGTGTCAATAATATGCACTGCATTTCCTAGCTCACTCAAACTTTCGTTTTGATTGTCACACTCATTCAGTAACTCAATATCTTCCTCTGAGGAACTTTCAACTAGTGCAGCATTGGCCTGTTTTAGTAATTTTCGGCCATTACAAAAGCGACTATAGTGCCCAAAGCTACTGCAAAAATAGCATTTGACCGCTCTCTGGTACGCATTCCTCTTGTTCTTCTGCTTCTCCACGATCATTTTGAGATGGTGTGGATAGTTAGGCGATTTATCGCACATAGCGTATTCTTCGTGAGTCAAACTACAATATTGGCACTTAACTGGCTTCCTGACATTTGAGCGTGGTTTAAACTTGCCTTCAGTTGGTTTCGAGTATCTAGTGTTTACCACTGCTGCTGTTTCGTTCTGACTTAGGTTTAATTGGAAAATATCTCTGTTCGCTGTGAAAAATGCGTTCCCCTTTGTCTCTACATCCTGAATACTCCTACAGTCCATTTGTTTCAAAAACTTAGCAAAAGGTGTGGGGATTGTACTAACTATTTTGTCAATAATAATGAGTTCTTTTAATTTGTCATGGCTGTTGTTAGTCTTAGCTGAGTTAATCCACTTTGTGCACACATCCTGAACTGTAGACACGTAGTCTATGAAGGTTTGATTTGGTTGAGGGGATAATTTAGCGAACTGTTGTTGGTAACCTGCAGTATCTAAAGAGAAATGTTGGAGAATGCGTTGTTTTAACTAGTCATAATCTTTTCTCATTTCCTGTGGCACTGTCTCTATTACTTTCAAAGGTTCCAGAGCTAAGTTTCTCATTAAAATAAATGACCAATCTGATTTTATGATCTTATGGTAGGACATTAGACACTCAAAATTTTCCAGGTATGCACTGATGGAATCTCCTGAGCAGAATGCCTTGACGAGGCCTTTATACTTATTATATTTCTGTTCTTCCTCTTTGCTTCTTAATTTATTTACAGATATTTCTACGTTGGAATCGATTTCCATCTGCTTTAGTTTTATTTGTGTATCGGCATTCAATTGGGCTAATTTGGCCGCTGCCTCAAGCTCTAATTGTTTCTCTTGAGCCTGCAGTTGCATTTGCATCTTTTTCTCTTCTGCCTCCATTTGCATCTGTATCTTCTTTTCTTCCGCCTGACTTTGCCTGTGTTTTTCTTCTCGTTCTATCGCTCTTTCTTCACGGGCAATGTTCTCTGCGTGCGTCTTCTGTGCCCATTCTGACAGTTTCTCTTCTTTATAACCTAATTTAATACCTTGCTCAATACATTTATCTAAAGTAGACATCTTGACTTTTACTTGTTGGTAATTTTACTGAAGTTAAATCCCTTAGAAAAATGTTGGGGAGTAGAAAATTTAGTTATCTCCCTTAATTATTACATGCGCAAATCCAAATGCAAAGTTATGTTGGTTACAAGGTCATGAATATACATACAAATCAATGCAAAGCAAAATGATACATGGATGGATGGTGATAAGTACCGCTTAGGGTTGCAATGGGCATGATGTGAAACTTATCTTATGATCCCAGAACTTGTGAATGTTGTCTTGTACTCTCGCCACTGTTGGATAGTTTACATAGGTTACACAGCACACAAAAAGCCTCACAATTCGCGGAACAATCTGCTCGTAGAATGAGAAAACATTAGTAACAGTCAAAAAATGTTACAGTCATGTCAAAATAGTTTATAGTATTAATATCCTTGAGAGACTAGCTGCAGAGGGACTCATATTAATACTAGTTGATCACTAGATAGATGCCAATTTGTTAAACTTCTTCAAACATCAATTTGATATGATTAATTTACTATTTTACTTGGCAATCAATAGCCGTTTATATGTAAAGCTTATGCCAAAACCGGAGCTTAGCCCCCAAAAAGCCTGTCAGCGTGTTGGGTGTCTAGGTATCTGAGCTCGGGCTCACACAGGCAACAATAACTCCGTTAAATAGAATATCTAACATTTATTGTATTTCAATATACAGTGCGTTGGCGCAGTGGGTTTAACAAGCCCGCACTGAGTTGCATATCACAGAGGTTTAACATCATCACACAGGTTAACATCATCAAACATTCTAAGCATACTATCTAGCATATGTCTATAAACCCCAAATACACATGGGTCTAAACTATTGAGTCTAAACTATTGAGTCCCTCTAAGGCAGGCCCTGTTGCCTCTTCGATGTCCCGTCTCTCTCTGCCCATCCACACGTGTCGCAATCCGACACGGGTGGTAACTCTGTTCGAGTTCCTCGTGGACCCCGCAACAGGCGGGCCACATCAGTGTCCACGGGACAGTGGACTCACTGACCAGTCCTTCGAGAAGGTTCTGGAATACTCTGGCCTTCGAGGGTCTTACTTCTTTCCCTTTGGGCGGGAGTTGTAGCCCTTGGCTAATTTCTATTAACTAATGTTAGTTTACCGGATAATGTGGATAATGTGAGGCTGTGACACAGGTTATCATATCTTCGGACCGTCGTGGAGGCAGGGATAAATTTTTCCACTCACCTCTACTAACAGGTCATCCCAGGCTAAAATGAGAGCTATACAATTTTTTTGTAGGAAGCAAACCACATCACCATCGGGTGCCGATGATCTACAATAATACAGTGCTGTCATCATATAGTCAGTAGGTTGCGAGGCGTGTACAAGTGCACTTTTCTTTACATACTATTTTAAGTATGGAACAAACACGTTAAATGGAACCTGTTGTGGGTAAGTGCAGTGGGTAGTTGTAGGAACATGATGTGGGTAGGTGATGTGGGTAATTGTAGGAACTTGCTGTGGGTAAATGAAGTGGGTAATTGTAGGAACCTTCTGTTGCTAATTGAAGTGGGTAATTGTAGGAACATGGTGTTGGGAAGTGAAGTGTTAGGACCGTCACAGTTTATAGACCTAAGTGCACGGAGGGACGAACGAACGAACGAACGAACGAACGAAAGAACGAATAGACTTTATTTTCAACGGGTTAAGAATTGGGCACGCAGGCGCGTCTACCATTCGACCCTTAGGAATAGGCGGCCATTCTTTTCCTCTCGTGGCGAAAGAATTCTCTTTCCTCCGCACTCATACTGCTATCAGCATAACGTTTAAACCGTTACACCAACACGTAAAGACGAACAACACACACACACACACACACACACACACACACACACACACACACACACACACACGAAAAACTACTGACGATTATTAATATCTGTCAAACTGTCATTTACTGCCTTGCGATGTATGACATTGGGGTCTTTGAGCCTGAAAAATTAAGACCGCCTAGCTAGTGCAGTCGCTGCGAACCGTGCAGGTTAGGATTTTATTTATTTCCCCGACAGATAAAAGTCTCACACCTTATCGAGGATTCGAACCCGTGTCTCCGGCGTTCTAGCCACTCGGCCCAGCCGCTTCTCTCTCGCCCACTACTAATATCAATCGTCAAAATAAAACCTGGCGTGTTTTAATAAACATATCACAAACTACAAAAACAACATAGTAAAGATAAGTAGCAATTAATGTTCAGCAAATTGTATACATTTACATTTATCTAAATAGAACACTATCTCTTGAATCTTCCTTCAATGACAGCGATTCATTTGTTTTGTCTCGCCCACTCGTTCACTCGCCCACTGGTATTGACTGCCGCATCCTGTTGAGGCCAACTGTTATTTGTAAAAAGCTGAGTTGGCTAGTATACTCGTACTTTAAGTTACATGTCGCGTAACCACATAGCAGAAATAGTAACACTCGTTTTCCAGGCAGCTTTTAAAATGGTAACTACTTACTACTGGAGAAAAATATCAATCGTGTCAGTTCTCTCTTCCCACCCCTCCCCTCCCCTCCCTCTTTCTCTCTGAGAGTAAGAAAAAGATGTCAATGCCTTTTCTCTCTTTTCTTCGAATATAAGACAGGTCTGCGTGTCCTATATGTAACCCTTTGCCCGTTGAAAAAATGTTTTCTTCGTTCACTCACTTTTGTTCTCTCCCCCCCCCCCCCCACTCTCTCTCTCTCTCTCTCTCTCTCTCTCTCTCTCTCTCTCTCTCTCTCTCTCTCTCTCTCTCTCTCTCTCTCTCATTCTCTGTAAGTCTGAAAAAAAAATGAAAAGAAGTGTCAACGAGTTTCGTCTCTTCAATCTCTCTCATACAATCCGTAAAATATAAGGACGAGAACACCCGTTCCTTCGCTCTTAGAACCGGAAAAGGATGTCAAAGACTCTCTCTCTCTCTCTCTCTCTCTCTCTCTCTCTCTCTCTCTCTCTCTCTCTCTCTGTCTCGTCGATTATGTATGTATGGGAAGTAGTGTATGTGTGTACTTTGCTTTATGTATGAATGTAAATATATAGGAGAGAGAGAGAGAGAGAGAGAGAGAGAGAGAGAGAGAGAGAGAGAGAGAGAGAGAGGAGAGAGATGGAGAAAGAGAGAGAGTATGCATATATAAGTGTTAGAAAGTGAGTATATGTGTATCGAGGTAGTGAGTATTGAGTGGATGTGTAACTGTGAGAGTTTGTGTAAATGATGTAAGTACGTATATAGGTACGTATGCATATGTTTATGCCTGTGTGCGTATCTGTGTCTGTATGTGTGCCTGTATGATAACATAGTAATATGCATTAGTTACGTTCATAACATTCATTAGACAATGTGTTTTTCTCTATGTGAATGTAACACGCACAACAGACAATTGATGGTCGAAAGATGAGTGAATGTAAGGGTCGACAGTAATACGGGCTTAGATGTCCATTTTGTGACCCTTTGAAATAAAATGCGTTTGTTATCTCCTCTCTCGTTTAAAGCTTCTGTTTCTCTCACACCCTCATCTATTTCTCTATCTTTCATTTTTGTCTTCTAGTCTAGTCATGCCTAACATAAATCATCATCATAATCATCATCATCATCATCATCATCATCATCATCATCATCATCATCATCATCATCATCATCATCACCACCCCCACCACCAAGTAGATTGCCAGCTGCCTTGGATGGTCACACTTCTTGACTCCATCCGTTGCTTATCTGTCATTTTCAGTAGCTCCTTCTGACCTGCTCTCAAGACAGGGTCATTAACATAGAGTGCGTTATTTACATAATGATCACCAACCCGGACATTTGCATATTTTCTAGAGATCGCATATTCTCACTGTATAATAAACACATATCACAGACCATTAACCATCCTTATCTGACAACCCCATTTATTGACTGAACTGTTCTGAAATGGTTGCTGATACTTATATCTGCTGTTTTCTATATACATATGCTCTTTGAAGTTGGTAAATCGTTGCTATCAATGGTTAATTGTTCTAGTAGTTTGATTATTTACTAATGTTTCATATTTTTAAACGCTTTTGTGAAGTCTACTAACCTTGAGTAAAAATTTGTTTCTATACCTGTTCCTTTGCCGTTTTCCTCTGCAAATCTACATTTTCATCACTAATTTCTGGCTTAATTTATCTCATACTCATGTCATAATTATTCTCAGTAACAGCTTTCTCATATGATGATAAGATTTGCAATGATTTAATGCACTGGTTTCTTTGACAGAGCTATAAATATGTTAATAAATCACATGTTAATATGGAAGTTAACAGATCATAAAGAATGTACTCATCATCATCATGTGCCAAGCCGATATGAGTGTGTTCTTGTCTCGACCATACCATACAGCCAAGCCTACCAGTATTTACTTCTCTGCCTTAGGATATACTCACTTGAGCGAAATTTTGTTATTTCAAATCCAAATTCTACCAAGGCCCCAATTTCTCCAAATTAATGTTATCTTGCATTTTTTTCCCCATGTAATCTGGTGCATCCTCAACTTCTGCAGCAAGTATTTGTGGACATTCATCATTGTCTTCAAAACTTAAACCTTGTATTTTATATCGATATTGCTCTTCTGTACATTCTGTTAATCTATTAATTATATTATTTGTCCCATTAATTTTCGGTGATGATTAGATGTTAAACATCCAGTGGTATTTCTTGTTTTTCTTTTGGGTGTATTTGTAATAACTGTGCAGTCAAGTGCCGTTCCAAGTTTTGTATTTACCTATTATGTTGCGTTATGTTGCATGAACTCCCCAGTAGGTAAATACAAAACTTGGAACGGCACAGTCATTTAAAATAAACCCTATACTTGTTAAGATAAGTATTTGTTGGCCATAGAATGTGGGTAGAAATGGTGGCAAAATGGCTAACTTGCTTGAGTGCCGGCCAGATGTTATATGTTCTAATCTCCACCGAGGCGGGGTTTTCCTTCATGAACCTGGACTGCAAGGTCTTCCCAGTGTAAAGTAGGCACCAAGAATAATCTGGAAATAAAGTTGGTTGGCGTGATACTGATCATATCACCAATCGAGTGCCGATTGGTCTATCCAATATGGGGGATAGACAGAATACCCAATACGCCCCAAGGCGCGGAAAAGGGACCAGATTTGAAGAGTGAGTCTTCGCCTTGATTTACCCAATCTCCGTGCATTTGTGATTTAGCCATACTTATTTAGTTTGATTTCATTTGCTTGTGCGTTCTGTTGATTCTTTATTATGTTGCTGCTTCTTACTTCTTTCATAAACCATCTGCAAAAGTCATTTTCACACAGAGAAACGCACCGCACACACCCTCCCACCCACCCACACATACACACGCACAGAGAGAGAGAAAGACGGAAAGAAAGACAGAAAGACAGAGAGAAAGAAAGAAAGAAAGAGAGAAAGAAAGGAAGAGATTGATTGATTGATTGATTGATTCAGGAATCGACATCACAGCATTCGGGGCATTCCCATAAGTGCTCCGTCCCCATCCTCAGCAGCCAGCGAAGAGTTCCAACACTAATAGTACCAGTAGCAATCTGATTATAAGTCCATCTCGCCTTTCCTTTGAGCCTTGAGCGTCGACCAGATCCCTTCGTCACTCCTCGTTGTCTCATTCTTGCCAGACCATGGTAATCCATTTGCTCCTCCGAGGTGTGCACGTGCTCCCACAAGGCCGCAACCACGTCTGCCTTGTCATGTATCAATACTCCACCAAGTTCTGCAGAGCCAGCCAATCTGTCCGCCTGTTCATTTCCCAGCACACCGGCATGCCCCGGAGAAAGGAAGAGAGAAAGAGAGAGAGAGAGAGAGAGAGAGAGAGAGAGAGAGAGAGAGAGAGAGAGAAAGAGAGTCATAATGTCTTTATTACTGCTATGCTGTATTGGTGTGTAAATACGCGAGCATGTATTTCTTGGGACAGCTAGAAATCTCATCCGGACAAATAAAAACACATTCGCCATTCATAACAACCGACAGCGACATTGCACAATACCCGCATGTCAATGAAGAACCCGCATGACATGAAATCACTGTTATTACCCACCTATCCAAAATAAAGTATGTCAGATCGAAGGCACTTTTAATTGCAGCCCTGGCCTAACATCTGTTAGAGAAGCTGCATAAAAGCATTTCCTGACTAGAATCAATGAACTGAAGGTGTCAGGCTGGCATTTCTGCAGGAACACATACGGAGATGGCAAGATCCAGTGCGAGGCTGAATCAATGAAACATGATTGACAAATGGTAAGCCAACACTCCAGGCCGCTTCAACATATGTGCATAAATAAATTTGTCAAAGTTCGTGTTGGTGTCGTGAACGGAAAGTCAAACTATGAGTAAGCTACGTGTGACGTTCCGCTAGACTGCGGTGATGACTGCAGCATTCTCGAGTATATGTCAGGACGACGCTAGCTCACGCAGTCAGTGAGTCAAGACAAGGGGAATCGGGAAGCTTTACTAGAACTTGATCGCAGTGGACAAAATGGGCGTTGCGGCTAAAGCCCTCGTCAGCACACAAACATACACTGATACAACAGCATAAAAACACTACATGAATGTATATATATATATATATATATATATATATATATATATATATATATATATATATATATATATATATATATATATATATATATATATAGATATATATGATAGCACGAAGATGAGAAAAAGAGGGAGAGAAAGAAGAGAGAGAAAGAAGGAAGATTAAAGAGATTATAAAGATTGGTTCTTTCCGGTGTAGGGGTACGACTAATTATGTCATAACCCTTTTATTCATCTTCTGCTATGAGCTCAAGTTCACAAGTACACAGGCCACAGGTACAACATAGTGTTCTACAGAACGCTAATTCAGTAAATTAAGTATAAGCCAACACTAAATCAAGTTTATTTACCTTCAAACAGAAATCAAAAATGCATCGTGTGAAAATAATACCAATCAATATTAGAGGAATACAGCCAGGCAACTAACATCAAGAAAATGCAATCAAATAAACGAAATCCATCCGATATCAATACTGGAAGAATACAACCAAACAAGTATCAGTTTGATGGAAATGTAATCAGCTAAAATGTCGGCACTAAAGAAATGCAATTAAACAAGTAGAGTCGGATAAATGAAAAAGTACACCCAGCTATCACTCGAACAAATCCCGCACAACTAGTTTACCCAAGTAATCCAAAGGACTCCCTGGAAAACAATAACAATAATATGATTGACTATCGTCGCTACGTAAGCGTCATACCGAATCAAATAATGGGTTTTTATTTTTATGCCGCTGAAGTCCCCAGCACCTACTGTTTCCCCATCTATACCCGTTTTGTGTCCTCTGTGTTATCATCGTGTTAGTGATCTACCATCGCAGCATGGTAACCACCCACCAATGACATCAACCAGTGTCCCCCGGGGACAAAATCAACCCACGCACCACAAAGGCAGAACCGAACTCACCCCAGTCAAATATAATGCTCCCGCAGGGAGTCTTCGCCACTTCCATACACATGGCATAGGAAGCCAAACACAAAAACACTGCAACATGTGTCATAATCTGACGACCTTAAGACAACTACATGCACAGACATTGATAGTCTTCCCATAGCAGACAAACACATGATGCAGGTGACAAATTAATTGAATTTTGCACAGAAAATGAGTTAATGATAGCCAACACTCTTTTTTAAACAATACGCAAGAAGACTTCGGATATAACTTTAAACAAAACAGGTATTTTGTATTTTAGTACAAAGAAGATGAGTTCAATCATAACATCGACAAAAGCCCTACGAAATGCATACTGTGACACAGATCATCATTTATTAGCAGCACATATGAAAGTAAATCTTGAAAAGCTTACCCGAGGACCAAGGCTACTTCGTTTTGATCTCACAAAAATACCAGATGCATACAACCGAGAAGTGAGGAATCGGGTTGGGGTCTTGAAGTCTATACAGTAGGAAATTACACGTGACGAACTAGCAGTACAAGCTCATCATTATGATGTGCCATGCTTGTAAGCGTGGGCGATCATATTTTGCCATCTCACTAGATCACCAGAGTTGTGGATCAGCTCAGCGTTCTTGTCTCGACCACACAACGTGGCCAAACCATCCAGGTATTTACTTCTGTGCCATCCCCCTTGTTATCTTCCCTTCGATCTTGCCAGTTGTCACCAAGGTCTCCAATTTATTACTTCTCATAACGCGACCAAAAATTTGCAACTGTCTACGTCTAATTTCTCTAATCAGTTTACAGTTTTCATTAGTTTCTTGTAGGACTTGTTCATTGGTTGTTCTGTCTATCCATGGTATACTTTGCATTTTCTTCAGAGTCTACATTTCCACAACCATCAGATGTTTTTCAGCTTGTCTGTTCATTGTCCACGCTTCACATACAAAAGCACATGATCTATATAGCACCTCAACACTCTTTTTCTCGTTGCAAATGACATCTTTTTATTAGTCAGTATGTTTTTCAACTTGCAAAAGGCTGCCTTCTCCGTGGCGATTCTTGTTCTAATCTCTTCAAAGCATCTCCCATAAAATGTTATGACTGTTCCGAGATAATTGTACACTTGTTTGAGAATATTCCCATTAAAAAAATGTTGCATATCCCTTGCAGGACGTTGCAGTCAACATCAGCAGAATTCAGCTGCTGTTTATGTACTAGGCAAATTTTACGTTCAGTAGTTTGCCTTTGCCTGGTATGAGGCTCACGAACCGCGGTCGCAAGACTTTGGCCACGGAGACCGGCATTCCCATTTACTTGTATATTACATTGTGGTATTTCTTTCTTCTTAGTTACGACCATAATATGTGTCTTCTTACAATTTAAGTCTAACCCAAGTTGTTCACTTTGTGCAAGAATCGCATCTACTAAATGTTGCAGACCCTGCTCATTGTCTGCAATCAGTACAAGCTATAGCAAATAAGAGTTCTTTAATGGTGTGATTTGCCGTTGGGTTTTCTTCTACGTTCTGTTCTTCATGAAGTGTTGTTACAGTCTCTCTTTGGCTGCTTTCTTTTCATATGATATCTATATAGAGTATGAACAAGAGGGGGGACAGGACACAACCCTGTCGTACTCGGGATCATATGGTTAAGGGTTCTGAGTATCTTCCATGTGGGCTTACGAGGGGAAGTCAATAACTAAGTCACAAATGGCTGTAGAGAAATAACTAAATATGATAACAACTTGAAACCAGTTTACTTGTATACATACATAGCCCCTCAACATAATTTCCACCAACATTGATGCGCTTATCCCATCGTTTTATCAGTCCTCCCAAACCGGCTGCATAGAACTGCATGCTCTGTTTTCTAAACCACGTTTTCACTTCACATTCAACTTCGGCGTCATTCGCGAAATGTCTCCCGCCAAGGTGGGTTTTCACTAGACCAAAAAGGTGGAAATCGCTAGGGCAGTGGTTCTCAACCTTTTTTGGCCCATTCCCCCCTTCACCATATTTTCAGAACGCCATTCCCCCCCCCCCCCCCTTCCTATCAAAAATTTGGCCCGTTCCCCCCTTCACCGTATTTTCAGAACATCATTCCCCCCTCCCTTTCATATTTTCTATCTAAACATTCCCCCACTCCTACACAGTATACGTAAAAGTGAAAGGCAAATGTAATAGCATATACTAAAACAAGTCTAGACATCCACATAAAACATGATTTGTGGGTCTACTTACTTTATAAAATGAATTTTAGAAGGACGAGACATACATAACTGTAAAGTATGAAGGGAAAAACTATGTCAAGTAATCGGTTCTTGTATTAACACGATCTTGAAATGGTCTTCATTCCCCCCCCCCCCTGGAAACCATGAAATTCCCCCCTGGGGGGGGGGGGAATTCCCCACCGGTTGAGAACCACTGCGCTAGGGGCTAAGTCGGGGCTGTAAGGTGGATGTTCCAGAACTTCCCACCTTAGTTGGTTAATTTTCTCCTGAGTTTATCGAGCCTTATGTGGTCTGGAATTGTCATGAAGAAGCAACACTCCTCTAGTCAGCAGTCCTGGATGTTTTCTTCGAATTGTATCATGAAGCATCGATAGAACTTCACAGTACCCTATTGCAGATGCTACAGAGTCTATCGTTACTCGCGTGTCATCTCTAATCATCTCCTCCACCCGCTGCACGGAAGCTTCTGTTGCAATCTCAACAGGACGACCAGATCGGATTTCATCAACAATTTAATGCGTCCTTGAGAAAATTTTTCTACCCAGCTATGCATCACTTTACGGGAGAAACATTTGTCAGCACAAACAGGAAGCATTCCCTTATGAATGTCCTGTGCTGGCAGTCCCCCCCCCCCAAAAAAAAAAAAAAACGCACAATAGCACGTTGCTCTTTGGTTGTACACTCCGTAAGTACAGTCGCCATTTTGTTTATGCGCTGCGCATGCGCATGAGACACCTAGCGCACCTGAGGAACGGGAATATAAATTTCGATGTTGCTGTCACCTAATGACACCTGTAGAAAACACCAAATACATTTACCTGCCATCCCACAGAATTGTATGACTTACTTATTGACTCGCCCTCGCACATAGCGTATGTCTACCTACACTGTCAAATGCCTTTTCTTGATCGACAAAGGCTAAATAGAGTATCTCATTAAATTGGATTGATTTTTCTATTAATTGTCTAAGAGCAAAGATGGCATCTGTGCATCCTTTGTTTTTCCTAAATCCAAGTTGTGTTTCATTTAGCTGGGGTACTATTATGGTGTGTGCCTTAAAATGGAAATGCTTCTGTATTGTGTACAGTCTCATTCAACTGCCTTTGCGTTTCCAAATAGGGATAATTATGGCGCTTTCCCAGGTGTGCTATCCAAACATGGATAAATAGTCTATGTAGCCTTGCTGTTCCTACTTCTCTTGCTGCTTTAATTAGTTCATTTAGTACTTCGTCTTGTCCCAGTGATTTATTCAGTGTGTGGCTAATCTTATGGCTTCTCTAATTTCTTCTTTCAGTGTCTGGTTCTAATTCTTCGATGGCATCTGTGTCAGTTTCTTTGATTCCTGTGGCATCTGATGGAATATTGAGAAGCTGTTCGAAGTATTGCCTCCATCTTTTTAGAATATGTTTTTGTTCACTTATTGGTTCTCCTTTTTCGCTGTAAATTATTTCAGTTAAGTCAACAGATTCTGCCCAGTTTCTCATTGCACTATTTTTTGTGTGCAGAAATTTCTATTTGCCGCCTTGTAGGCTTTATTTTGGGTTTCTCCTTATTCCTTTCAGTCTTTTTTCTTTCTTTCTGTATTATTCTATTCACATGCCTTCTTGCTATTCTATATTCGATGTAATCATGTTCCTATTTGCTTTTCACCCACTTTTTATACTTTTTTTTTTTAAAACAGCTGTCTTTACTTCGGCGTTCCACCATCTTGTTACTTTCTTTATCCCTGTTTTGCGATTTTTAATGGTTCCACGTGTTATTTTTGCAGTGTTTAGAATACTTGACATGAACATCTCCCATTCTTCTTCCTCCGCTTTTCTTTTTATAGTAGTTTTACAAAAATTTCATTTAATTCTTTCTCATAATATTCCTTCGCAGTCACGTCTTTTGAGATTTTTTATGTGTTTTCCTTGTCTTTGCTTTCTTCTTCCTGTTGGTTCTTATTGTGGTAACAACTGCTTTGTGGTCTGTGTTCATACTTAAGTTGGACACTGCCCTTGCATTTGATAAATTTCACGTTTTGTTGTTTCTTGTTAATATGAAATCAAAGTGGCCCTCGAGTCGGTATGACGAGGAATTATGAAACAGCGCGTGTCACTATCCCCTAAGCAACGGCACCAGCTTTTGTATGTACAAACCTTGTACAAATATACGTCAAAGTTGGACACGCTGGCCTTTGAGGTGCATAACTAGGTGTTCCGCACTTACCTCGAAAGATGTACGAAGAAGACGAAGAAGAAAAAGAAGAAGAAGAAGAAGAAGAAGAAGAAGAAGAAGAAGAAGAAGAAGAAGAAGAAGAAGAAGAAGAAGAAGAAGAAGAAGAAGAAGAAGAGGAAGAAGAAGAAGAAGAAGAAGAAAATATTGGGTTTCTTAAATCGAGGTTTTACTGTACTTTTATTGGAAAATGACTTACAAAAGTACAAGTAATAAATAGTGTTTTTATTTCAAATTAAAAAAAAAAAAAAAAAAAACTTATAACTACGCAAGGCGTAACTTGAAAAGAGCGAAACTTTTTATTGCTAGGTAGAGTTTTGTTATTTTTTTCTGGGGAGATGAAAGCCACGCCCATTCAATACACGAACACTGCGTTCTATTAACGAGTCTAACAGACTTCATGATAGTTTGTCAGGCTGTTGCTCCGCTTAAGAGCAATCAACAAGTTGGTGGGGACCCCGTAGATGGAAGAATCGTTGCAGATACAAGAGATGCCACCATACCTTTAACAAAGACAAGTGATGAGTTTTGCAGTTGTGTTTCTCGATACGTATACTTGGCTGATGTCTAGTATATACTCTTCTTCTTTGGTGGGGTGGGGTGGGGGGGGTGGGGGGGGGGGGGGTTGGTCGGGTGCAACCATCAACAATCATGACTCTCCAGTCCCATCTGGTATCTGATATTTTGAAGACGTTGGCGTTGCTTGTTTTATTATTTGTTGCCCGACTATTTAAGCTTACCATATACATTGTTTATTGTTTTCTTCTGCATCTCTTGAATAGTATACTCCCCCAAATAAATCTAACTGTACTACTCCAGCTGTTATGTTACCATGTCCTATACATTTATTTGGTCTTTTCTTTATGATTGTCAAGGGTGTTCTCTCAATATGGAAGCATTGGTTCTCTTCTCTGTCTACAAGATTCTCAACATTCTTCTGAAACCCTGCACCTTCACTAGCCCCACTATCACCACAGATTCATCACTTGTTGTCAAGCATTTGTGTCCATGCAGAGGATCAAGCCACAAACAATTTTTCATGAAGCGAATTTCATTACTACTTGTGATACTTATGTCTTTCCTGAGGCTGCTATTTCTTTTTATAGAATGTTTGGACGCAAGTAGACACACACTTACACACCATCTCACTCACCCACACAACACACCCACACAACACACCCACACACTCAGTTAAGAGGAACAGAACACAAGCCCCACGCTGTAGGAGCGGGATCATAACTCCTCTGCAGTAAACCCACAAGCCACCATCATCCAGTGGGCTTGTCTTGTGAAAAACTTTCTTCATTCTCTAGTCTCCGTGGCGAAGTTGTCAAGTCATGTGCCTCGCGCTCTGAAGGTTATGGGTTCGATTCCGGACTACGCCTTTCAGTTCACGAATGCAATTTACTCGGAGACTCCTGAGGGTCTTCGCTGGAGCTATGGAGTTCGTGCTTTGTGTGACGCTTTCGGCAGGCCGCCCTACGGAAAGAGACCGAGCCTTGAGGGATAAAACCCGAGGCAATGAAGCCAATCCTCTCGACTTTTAAAACTTTAAGACTTTTTAAAGACATTCTCTAAACAGTTCATATCTCTTCATAGTATCCCAGATATGTTGCCTCTTTGGCTGTCATATGTAAATTATCCAACACAGCTTTAATCCATCAACATAGTGGTATTCATTTCCTCGTTAACTCAGTTCTTCTTCTTCCGTGTTCATCCGGAGAGTTTTCTCGGACGTGACTGCGTTGTGCCTGTTTACAATAGAGCTGCGTTCTTGCGCTATTAGGCCGACACATCCGACTACTGCGGGCATTTGGTGACCGGGTTAACCTTCCCGGGGGTTTCGTTTGGACGTTTGACTCTCACTGTTGTGGTGTTATTCCCCATTCCAGCTAGCCCATTTAAAACAGTCAAAGACATCCTGGTCACCCCTCAAGGGAAGGAGGGGCAGACCATGGGCATTCCCCGCCATCCAAGGAGGCTTCCATACTTGCAGTGCCAACACACAGCGCTCTGGTACTGGGCTCACCCAAGGAATCGTCACTTCCTGCACATGGCTGCTTGTCGTGTATTACTTTATCCACTAGATTCCGTCCACAACACCCCGTCAATCCCTGGATACCTCTTTCTCTCTCACCACTCACCACTGGATCATGCCCCCTCTCATTCTTCCCCAAAACAACATACTGCACAACTCAAGCTTCTAAAAACTAATAACAATTTAATTTAATGAAGAAAAGTGTATGTATGTGCGAAGTGTATGTGTAGAATGTATGTCGTATACTCTAGTGTGTCTGCAGAATCAGACCGGACAGCTCAGGAGCAAAGTCTGATCATCCCGGTAATGGCCACACAACATCATCATAGCTCAGCACACAATGACCTCACCAAACGATGTGTCCCTCCTGCCAGATGTTGACTTCCTCCAGTAGCTCTTTGATAACCCAAATACCTGGTCACCAATCACGGATATAGTCCAATACTGATCCTGAATCGATCACACACAATGTTACTAAATGTCCCTGACATTATGAAATTTAACAATCCCTGTATCGTGAAAACACGGATCACTGTCACTTGAAACAAAATGATTCATTCCTAAATGTTCTAGAGTTTCACGATTACACAGTTAATAATTACAGTTCCACAGGAATCTAATAACTGAGAAGAACGCTATGTGCGTTGTTCCTGTTCTTATAACCTATATTGTTCTTTTTACATGTGGTATGGAAAATAATTTCACTCAACTTCCGTGAACCCTATCACTAAGGAGTCATTTCCAGATAGTTATCTGTTTCTGCTCAACAGAGCCATGTTCCTTCAGACCCTCTTGATTATGGGCCCAGAGCAAAAGCCGCTGAATAAAACCTCCTTCACTGAATCATCCAGAATCTTAAACAGTGAATGTTCAGCTTGTTTTCTTCATAACCGGAGTGGGACCTGTGAAAGAGAGTACACACCTGGTGAGAGCAACCCGACACTGACCCCTATTAGATGAGTGCAGGCCGACGGCCGCACTCAGATATTTAACAGTGAATTAAACTCTGTCAAAGGGCAGAGTAGCTCATCACATCGGTCTGAGTTAGGGTAAAACAAGGAAAGACCAAAGGCGACGTGCAGAACCCCAGTAGACACCCACTGGAAGGTCCCACCATTGGACAATTCCCCCATCCCCCAACCATCCCCAATCTCTCCAAATATCATCCCACTACACTATTCTCAACTAGCTGAGCCAATTGACATCTCACACTGGCTAATTTAACAACGCGACTGCCTGCTGTCGCCGACACTCCTAGAATACCTAACCACAAAGCAACAACACTAAGCTCAAGTCCTAAACTCTATCTATCACTAGACTATCCTATATTACTTATACCTAAACGCTATCTAGTGAATACCTTATGTAAACCAGCTCTATCCTGAATTGAATCTACACATTGCCATGCAAGACACAAGTTCATCAACTTTAATTGACACAGAACACAATAGATTCTTTCCTAAAATTTGAACAGAGCTAGCCAAAAACTTCAGTCTAGTTTAACTCCATTTTTCCCACTGGCGGCAAATAAGTTATGTTTCCTCCAGTCGGAGATTGTCCGAGTGACGTCATTCGCTGTCAACAACAGGTGGTCTTGGCGGCAACCAAATCAAAACGGCGTTTTTCCTTTCATCTTGCGATTCGGGCAAACTAACATGCCGAAAATTTTCCTGTGTCCTGGGGAAATCTCAAGGACTTTTGGTTTCGTTTGATCCGATGGAAGTGTTCTCGAATGCCATACACCTGGATCAGGCTATGGATTATTAAGTACAGGTAGCTAAGAGTCTTAAACAGTCCTATGATAAGACGTGAACAGCGAGAGGATTGTAAGACACAATTTGCACGGCATTAGTTAAAGAAGAATGAAAAGTGTGCAAGACGTTTTGGTGCAAGCACGAAAACGTCACGGTAGGCAGTTAGACTTGAGCTGGCGTCCGCGTCGGACACGGTTTCTTGTCACTAGAGCACGGCTAATATTATGCCGTCTTTTCTTTAAAATAGTGTGTGTAGGTTGTCAGGTATGTTTGGAGCTTTATGTGGAGCGACTGATTTTTATTTCGACATGTCAAAATCGTCGTATTAAAGTGGACATTGAAAAAACTATCCAGAGTCGTCTTGTGAAGGTTGGTTGCAGTGGCCGTTTTTGGTTTTCATTTAACAAACAAGGAGGATTAGACCGAACATACGAATATATATGTGTGTGCTCGCCTGCTCCTTGGCATCCCCTCTCCCCATCAACAAAAAGTTGCAACTGTCTCTGTAAATCTATCATCTGATCGTTAACTCCAGTGGTCCCGTGACACTGCTTAACCTCACTTCCGTATATTAAGCCTTTCAGTCACTACAGGCTGTTCCTCCGGAGACCAGACTAATACAGTCTGCAGATGACATCCACACAGTGAGCTTTCGATTCGGACTTTCCATGTAATGAATTTTCTATCCAAGCAATATTCCATTTCGTGCCACTAGGACACTTTTTCCACCTGTGATGATGCCCACACAGTGAGCTTTCGATTCGGAATTTCCACTTAATGGATTTGCTAGCCGAGCAATATTCCATTTCATGCCTATGGGACGCTTTTGCTACTGACATACCTGTGGTATGAAGTGTGGCAATCTAAGTACTTCTTCATGCACCTTTAGATTTCAACCTGAATGTAGTTAAAGAAAACTGCGGTCAACTTGAGCTTGTTGATATCTCCATAGAGCTTGTCCTCAAATGAAGCAGGCTGGGCCAAATTATCTTTCTCTGTTCTGCATATATTGGGCACTCCTGCAGCAAATGTTTAGCTGTCATATTACCAATTCCACAAATCGGTATCTCCTGTCTGTAGTTTATTGAAAAAGTTGTATTTCAGCATGTTATATCCTGTGCGGAGTCCAAAGATTGCCACTTGTTCACTTAGGTCGAGTTTGTAATATGCATCATCTTTCTGGTGGCATGGATGCTCTGATTCCCATTTGGTTCTATAAGTGCGTTTTATAAACCTCTTTGCCTCATTATAGGTTATGTCTTTGTTAGGCTGGGGTAGTCGTCCGCCCTCTTTTGCTAGTCTGTCAGACTCTTCATTTCCAGTTATACTTCAATGTGATGGGATCCACTGTATTACAACTTTTTTGGATTTCTGGCATAGACCATGGAGTGCTGCTCTTAGGTCAGCTAGTTCAGTGCCGTGTTTGCTCTTCAGTATTGAGACAGCTGACTTTGCATATGTGAAGATAGCTATTTGCTTCTCTTTATTTTCTTTCATCAAGAGCATTTCCGCTGCAGTTTTCAAAGCCTCTACCTCTGCTTTGAAGTTATTTGAAAATTTTTCAGTTGCCACTGTGTTTTTTTCACTCCATTTTTTAAATTTAGGAGAATTCCTTCTTCCCCATCTTCTATTGAATTATTTGCTGATCCATCTGTATATGCATGGGTTCAATTGCTACTTGGGTAATGTTCTTTTAAAAAGTGTAGGGCTATTTTTCTTCTTTCTGTTTCATTCTGAGTGTTCCTTTTCTCAATACCAGGAATGTTTTTTTTATCATCTCAGGCAGTTGCTGCTGTCTCCAAGATGGGAACTTGTGTGCATTTTAAATGGGTTTGACTGTTGATATGTTAAGTATAGGATCTGCCCTAATCTTTCGTTTTGCGGTTTCTACAGAGTTACTACGCTTCAGTCTTCTCTTCCCAAAAACCATTCAACCTTTTATACATGGGGTGGTCTGTCAATCTTCTAAATTTTTCTTCTTGTTGTTGTGCTCTACTATCTCTTCTATCCAGAATTTTGTGTAAACAAGTGATCTTTTCTATTTTGTTAATAGGCGTTGTCTTCAGGCTTCCAGTTATGATCCGTATTCCTTGATTTCGGACTCTACTTATTTTGTTAAAGTTTGACTTAGCTGCTGTTGCTCAAGCTGCGATGCCATATTCCAGTACTGGCCTCACCCGTCCAGTGTATAACTTCTTGAGACCTTTCTCATCTGCTCCCCACGTTGTATCAGCAAGCTTTTACAGGATTTAAAGATTGAGCACAACCAACACCTGGCAACGCTGATCGTATTTCTGTACGTTCTAAGGTCTTGTCCGCGTTAATTTGGAAGCACTATACTCGAGTTTCGCTCTCGTTTGAGCTCGTCAGTAGTGCAAATCCTTGACCGGACCCGGAAACAAACCCCGGATCACTGGCATGTGATTTTTCAAGATTGCCATTCCCTGCCTTGCTCTTGTTCTATTTTTCTCAACCTATGTCTTCCATGTCAGGCGACGATCAAAGGTAACTCCTAGATAGTTTGGATTTTCTTCATGGCGCAATATTTTTCTATTCAGTACCAGCTTAGGTTGCTAAGTTTTATTTGAGAGGGAGAACACTGTGCATGTTGTTTTCTCATCACTTATTTTCACTAGCCATGATTTTGACCAGTCCTCTAGCACTAAGAAGGCTTGCTGTATTCTGCTGTTAGGTGTACTAATATATTCTTCAGATGTACATATGGCTGGTTCATCTACAAAGGAGGATGTGTGTATTCCGGCTGGATAATTTTCCGTGATGTCATTTATATGTGAGACGATGTGTTAAGGGGACATTCTTGTTAGAAACTGCTTCAGCATTCCACTGTAGTATGTTGAGTGTCCGGAGTGTGTGGTCAATAGCTCTTAACCTTGACCCCACAGCACAGGGGAAGGTGACCACCAGTAGTAATGGTTGGACCCCCTCGAGGCAGGGGGCCCGGCACTATCACCGCCTGATGGGACTTGACGGGGTTAGCACCATACTGATTAATTTTAATTTGTGGCATCATGAATTGATTAAGTTAATTGCACTTCTTCAAGCCTGAGGCTCAGTACATCCGATTTCGACAAGCAGTTTTCGGGGTGCTTTCCCTAGCCTTTGACTGTCCCCAGTCTACCTACAAGGCAGCAGGTTTGTGTGTCTCTTCGTCTGGTCCCTCTCCCTTGACCTGTCCGGCATGGTGGACCCTACAAGTAGCTGTGTTACCGTCGGCATAGCTCTTGGGGTCATTGGAACACGCAAGCCCCTCTACCTCGTCACGGTGGACACACGGCTGAGGGGGTTATCTCAGTTCAATACTATTCGCTTCCAGATACTCATGTCTTTTTACTTTTCCAAAACATGTCATTTTCCTCAATTTTCTTTATTTTAAAAACCGGTCTTCTTCAATGTTGAGTTCTTGTTGGAAAGTGAAGCTGCCTGACAGTCGGGCAACAGGACATCAAAGAACCTCGGTATCAGAAATGATTGGAAGCACAGGATACAGAAGGATGTAGACAGACATGATCACCAATGTCACACGACATGGACTATAAGAAGAACGTCTTTTAGTTTCCTTTGTTTTTTGTCCAACGAAATTTTAGAACTTTTCTGTAGCACATATATTCAAAGGTGAATACGTGCTTTTTAGCTGATTTGTTGTTGTTAATGTTGTTGTTGTTGTTGTTGATGATGATGATGAAGTTGTTGTTGTTGTCTTCCACTTACACCGCTAGGTGTCGTGGGGAGGAGTTATTGAAGTTCTAGCGTCTGTGACTTGCGCCTTTCCTCCTATTTCCTCCATGTTTCATGTGCACACAAGTTCTAGGATCAAGTAAATTCCCTAGCGGTTAACTAGACCTGTCGTAGGTTCCTTATCTACTTAACCCTTGTATATATGCTGCTACCACCGTGCCATACTGCCACGGTAAATATGCATGTTCATAGTCCCACGAGGCACTTTAATATATCTTTAATATATCTCCTATCGATTGACATATTTGTTTTATCGTTTGTCATTATTGATGATTTTGCTGGATTGAGAAATAAATTGTGTTGTCCACTTTTCTCTTGCACTGATGTAATTAGTTCCTCAGTTTCCATTTGTGTTGCTGATACTGTATCGTACTGACTACTGAATACGATTTTAAACAAGGCGACTTACTGAGGGAAAAAATGTCCCGAAGGAGTTTCCTGCTGTATCTGTAATGTGATAGGGCCTTCATGTTTTTGTAATCCTGAATGGACAGAGGAATAGGGTGTCCAACCTATTACTCACTTAGCAGGCGGCGAACCCTTCACCCACCGCTTTCATGACGCCATCAAGCGCAGTTCCCTATCACCTTCGCTATGACACCCGCTGCTTACTGAGAAGTGCTAAGCCAGTGGTTCTCAACCAGTGGGGAATTCCCACCCCCTTCTCCCGGGGGGGGGGGGGATTTAGGGTTTCGTGGGGGGGGGGGGGGGGGTAAGATTATTTCAAGATCGCGTTAATACAAGAACCGATTACTTGATATAGTTTTTTTCCTCCATACTTTACGGTCCTGTACTTGTCGCCTTTCTGAAATTCGTTATATAACGTAAGTAGACCCGCAAATCACGTTTTACGTATACGTATGGACTTTTTCTAGTATGTGTTGTTACATGTAGCTTCCATTTTTACGTATACTATATAAAGGCGTGGGTGGGGGGAATTTATAGGGAGGAAATACGAAAAGGGGGAATGACATTCTGAACATATGGTGAAGGGGTGCATGGGCCAAAAAAGGTTGAGAACCACTGTGCTAAAGGATGCTAACTAAAGACGGTAAGTGTTTGCAAACTGATTCCTTTTTCAATAGTCGATTTTGTATTTGTCATCAATGAAGATTCCCATAATATTCGCTTGAAACTGATTATAGGAATCACTTCAGCCTGGGGATAGAAGTCACACGGTACACGGGTTCTATTCCTGCGAAGTTGCTTCGGTTGGAACTTAATGAGGCAGGATAAATCGTTCTCCTAATTTACTCAGAATAATAGCAACCCTGAGATAAAGACGGCTTCAGGGACAGCAAGTGCGGGCTTTAGATTGAACAGTCTCACCTGGGCATTGAGTGTGTTGACAATGATATATCTCGAACATGTGGGGAAGGGATTACTTTCCGAAGCCTAATTTCAGCCAATCGGTGTCCTGCGTTGAACAATCTTCTGGCTGCACACTATGATGCTTCTCGGCAGATGTGAAATTCCAGTACCGCTCTTGAACACCTCGTTCCTTTCTGTGATTGGAGAGGTGAAGGAGAGCTCAGTTCCCGTGGGGATTATATTTTGGTACCTGGTCGAAAAAAACATGTCTACACCAACATGGCTTAAAGACGCCGGCCCGTCTCGGCACTCTGGCGTCATGAACACCCATAGATCGGATTTAAGAGTTAAAACTCGAAGTCCACCAACCAGTCAGTCAGCCAGCTAACCAACCAAACAACCAACCAATAAACCAACCAACCAACTATTCTATCAACCAACCAACCAACCAATAAACTAACCACAAACCAGCTAGTAAGCCAGTCAGCTAGCCAACCAACCAGCCAGGATGAACTGCATGTGAAAATAGTTACAATTGCATATGTTTTCCAGAGGCTTCCATCCATCCATCACGTGCCATGCCGGTAAGCGTGGGCGGTCATGTTCTGCCATCTCACTCGATCACCAGAGTCGTGGATCAGCTCTGTGTTCCTGTCTCGACCATGCCACAAGGCCAAGCCATCCAGGTATTTGCTTCTCGGTCTTCCCCTTGGTCTGTTCCCTTCGATCTTACTAGTTGTCATTAAGTTCTCCAAATCATTTCTTCTCATAACATGCCCAAAAAATTGTGACTTTCTACGTCTAACGTCTCTAATCAGTTTACGATCTTCATTTGTTTCTTGAAGGACTTATTCATTGGTCTTTCTGGCTGTCCATGGTATTCTTTGCATTTTCCTCAGAAACCACATCTCTACAGCCATCAGATGTTTTTCGGCCTGGCTGCTCATTGTCCAAGCTTCACATCCATATAAAAGTACAGGTTCTATGTAGCATCTCAACACTCTTTTTATCGTTTCAATTGACATCTTTTTATTGGTCAGTATGTTTTTCATCTTGCTAAAGGCTACTTTTGCCATGGCGATTCTTGTTCTAATCTCTTCAAGGCATCTCCCATCAGATGTTATTACTGTTCCGAGATAATTGTACCTATTCACTTGTTGAAGAATACTCCCATTTACTTGTATATTACATTGTGGTATTTCATTCTTCCTAGTGACGACCATAATCTGTGTCATTTTACAATTTAATTCTAACCCTAGTTGTTCACTGTGTGTAACAATCGCATCTACTAAATTTTGCAGGTCCTGTTCATTGTCTGCAATCAAGACTGTATCATCTGCATATCTAATGTTATTGATGCATCGTTCCCCAATGTTGATTCCTTCCATATCTTCAATATTTCTGAAAATACTTACACTGTACAGGGAAAACAGATCTGGAGACATTACACATCCAGAGGCTTCACAACCAACCAAACAACCCACCAAACAACCAACCAGCCAACGAGGTAGCCAACCAACCAATCAGCCAGGATGAACTGAAATTGGATACTATAGTATAAGTGTCATTTGTTAACTCTTAATAAAGAAATAACTCACCATATTATATGTCAGTAACACAAACTGTTTTCCTCATTTCTTCTGTGGCAGTCGTGGTAGCGGTAGCAACGAACTAGACCGCTTGCTTATCAAGACTCTGGTCTGGGCTCAATCCCCATCTGTGGTACGATTCTTACTTACGACAAAAACGATTCTGGGGTCGATCATACCATCGGCATTAGACTCTTTATAAATTAAATTGTCTGGGAGGCAAAATAGAGGCGAAGAAGGAAACTACCCATCCCAGCTCAGTATGCCGTTGACTCGAAAATGTGCCAGCCTAATACTTCACATCTCATCGGCAGTATCTGACTGTTGTAGGTGTACCTTTGCATAAACCTGTTGTCCCAGCCAAGGTAACATGGCCATTAATGCGCTTTTTTACCACAACAGTGACTTGGCTTCTATTTCGCGATCAGTACGGCTCTGAAGTTGACCCAGGCTAATCAAATGGCCATCGGATAATTGTGATGTTGTTTCCCCGAGAAGAGAGTGGGATCAACATGCACATCTTTAAACTGATTATCTGTTGGGATTATTGACTGACTTTTCGTCTACACTCCTCTCTTCTGTCTTCCCTTCCATATATCTCTTTCTTTCACTCTCTCTCTCTATTATTCTCTCAACACATACTTAGACAACAGTTCTTTTCCACATTAAATAAAAGATTTAATTAAAAACTATGTCTGGTGTATGGGTGGATATTGTCTGTGTAGTTGCTAGTGTATTCTATTGTTGGTGACAGAATGAACTCAGAATGTCTATCAGCGGTATCTTCTCGCCAGTCATTCTTCACGATTACAGGACATCACATCAAACAGGACAGAGCTCACCCGGGATGATCCGTAGGCTTGAGTCTGATGGTAAATCCGTTAGTGAAATGAAAACAAACTGTTCACCACTGAGTCACCGTATTGCTATAAAAGTCCCGTAAGTTTATGACTGTGCCCAAATCAGTTTCATGATATTAAGTATCCATCATCGAGAAAAAACACCACATTGTCAATGTTCTTCCTATTGTCTATTATGATTATCACTATTGTCTTTGTCTATTCCTTCTACTCTATGTATGCAAGTCGTATGTAGGTTGAAGTCTCTGCTTGCCCCACCTTAACATCTCTTTCTGTTTAGGAGCCCCAGTGGTATATGAGTGTTAGCATACAGTCTTCTGTATTTTACTGGATGTTAGTATTTGTTCATCTGAACAAACTGTTTAGGTTCTTTCTGGATCTACGTATGTACTTTATTGGTTCAAGTAGAGTATTTTTTCCTTTCTTCTCTAATGTCCCTAGAAACTGGGAACCTGTGGATGAATATAACAAGTCGAGTGGTAAGCGTCCGCCCCTTACTCCTAACTTATGCAAGTGTCCTTCTCCAGCCATAATGACAAGGCTTTCGAAGTCACCATCAGCATATGACATAAGAATTCACCTCAGTCTAAAACACCCACTAATAATATGTAATGATAAAGGTAATACACGCTCATCTATATTCCTATTCTAAAACTATATTTTAATATACCTTATACACATCTATGTTCCTTTATAGAATTAATGTAGATCCACGAATCGAAATTAATCCGCAGCCAAGCACTTTATCCCATTATAAGGGAGGATATTTCTTTTCAGTACAGGACACATAATTCTATCTTTCCGTCCAGTTGGGGAACACACACTAAACTGACACAAAGAAGTGGCCCCTCTCTTTAGATCATCTTTGTCCCATCGTCCTTGACATTGCTGGACAAAGCAAATTCAGACTTCATTATCCCTTGTCAGTGGAAAATTTCTGATCTCGAACTTTTCCGTTGTTTAATACAACCAAACCGTATTCTGCTGTCCAGTCTTAGTCGCAAACCTACCTCCAGAACGCAATAGGCTGGTCCATGATACTGTCTGTCTTTGTAGCAAACCAATTTTTCCACTCTACATGTCACCTGTGTTGTAGTCGACTCTCCCGCCTTGACCTACATACACATGCGATGGTCCATCCTTCTGTTTCATTAACCCTTCTCCCACCTCAGCCTTGTCTGTGATCACCTTCTTATGATGCACTGTATACAGTCGTCCATCTGGGAATCATTAACTCTCAGTATTTCACGACATAGGCCCCCTCTTAAGAGATTAGACCACGTCGAATCTTTCTCACTGTAGGTTTGATTCCCATGATCCACAATCCTAGTCTTCTTCCTCCGGAGCTGGATGTCTGGATAAGAAATCTGCTCCTACATTCTCCTTTCCCGGGATGTATTCCACTGTGAAGTGGTATGGTTGCAGCAACAGTGACCATCTCATCAACCTGGCATTGAGTTTCTGTGATGTAGCTAGGAACATCAGGGGTTGATGATCTGACTGGACCGTGAACTGTACTCCGTACAAGTATGGTTGAAATTTTTGTACAGCCCATACGAGTGACAAGCACTCTCTTTCAACAGTTGAATAATTTTTTTCTGCCGGTAGGAGTTTCTTACTGGCATAAGCTACAGGTTTCAAAACTGAAGCATCGTCTATTCCTTCTTGTAATAAGGCTGCTCCAATGCCGATCCCACTTGCATCTGTTCTTAGCACAAATGGCTTTGTGAGGTCTGGGAGTTGTAGAACTGGCTTGTTCACCAACGCTTCCTTTAATTGACTGTAGGCCTCCTCACATTCCGGCGTCCATATAACTGTATCTGGAAGTCCCTTTTTTAAGGTCTCTGTTAATGGATTTCCCAGTTCGGTAAAATGAGGAATGAACTTTTGATAAAATCCACACAATGATAGGAAGGATCTTATATCTTTCTTGGTTTTAGGCCTCGAAGCTCGTCTGACTTTTTCCAGGTTCTTCGCCTCCGGGACAATTTTCCCGGGAGTGATGGTATGACCTAGAAATTCCAGAGTTTGGTAACCAATCATGCACTTGGTTGGTCGCGCCGTCAGCCCGGCTTCCCGGAGCCGATCGAAAACTCTCTCTAAGGATCCCAAATGGTCATCTAATCTGTCACTAGCAATCAGTATATCGTCCATGAATGAGATAATGGCCGGGTCACGTAGAGGATCCAACAACGCTCTCATCATGCGAGTAAACACACTAGGCGCATTACTGAGTCCAAAAGGCATGACATTGAACTCATAGTGTCCAGTAGGTGTACTGAAAGCCAGCAGATGTCGAACTTCTGGTTTGACCGGGATCTGATAATAACCCCTACTTAGATCTACTTTAGAGAAGTACTTGGCCTTATGGAGCCTGGCGAACAACTGGGTTGGATTAGGCAACGGTTCCACTTGGAACTGGGTATGACTATTCAAGAGTCTATAGTCAATACACAACCGGTGTTCTCCACTCGGTTTGCGTAACAACACCACTCCAGCATTATATGGGGATGTGGATGGTGCAATCACCTCATCTTCCAACAGTTTCTGTATCTCCTCCTCCAAAGCCTTCTCTTTAGCAAAGGGTACTGGGTAGATTTTTTGGCGAACCGGATCCTGCGTAGTTAAGGTCATCTCGAACTCAACCAGCTCCGTCCGTCCTGGTTTATCCGTCAGGATTTGCTTATGGGATTTGAGAACCTGACCAATCTTTTCCCTCTCTTGGAGAGTCAGATCAGGGTTCACCTGTACTTCCCGATAAGTTTCCTGGTTTATTAGAGGATACTCCCTCCCCTCATCTGGTCCGGTTTCAGTCTCCACTGCTACCGCCATTGCCATGAGATGGGCTGCTCCTTCCCGGGTTCTTTCTTCATATTTTCTCAAGAGATTAATATGAAAAATCTTCGACTTTCCCCGGATCCGTATTTGATAGTTGGTTCTGGATACCATCCTTTCCACGGGAAATGGTCCTTGCCAGCCTATCTCCAGTTTGTTGTTTCCAGTTGGGAGTAACAACAAGACTTTGTCTCCCACCTCAAGAGCTCTGTCTCTAGACCTACGGTTATAGTACTCCGCATGTCTCTTTCTGGCCTTTCTCAAGTTTCGAGTGGCCAGAGCCCAACCCGTGTGAAGTTTTTCCTTCAGTTCCTCCACGTATTTGTACGAGGAAATCACCTCTTCTGAAGTTTCTTCCTCCGTCCAACTCCTCAATAAAGCTTCCAATGGTCCCTTGATTGGTCGACCAAACAGCAGAGTTGCTGGCGGTACTCCTGTTGAGCCATGTGGCACTTCCCTATAAGCAAAAAGGGCTGCCGGGATGTATTCATCCCACCTATCAGGTTTTTCCTGGGCCAATTTCCTGAGCATTGTCATCAACGTGCCGTTGAAACGCTCTACTTGTCCATTAGCTTGTGGGTGGTAAGGACTGGTATGTATATGGTTGGAGTGGAACACCCCAAATACCTCCTCCATTAGTTTCCCACAAAACTGTGACCCATTATCCGTCAGAATCTGATTAGGGAAACCTAATCTGGTAAAAGCCTCCATCAATGCATCAGCCACTCTTTTCGAGTCAATGGTTGACAATGGTATGGCTTCACTCCACATCGAACAGCAATCCACCATGGTGAGGATATACATGTTCCTCTTCTTGGTCCTAGGAAGAGGACCTACGATATCGATGGCTACCCTCTCGAAAGGAGAGTTCATGATGGGCATTTCACCCAACACCACCGGTGCTGTCCAGTGTTTCGGTGCCACCCGCTGGCACTCTGGGCAGGACTTTACATATCGACTCACATCTCCCGTCAATCCTGGCCAATAATAATGACAGGAAATCCGCTGCATGGTGGCGGCGATACCCATGTGTCCACTGAACGAAATGGTATGCCCCATCTGAAGAATTTGGGCACGGTAGGCCTTCGGGACTACCAATTGACCGTGTAGGTTGTCTCCCCTTCCGGCTCGCCGGTATAGTAGCCGATTCTTCATGTAGTACTGTCCGCGTTTGGGTGGAACAGCACTCTTCTGCAACTTCTTGTAGCACGGACGTAAACTATCATCCTCACTCTGGGCCGTTCGTAACTCCCCTGGCATTGGGTTTGAAATCCTTTCCTCTGCCTGATCCGTTTCCTTCTGAGAGCGTGTCTGCATAGCTCCCATGTGAATTGGTTCCTTAGGCATTCCCAGAAAGACATACCGGCAACCGAGGATGACTGGAAATATGGGATCACTCAATACGGCGGCCTTGATTGTGCCCGTGACGTATCTTGACCGAATCTCCACTTGAGCAATGGGTAACTTCATGGCTACAGCACTCTTAGTCGCAGGCTGTATCTCCATGGTCTCCCCTGTGAGTTGTTCGGGGGATACTAGATCCGCCGAAATCACCGCTTCCCCATCCAGTCCCGTATCGTATAAACATTGGACTGCTTGTCCATTCACCTCAATCAATTCCACCACCGAGGGTCTCCCTTGGTCCGGAATGTCTTCCCCCTCCTCGACTTTTCCCTGGGATTCCTCGATGGGTTCATCGAGGCGCGTTTCGAAGGGACCGTCATTTGCCTTGCCTCGGCATTCTGCCGTCGTATGAGCTTTCGACCGGCAGTGTGTGCACCATGTTCCCTTCCTATGTTTCCGTGTGTCCTTTTTGTTCCTTTCTCCTTCATCGACCTCAGCCTTGTCTGTGATCACCTTCTTATGATTCACTTGGCATGCCGCGAAGTAAGGATTTTTCGGTTTCGATCTGCAGTCTTTTGTGTTGTGAGATGCCGCCTTGCAAATCGAGCACCACTTCTCGGACCACGGTCGTTTCGCTGGAGAATTCGAGGTGTTCTTGGTTCCTTCCTTCACCTTCTCGGAACTCTCCGTTGACGTCTTTTTATAAGGTTCCCCTTTAGTTTCTTTTCCGTTCGTCGATTTCCTTCGGTCTTGTTTTTCCTGCCCTTTGCTTTGTGTACTTAGTTCTGCCGCCTCCCCATGTACCTCTACGAATCGCTCCGCCAGCTTATTTACAACATCAATCCGTTCCGCCCCTTGTTCTCCTAAGAAGGTTCTGAGAGGTTTCGACATTTGCTTTCGCATCTGGTCTACCACCATCATCTCTTCGAGACTCTCATAATCCCTCTTGAATTCTGCCAAGTCCATCCATTTCTGGAGATAGGATTTCAGCCTTAGACTGTAGGCGGCGAATAGTTCTCCCGGCTCTCGTCTAGACGATCTAAACTTCTTCCTATACGTTTTTGCTGTGACTTCATAATGTTTCATCAAAGCTGCTTTCAATTCCTCATACTGATTTTCCTGTCCTGGTGGTAGGCGTGTGTAGACCTCGTACCCCGAACCACGTAAAGACTGGGATACTTTAAGAGCCCATCTGGTTCTATCTAGTCCCATAGCGACTGCCATAGCCTCGAACCGATCCAAAAACTGATATATCTTCTCTTTGCTTTCATCATAGACCGCCAAGGGAAACTTCATGGCATGGTAACCCTGTCCACTCATGTAGGTTGCCCCAGGTGAAGATGAACTTCCTTCTGCTGCCTCTACTTCACCCTTAGTTTGTGTCTTGAGTTCTAACTCTTTCAAGCGGTATTCATGTTCCATTTCTTGTCTCCTGGCAGTCTGTTCCATTTCCAGTTTCTTGGTCTCCTGTTCCATTTCCAGTCGCTTGGTCTCCTGGTCCATTTTCTTCGCTTCTTGTTCCATTTCCAGTCGCTTGGTCTCCACCTCTATTCTTCTCACTTCCAACTCAGTCTTTCGATCTTCTCGTTCCGCCTGACGAATCTCTCGCTCCCTTTCTTGGATGTAATCAGTTAAGTCTGAACCAGCCAACCCAATTTCCTCTCCGTTTGCCCTCAGTTCGGCTGTAGTTAGTTTGGGATTGGCCATAGTTAAAGCAGGTAAGTCAGCACGTTGAGTAAAGACACCTCAAGGCAGTAAAGAATACTCACTATAGACTGATAATCTACCTAGAACCTATATCATTTATCTATATCTATTAATTATTATAAATCTCCAACACCACACAGTACATCACAACCACTCTCTCATCCACAAAAGGCGATATAGGATAAAGACTTATGTAGACGTGTGACCGTGTGACTAGGTATGTAATGTGTCTTACCACCTATCCACATTCACTCTGTCTGGAACTTTCTCACTGTAAAGTCACCAGCATTAATGAACTGTTTCTACCATAAATGTAATGGCACCATATATCCAATGGACGTCCTTCCATTAAAAGTCATCAATATATACTTCTATTTCTTCCAATCAGTATGTCCCAACATGTAGGTACTCCGCTATGCCTGTGCCAATATGCAAGTACCCCTTTATGTATATGCCCTGTTATGCCTCCAGGTCATATGGGTATTTTTCCTACCCCCCTGCTCCACCAATTATGTGATGTTGTTTCCCCGAGAAGAGAGTGGGATCAACATGCACATCTTTAAACTGATTATCTGTTGGGATTATTGACTGACTTTTCGTCTACACTCCTCTCTTCTGTCTTCCCTTCCATATATCTCTTTCTTTCACTCTCTCTCTCTATTATTCTCTCAACACATACTTCGACAACAGTTCTTTTCCACATTAAATAAAAGATTTAATTAAAAACTATGTCTGGTGTATGGGTGGATATTGTCTGTGTAGTTGCTAGTGTATTCTATTGTTGGTGACAGAATGAACTCAGAATGTCTATCAGCGGTATCTTCTCGCCAGTCATTCTTCACGATTACAGGACATCACATCAAACAGGACAGAGCTCACCCGGGATGATCCGTAGGCTTGAGTCTGATGGTAAATCCGTTAGTGAAATGAAAACAAACTGTTCACCACTGAGTCACCGTATTGCTATAAAAGTCCCGTAAGTTTATGACTGTGCCCAAATCAGTTTCATGATATTAAGTATCCATCATCGAGAAAAAACACCACATTGTCAATGTTCTTCCTATTGTCTATTATGATTATCACTATTGTCTTTGTCTATTCCTTCTACTCTATGTATGCAAGTCGTATGTAGGTTGAAGTCTCTGCTTGCCCCACCTTAACATCTCTTTCTGTTTAGGAGCCCCAGTGGTATATGAGTGTTAGCATACAGTCTTCTGTATTTTACTGGATGTTAGTATTTGTTCACCTGAACAAACTGTTTAGGTTCTTTCTGGATCTACGTATGTACTTTATTGGTTCAAGTAGAGTATTTTTTCCTTTCTTCTCTAATGTCCCTAGAAACTGGGAACCTGTGGATGAATATAACAAGTCGAGTGGTAAGCGTCCGCCCCTTACTCCTAACTTATGCAAGTGTCCTTCTCCAGCCATAATGACAAGGCTTTCGAAGTCACCATCAGCATATGACATAAGAATTCACCTCAGTCTAAAACACCCACTAATAATATGTAATGATAAAGGTAATACACGCTCATCTATATTCCTATTCTAAAACTATATTTTAATATACCTTATACACATCTATGTTCCTTTATAGAATTAATGTAGATCCACGAATCGAAATTAATCCGCAGCCAAGCACTTTATCCCATTATAAGGGAGGATATTTATTTTCAGTACAGGACACATAATTCTATCTTTCCGTCCAGTTGGGGAACACACACTAAACTGACACAAAGAAGTGGCCCCTCTCTTTAGATCATCTTTGTCCCATCGTCCTTGACATTGCTGGACAAAGCAAATTCAGACTTCATTATCCCTTGTCAGTGGAAAATTTCTGATCTCGAACTTTTCCGTTGTTTAATACAACCAAACCGTATTCTGCTGTCCAGTCTTAGTCGCAAACCTACCTCCAGAACGCAATAGGCTGGTCCATGATACTGTCTGTCTTTGTAGCAAACCAATTTTTCCACTCTACATGTCACCTGTGTTGTAGTCGACTCTCCCGCCTTGACCTACATACACATGCGATGGTCCATCCTTCTGTTTCATTAACCCTTCTCCCACCTCAGCCTTGTCTGTGATCACCTTCTTATGATGCACTGTATACAGTCGTCCATCTGGGAATCATTAACTCTCAGTATTTCACGACAATAATCTTCAGGAATTTCTGAGAAATGTACGGGAACAGTAATTAAGAGTAAAGGACCCTTATGCATGCTTTAAGGAGCATGGGGTATATGGTGCTGGACATCTATTTTTGTAGAACAATTGGCACTCGGATAGTGACATGGTCAGTATCACACTGGCCGCCCTTACTTCCCAACACTTTATCTGAACTCAAGCGTAGTCCATACACATTACTTCTAGTGGCACTGGACTACATTTCTGGGTGTGGATTAGCTTTCCCTATTACCAGTGTCCCTCGCCATCAGGCAAACCCACTCCCAATTCATAGGTACTTGTAATTTTCTTGCTCAAATAAAGGACGAGAAGTCAACATTTTAGTCCAACTGTCAGATGTAGTGGCATCAGCACACCGGATGCTTACGAACGCGCATTCTTATCTATTCGGTCATGCTGACCTCCAGCTCATATTATACCAGCTTGCTTGGCATATGGTGTAATGAGTTGTAGCATGTACCAAGTCAAGCGGCGACATTTACTAACACTAAAAGTAATCAACATGTATAGACTACCTGCCACATAAGGAAGGCGAATGCAATAAGAAAACAAGTAAGTAGTCAAGGACGCATTAAACAGCAATAAAACTAAAAGCTTTAGACACACAAAACAATCAAAGCCAAGACTCAAAACGACACCATCGATTACAGCAAAGCTTCTAAAAGAATCATGAAATCAATGCCATTTGACATCTCTAGACGGCGTGAAATGTTTCACTTAATTTGCACAATCCCGGGTTAAACGTTTCCCCTGGGACATGATATAAAGAAACTTGCCATGTTGAGAACTCTCCGTTGACTGCATGTCGTATGATGTGGCCACACATCCAACCCACAAACAGCAGCAGGCAATCCAGGTGGCTTGTGGCGCTTTAATCTTTGATGAGTGTTTTACAGACACTATACAATGGGTATCTTCAGATGGGTGTATCGGAAGCGGGACATCTTGCATATGACCGAGAAGTTTTCCGGAAGGTTGTTATGGGAGCGAGGTTCTGCGAAGGACATGCAAATTGAATGATTGCATGAATTAATGAATACAATGGGTGAAGATGTATGAACAACTTTGTTAAGTGTGTTTATTTTAATGTGCAAAATATAATAGCATTGTGTATGACATATCTTCTGGTGCGTTAATTGATTAATTGAAGAATCGACAATACACTACACCCGCCGAACTCATAGGTGCGCCCTCTCCCGCAACACATGTCGTAAGGTGTTGATGCTAACCATGCATTAATTCATACCACAGACATACTTTTTTGCCCTTTTGTAGAATGTAAAGTGTGTCAGGCAGTATAACGACATTGGCATAATCAGTGCCTGAGAGTCACTAGAGTGAAGCAGTTACTCCCTCCATCTCCAACATCATACTGGATGTTGTGGCCACATAAGCCCCGCTGTGTTCTTCTAGAGTCCTACCATATACTCTTCCCGTGAACATATATACTGGAAATTTCTACATATCATTGATCGGTCAGTGTATAACATCTCATCTGAATCACTTTCTTGATTACATATACTGAATTTCTGCTTCGGTTTGCCGCCCATGTAATCACAGCATTCGATGTCTAGGGGAATTAACAAGACACATAACCACATACTTTACATACTAATCGTCCCTATATAACTCTTGTTGTAAACACACCGTGCTCTTCCTCTAATACAGTGGTTCTCAACGGGTCGGGAATTCCCAGGGAGGAATTTTAGAGTTTCGGGGGGGGGGGGGGGATTAAGATTATTTTAAGATCGCGTTAATACAAGAACCCATTACTTGATATTGTTTTTCCCTCCATACTATACGTTTTTGTACTTCTCGCCCTTCTGCAATTCATTTTATAACGTAAGTAGACCCGCAAATCACGTTTTATGTAGACGTCTAGACTTGTTCTAGTATGTGTTATTAAATATAGTTTCCATTTTTACATACACTGTGTAAGGGAGGTGGGGGTGGATTTATAGGGAGGAAGTACGAAACGGGGGGGGGGGGGGGGTGACGTTCTGAAAATATTGTGAAGGGGTGCACGGGCCCAAAAAAAAAAGGTTGAGAACCATGACTCTAAAACTTCCCTTCTTGTCAGATCCACGCTTTAATCCAAATTCCCGCATTCTTAGATATACTGTTTTATCTGCAACTGTTTGTTAAAATAGCATTCATTCATGGGTAGTCTTTAGAACATTAGCCATGTTAATTGTGAGTGTCTCTCTAGTTGAATATACATCTGCGTTTTGATGAAGTAAATTGCCAGCAACAGTGAAACAAATACAATAATAATTGCCAACTGTAATCTAGTCTAACATTCGATGTTACTTACTCGTTTAAATAGCGCATCTTTCTTTTGCATGTCTACTTTCAACCTTTCCCTCTAGTATGGCTTTTGCCATCATTGTATAAAGAATGTGGTTATATATCATGTTAATTTCCCTGGACGTCGAATGCAGAGAGTGTCGTGGGCGGCAACCGAGGCAGAAATCCAGCATCTGTAAATGAATCAAGCCAGTGATGTTAACATTTACACTGGCCGATCAGTGATATGTAGAAAATGTCAAGTACATGGGCTTAAAGAAAGAGTACATGTTCATAAAAAGAAAAACGGGGCCCTTGTGTGGTCACGGCATCCAGTATGAGGGAGGAACAGGAGGGAGTAACTGCTGCATTCCGGTGGCCCACATTCATTGATTATGCAAAAGTCGCTATACTGCCTGATACACTTTGAATGCTTCAAAACGATAACAATGAATACCTGCGGTATGCATGAATGCAGGATTTACTTGTATAAAACGAAGTAAGGTACCAATTCTACATCCCTTAAGCGCTATTAAGCATTTGTTGCTAGGCCGATATTTTTATACACCAATCTGTACTCGGTGGACGATGACGTCAGCATCACTCCCGCCCTATGGCTTTTCAAGTCATTTCCTGGTACCTATTTTACGCTGAGCCGACCTGGCAGCACATGGTCATTTTAAAACATCGGGCACGTTGTGGATTCGAAACCATGACCGCCGGGTCGGTAGGCCAGCGTTTGGCCACTAATCTACCACAACTCCACAAGTCAATACCAGTTCCATATTTCTGAAGCTGAACAAAGGCGATTAACTCGAATCGACAACATCTGAACTCTAACGCTATAGTTCAGCTTGTCATCGCTAATGAGATGCTCCCACATGGCACATTCCACGCCACTATATAGTATATCACACGTGTTGACATATTGATCAAGTCTGCGCTGAAGCAGGCCTATCGTGTCAGTTGGCATGCATGTCTTTCACATCAATATCGTGTCAGTTAACATGTCGTTCACACATCTGTTCACATATCCTATATGACTTTAAAATATCTTTCACATCTATGTAGGGCGGCGTTGATGCCTAGTGTATTATACGTATTTCTCACGCCTCTGCTGTAGTACTAATGCCTAGAATATTATGTGTTGACATGTGAGATGTGATGCATAAGAAACGCAGCTGGAAACACCAGAGACAAATGAGAAACTAAGAACGAGTGTAGGGATAACACCTGTTACTGACTTTATAGAACACCCAAGAATGAAATAGTTTGGACATTAAACTAGAATGGAACAAGATCAACAAGTGGATACAGCAGTGGTTCTCAACCTTTTTTGGCCCATGCACCCCTTCACCATATGTTCAGAATGTCATCCCAACCTTTCGTATTTACTCCCTATACATCCCTTCCCCCGCTCCTGAACAGTATACGTACAATTGGAAGCTAAATTTAATAATACATACTAGAACAAGTCTAGACGTCTACAGAAAATGTAATATGCAGGTCTACTTATGTTATAAAACGAATTTCAGAAGGGCGAGAAGTACAGAACGTAAAGTATGAAGGAAAAAACAATATCAAGTAATCGGTTCTTGTGTTAACGCGATCTTGAAATAATCTTAATCTTAATCCCCCCCCCCCCCACCCCACCCCGGTAAACGAGACATTGAAGAAATCAAATATGACGTTTGTACAAGTAACAAGGCATGGGAACAACATAAAATTACAACAACCTCCTCTCTGCGGCGTTTCATGACAAAAGCATAAAGGTGAAAGAAAACTAAGAGACATATCCATCATGCCATTGCTGTCACACTGTTAGTTGTATATCCTTTAAAGGACGTGGCAGTACACCCCGGCAAGTTTTTTTATCTGTTGGTGATTTCTTGGCAAGTTTATGTTCAGTAGTTTGCCATTGATCTCTGAACGACCGGCACTCATACATTTTTTCTGGGAACCAACGCAAGGCGGTCTGCTTCCAAATCGCCCGCAGCTGTGTTTCAAACGCGGTATGCGGGATTACGAAATGCATTCGTAACTCCTTCGCCACAGAGCCGTTGTAGCACTGTAGAATGTGAAATCTGGTTGTAGCATTGTCTACAACAGGCGGACGAGCTAGCGAAGTTGATAGCGAATTGCTCTGGTAATGTCATGAGCACGGTCAGACGAGGGTTCGAAGCTTGTGCTCGTCGCTTGACAAAGTCAAGGAAAGATTAACCACCTCTTGTTCCTTACTCTCAGGTCAACCAAATTTGATGTTCACTATCACATCACAAACCCATAGCGAAAATTGCTACAGGACAATTATTATAACATTATTGTTTCCTAGCGCAGTCTCACGTCCTATGTTTTTGCATTCAATGGGTCTCATTTATCGCTGTGTTTGAGTTGAGTTGAGCTAAGAACCAGCATCACTGCACTCAGGGCATTCCCATATATGCTCCGTCCCCTCGCTCAACAGCGGTGAAGTGTCACACTACTTATCGTTCCCACCGCTATCTGATTGACAGTTCTCTTGTCCTCCCTCTTAGTTTGGAGATTCTTCCAGCACCCCTACCTATCCTCCGCAATATTATTCTTTTCACATACGTGTTCTTAATTTGTTCCCCCGCATTCTTCACCTGGTCCCACCGGCGCCCGACCACCTCGATCTTGTCCATAGGTAATCTACCACCAAAAGGTACATTCACTGCCAGCCTATCCGTGTGTTCACTCCTCGCACTCCCGCATGGCCAGGGAGAAACATACATCCAATTCTCACAATCTGTGACCTCTGAAGTGAAGATAGCCATTCTATATGAAACGTTCCTTTCTCCATCTTACTAAGCATACTCCTTGAGTCCGTAATGAATGCAATGCATGTTGCAGTGGTCTCCTCTAACCAACGGAATACCGTTGTTACTGCTTCGATCTCCATTGTCATGCTGGAGGTCGTAGTATCATATGCCAGACTCTCCTTTTTCAAGCATCGCCCATTAGCTTTCTCGATGAAACCCCAACCACTACTCTTTTTATCACCACTGACCCATCGGTGTAGATCACTATATCACCTTGATGTCACCTTGATGTGTGTTACTCTTGATCAGTTGCTGCACCTCATCGCTGTTTTAATCGCCATTACCCGCTTTGGACAACAATCACCTTCAAATTAATACCCTGTGTGGGTGAAACCCCGGCCAGCAGTTTTTTGTGGCTGACTCAGTCACATAATTATTAATTTGAGCCAGGGATAGACATTAATATAACTTCTTTTTTAGGTTTAATGGGGTAGGGCAATGGTATAATCGAAATCGAAATCGCTGTTGCCCCTTCGCAGTGACTGTTAACTCATGAAAAGCACTTTTGCTATAACGTGTAGAAAAACGAAAACTCGCGAAGCAGGAACCTACTGCAGGTCTTTAGGACCATCACATTTTATAGGTTACTGCTTCCATCTACAATCTCATGCTGGAGGTCATAGTATCATATGCCAGACTCTCCTGTTCACCGATGGATAGGTAATCAGCGTTTCCTTCACTGTAGTGGGCGAAGCATATATATCATATAATACGCCGAATAGATAAGAACGCATGTTCTTAAACATCCGGTGTGTTGATGCCGAGGTAAGGGGTTCAACGCCTGTATCGGACTTTTAAAAAAACATATCCTTTTACTGGACATTGCAGTCATCATCAGCATTTTTTAGCTGCTGTTGATGTCTTGGCAAGATTACGTTCAGTAGTCTGCCATTGCTTTCTGAGCGACCGGCTCACATACTCCCGTAAGTAACCAACGTGACGCGATTCGCTACCGAATCTCGCGCAGCTGCGTTACTTACGTGAATATACGGAATTACGGAGAAAGTCGTTAACGCCTAGGCCAGGGAGACCGGCTCTATACCGGACAGTTGGACTAAAATTTTGACCTTTCGTCCTTCTCTAGGGGACGTAAATTACAAGTACCGATGAAGTCGGAGAGGGTTCGCCTGATGGCGAAGGACACTGTTAATAGGAACAGCTAATCCACACGAAAAATTCAGTCCAGTACTACTAGAAGTAGTATGTATGGACTACGATTGAGTTCAAAGCGAGCAGAGCAGACACAAAAAAAATGAAATAAAATAATACAACTGAGGTGACTATTACTTGTACAATTGCATCTTATTTCTCTGTTCCGTGTATTGAATATCCCATATAATGGCATGGAAGTCGCTGGGCACTTGCCTCCCGGCGCGGTGATCATGGGCTCGAACCTTATGTGATTTAATTCGAATTTATTAAATTGGCTTGGGCTCTGAAGTTGAGCCAGGCTAAAGTGAGTATCACGAATGTCTTGGGAAGTAAAAGCAGACGGTGTAATAATGGCAACACCCCGCCCCTAATCTTTTTTCAGAGTTCCGATTGGTCTATAAGAATATTGGTCTATCACCCCATACGGCGTCGTGGTGGAAAGGGTAAGAGCGCTCGTTCTTAAACTCCCGGCTCGATGATGGCGAGGTAGGCGGTTCAACATCTACGTCTGCATTAAGTTGGACTTCAACGTTGATTTCTTGCTCAGAAAGCAATGGCAAACTACTAAACGTATAACTGCCTAGAAAATTAACCCGAGGTTGATTGCAACGTTCTGTAAAGGACGGGCAACATTTGTTACCGCTTGCCTAATACGCCTTAAAGTGCGTAAAAGGGTCATTTAGTTTTTAATTGTTTGTTGTATGTCCTTGCTCTTGTTATCCATTGCGAAATCCTAATGTGTAGTAGTACTCTGGGACACTTATCCTTAATATATTGCCAACCCCTTGACAGTGTATTGCGTTGGTTCTGATGTTCCATTAGTGAAAACTGTTGATGTTCACGTGTTTTGCACTCTACAACTGTGAATGATTATGTGAGTCATCCCGTGCTTAGCAGACGAGTTATCTCTCTTGTAATTTCAAATATTGTGATAATATAATGGTCAATTATGTCAAAGTTGTGTTGCAAATTGTACTCTTATGATATTTACAAAATATACAAGATTACGCATTCGCAAAGGCCGATATATCCGTTTACTGAAAGGTTATGTGCTTCCTGTCTTTTTTTTTTTGATGGATGCAACTGTGGGCGATGAGTAGAGTAATTGAGTGTTGTCATAACTGGAGACAATGAAGAAGTGGATTTGTAGATGAATGTAGGAAATTTGCGTAGTAGATTTCCAGAAAGTACGCATTAAATTTTGCTTGATACGTAGTATGACTGAATAAGGGAGTTGTTGTGATGTAGTCACTAGGCTCTGACCCCGGTGATCATGGTTTCGAATCCGCATCATAGTTAAGTTAGTTGCACATCCTTTACAGGACGTCGCAGTTAACCCCATCGTTTGTGTGTGTGTCTTTTTGTGGTTTCTTAACAATTTTACCTTTAGTAGTTTGCCATAGCTTTCTAAACAACCGGAACTCATACCATTGTATGAAAACCAACGCAAGACGGTCCGTTTCAGAATCGCTCGCAGTTGTGGCTTCGAACGCGGTATACGGGCTGACGAATTGCTTTGAATCCTTTCGCCACTGATCAAAGTGGGTAGTGAAGATTGACCAGAGCTTCCAGCTGGTTCAAGTATAATATGGTTACCGGGAGAAGTCTGTGAAAGTAAAGGCTGCCGGCCTGACACTAACTAGATCACCCACCGATTTCCGATTGCTCTATAAAAATGTGTTTTTCACCATATGCCAAGCGGGTGTGTTGGTGTAATCGGTAGGAGGTTACGCTGTTAATGACACAAGCGCCATGGACGACAAGGGGTGGGGGTTCTGGGATAACAGGATGGCTGTCACGCCCTTTTCAGGGCCTGTTCCCCGCTGGTCCACGCCCGACATCCAGCTCACGCCAGTGGCTCCTAGTCTCCTAGTAATTGTCAGCACGCGACAGTGGTCCCCCCCCCCCATCTCCCCCTCCCCCCTGTCAACGGCTGTGACAGGTCGGCGAAACCAGGCGAGGGTAACCGATTCGGCGTCAAACCAATCGGTGAAATAGGGTATGCCTACCCAACATGTGAAGACAGGATTCGGCAGTTTGCACGCAACAAATCATTGATGATTCAACAGGAAAGACGGCGTTTACCAGCAAAACGTTGTGGGACGTAATGAGCACGCAACGCACGTAGAATGCCTTGGCCATCCACTGCACCTGTATTCGTATCCAGTTGTCTTGACTTGTCTTGCCACTGGATTCAGATGAACTCAGGCGAGAGAGTGTGGTCGATGAATTGCATAACTCTTGCTCACTTCACTTTAATCCAATTCATCGCAAGTCACTCTTGCTAAATCTCTAAATGCTCATCATTGTGTTTGATGGACAAACGACGGGTGATCTATTCTTCCGTGCATTTAGGCCTAAAAACATGTATGGTCCTAACACGTGATATACCCTTATCAGATGTTGCTAAGGGACTTCTTATGCTGCCAAATGCCCAATGCGCCTTAAATCGTGTGAAAGGGTTCTTTTCTTTACTTACTTACCGTGAGTGAATAGGTATAAACGGAAAGTGGAATTGTGAGCTTTACATGAGAACAACCACAAGTGACAGTATGAACGTTGCGGCTAAAAATAATTCGTCAGTACTCAAACAATATAAAACCTACAAACGACACTGATGTAACTTTTTTTTAAATATCATATTTACAGGACATTGCAGTCAATACCAGCATTTTTCAGCTGCTGTTGATGTCTTGGCAAGTTTAACTTTCAGTAGTTTACTGATATAACTACATTTCAGAAATATAAAACGGCACTGAACAGAGTGGGTTCTGTTTCTAAGGGCACGCCAATCGAATTGAATCCTGGAGCGGATTTTTTGGTTTTTTGTTTTTGTTTGTGCATATCCTCTTGTAGGACATTGCAGTCAACACCAGTATTTTCAGCTGCTGTTGGTGTCTTGGCAAGTTTACGCTCAGTAGTTTGCCATTTCTTTCTGAGCGGCCAGCTCACGTATCCCACAAGTAACCAAATAGGGCGAGAACCGCTACCGATTCTCGCGCAGCTGCGTTTGTTCACGTGGGTAAACGGGATTACGGAGAAAGCCGCCAACATCTAGGCCAGGAAGACCGGCCCTGGAGCGGATACAGTCCAAAAATAGACTTTGTAGTTTTGATGTTGTTTGTGTACTGACGAAGACTTTCTAGTGGTCACTTTCACTCCGTCGCGTTTGATTGTTCTCTTGTGAAGCTGACCAGTTCCTAGCATCTGGCGAAGGGGTGACCGACTTTCTCCGTAATCCCGTATATCCACGTGGGGAACACAGCTGCGCGAGATTCAGAAAGTAATGGCAAACTATTTAGCGTAATCTTGCCAAGACCCTCAACAGCAGCTGAAAAATGCTAGTGTTGACTGCAACGTCCTGTAAGGGATATGCAACTTAAAAAAAAATAATACACGGTACAGGTGCAAACAACAACATGCCAACCTTTAAGTATCTAGGCCAAGTTGTCATAAGATCGAATATGTGACACGAAGATAATGCAGTGAATCGTTATTTCGAAGGACACTTTTGCTAGAACCAGTCATCATCATCAGCTTCCACTTTTTATGTGCGAACATGTGTATATTTCAGCTTGAAAGATGTATCTAGTTATTTCACTCTAAGTTGTGTCACTTCTGCAGTATGTACCTGACGAGATTCGGCGAAATATGCCAAGCAATAAATCGTACAATCTATGGTTTGTGTCTTCGTTGTTCGAATGCAATAAGCTTGAACAACTGGACAATAAATAACAATAAGTTACTTCTTTTTTTTTTTTCCGCGTTTCCATCCTGTTTCAGGATATTGCGGTCAACATCAGCATCTTTCAGCTGTATGTTGATTCCTATGCTAGATTACGCTCATCAGCACGCCACGACTTTCTGAGCGACCGGCTCCATACTCTCATAAGTCACTGGCATGACTCGAACTGCTTTCAATTCTCGTGCGCTCACGTCAACCACGAGAGTATTCGGGGTTACGGAGAAAGCTGCTAACCCTTCGACCAGAGAGACCAGCAATAAGTTACTTCTACTTCAGTGAAATATAGACTGAAAGAGCAGACAGGAGAGTCATAATCGCTAATGTCTGCTTCAGATTAGGCACCTGACGAAAACATGTTGATAAAAATTCATCGTGGAAAACAGACATCACAAACACAAACACGGACAGATCCGTGGAAATACAATTAGGCGCATTTAAAAACCACATGGACGCATAGGTTCTCAAACATAGACAGCACAAGCGCGCTTATACCAAGCACACTGTGGCACATAGACACACACACAGGTACACACACATACATACAGGTACACACACATACACACACATCAATACAAAGCTCTCTCCCTATTTTGAAAACACGTCTCTGCCCTCTATTGTGACGTATTCTGAAACACACACACACACACACACAGAGGAACACACACACACACTACACATACACAGGTAAACACACACTACACATACACACATACTGAGACATCAATACAAAGCGCTGTCCCTATTTTGGGAATACGTCTCTGCCCTCTAATGTGACGTATTCTGAAATAGAGGATGCTTCGAATTGGATAATACTGTCGCTGCTTGTACAAAACGGTTTCTCTCTTTATACACAACATCCCAACTTAAAATTGGAAATTCCGGTTAAATCGGAGAATCAACGTCAGGAATAAACGAGCTCAGATTCTAAGCTTAAATTAGACACTTCTACTTAAACACACAATGAATAACGCGTCGAGAAAAGGAAACAAATAATGCATTAAAAGAATAATATAGATAACCAGCCGATTTAAATTTAACGCACACTAACACTGCGAGGAAATGTATTGGAGAGTAAATGTACTGGAGAGTAAATGTACTGGGGAGTAAATGTACTGGGGAGTAAATGTACTGAGGAGTAAATGTACCGGGGAGTAAATGTATCGGGGAGTAAATGTACTGGGGAGTAAACGTACTGTGGAGGGATCTCCGTGGCGAAGTAGTCAATCCGCCTGCCTCGCGCTCCGAAGGTTGTAGGTTCGATTACGGGCTACGTCTTTCGGTTCACGAGTGCATTATTCTCGGAGACTCCTGGGGGTCGTCACCGGAGTTACGGAGTTCATGCTTTGTGTGACGCTTTCGGCAGGCCATTCTGCAACCCCCCCCCCTCCCTCCCCGAGTGTCAGTTGGTCTATACATATATGTGTGTCAGGATCTTATAATTGGCTCGTTAGCTAACACGTGTGAGACAGTACAAGTATAACGTGATTCGACGTAAGACACAGCAACACAAGTTCTATGGATTTATTGCCACATTAAATACAGAACGATAATTACAACAATCTACAATATATAACTCACGACGCTCACAACCACAATACAGCTCATAGGTCTGACGCTCAAGATATCAGTCGTTCGGCTTTCAATCACGGAGATTCACACAAACGCCTTGCTCTCATCGCACATGTCCGTCCAGTCCCCGGTCCCAGCTCGGTCTGAGGTTAGCACGCCAACTGCCCACTGCCTCTAGTGGTGTCACGTGTCCTGCGTGCGTCTGTCGTCAGCCTGACCGCTGGTCGCGTGTCAGGTAACAATCTTGTCAGCCGACAATTCTTGTCCGCCGGGTGTCGCAACGATGTTGCTGCACAGCTATACCATGTTAGGCTCTGACATTCTCCCCGGGTACCTCAATGAAAGATGTCATCTTTCATTCATGACGTATGTATATACTGGGGTAGTGTTAACTTCATGTCAGAGACTACTCTTTCCCAGTGTTATGCATGAAAATACATATATGGCATGGAAATGTATACAAAAAATGTAAGTTGCATTGAAATGACAAATGAAGTACAACTTTTAACACAACTCAGGTTTCATCCCTCTGATGGCTGGTTACCTCCATTGCAATAATACCCAGTCAGATCAGTAGTACCAGCTTCTCGCATCTACCTCGCAGCAATTTGAAAAAAAACGTAATAATATGGTTGTTTTGCAACAGCCATCTAGCCAGACTGAAATACGGCTTTATATGAGTCGTATTAAACACTCAAACTCTGACCTCATTTGGCCAGGAGCTCTTATGTTGGTTTGCAATGTTGGCGGCTCTCTGTCATGCTTGGTGGACGCCTACCCAGTGTGTTAACCATTTGAGCAACAAAATGTCTATTTATACAATACACATTAATGAATATGTTTCAAATTATGGCCCTTGGTGTAATTCATAAATGCAAGGGAAGTAATTTTGACAATCAAGAAATTCAATAAATTAAAATAATTATTTAATTTCTTAGCGTCATTGCTTGACGTTTCTTCATATTAACGAGAAAAAGTCGGTAATATGAATACATTAATCAAGATATGATTCTAAGATTACACTAATCAAAATAAATAAGTACCCAATTGGTGTATTATATTTTATAGATTCAAAAGGATTTTCCAATCGTCATAAGTTTTTGAATATTTGTATATCGTCTGCTAATTTTGCTATACTTTTTAAATTACACAGGAAGTACACACGAAACGCAAAATTTAGTTGCTGTTACACGGTTTGAACACAAATTCTCCCGTTTTCTTTTGTAACGGATAGTTAAATGTTCTCAAAGTTCGTGTTTGATGTTCTAGTATCACAACTATCGGATTATGATGGAATGTTCGTATTTCCGATGTGTTCACAACTTCTGGATAAAGATTGAATGTTCTTATTTCCGATGTTAAACTGTTGAACATTTTGGATTAAATTCGATGCAGAGGTGGTGTAGAAGTCACTGTTCAGTCCACATTTGCACACGTCGTTAAAATATCACGGTGAAGAAAGTCACTCACCGCTGTCACTGTTAAATGGTAAAGTTCGCTTCTGGTAAGTGGTTAAGCGTCTGGGACACTGTTCTTGGTGTATATTTACAATTAATAATGTTCTCTTTCTAACACACACTACACAATTATACTACACTCATTACATGGCTTGATTAAAATAAGTATATTATACATGTCGGTTTTGTTACCGTATCACAATTTCGATTATAGACCTTACACAGTAGGTGAATAGAAAAACATTCACTCATTGGTGGCTGTGTTGTTCTGAGTGTATTAGTACACTCTGCACTCAGACATTGCTTACTGGGTCGGTTGGACAACGGGACAAAAGATCGGCAATTGTATTGATTCTGCCTGAAATATGACGAACCTCGAAACTGTAATTCTGAAGCTTCAAGGACCAGCGAGCAATCATATTGTTGGATGGTACTCCGGCATTTATATACCGTAATGGACTGTTGTCAGTTTCGATGATAAAGTGACGTCCTAGAAGATATCTGGATAGTTTCGTCACACTTTCTACTAAGGCAAGTGCCTCTAATTGCGGAATGGACCATGACCGTTCTCGAGGCCTTAGTTTTCTTGATATGAAACAAATGGGATGCAGGATGTTGTTGTATTCCTGCAACAGGACTGCCCCAATCGCAACGGAGCTAGCATCTGTTCTCAATCTGAAAGGTAAACGAATGTTGGGCAATTTAAGGATGAGATTATTCGAATTCTTATCAGAAAAGTATGTCAAAACTTTATGAAATGCATTTCGTAGGCATTCATCGTGTACAACTTTTTCAGGCTTATCCTTGGTTAGTAAGTTAGAAAAAACCTCGGTCAGTTCTGAAAAATCAGGAATGAACTGCCTGTAATAATTGATCAGTCCCAACAAACTCCGGACTTGTTTCTTATTAGTCGGGAGTGACAGTTTTAGAATTTTGGAGACAATTTTGTCGTCTGTCATGACAAAGCCATTGGATATTCTGTACCCCAAAAATGATATCTCTTGGTAAGCCATGCTCACTTTTGAAGGCTTCACTGTCAGTCCATGCTGTCTGATACGTTCTAGTGTCTGTTCTAGTGTCTTTATATGTTCCGTCATTGTCTCTGTATGGACACAGATGTCGTCAATATAGCAAATGATATTAGGAATGTCAGATAGGAGGAGTCGTGTCATGCGTACGAATGTGGCTGGGGCATTGACTAGCCCAAATGGAAGTTTGCACCATTCGTACAGTCCCCAAGGTGTGGCAAAAGCAGTTAGATGTCTGCTGTCTTCATGTACAGCTATCTGCCAGTACCCTTTAGACATGTCAAGCGTCGTAAAGAACTTAGCGTCAGTCAGTTCTGTCAGAAGATCGTCAGTGTTTGCCATTGGTTCAAGATCTAAAACAGTTATTTTGTTCAGTTTTCTGTAGTCGATGCAAAGTCGTATTGTCTTGTCCTTTTTGCGTACAATGACCATGGGTGAAGAGAAGTCTGATAAGGATCGTCTGATGATGTTGTTTTTTTCTAAGTTGATAATTTCTTGATGTAATTGTTCTTTGTAATGTAATGGTATTGTGTATGGTCTGCATCTTATGGGTGTGTTTGATGTGAGTGTGATGTGATGCTGTACTAATTCTGTTTGTCCTGGGTTGTCTGAAAAGATGGTGTTGTACTGTTGTATCAACTGTTTGCAACTGTTTGTCTCTGCTTGACTTAGGTTTGGATTGATCTTGATCTCCTTCAAGCAGTTTGTGGTGTCTAATGTAGGTGTTGGGATCTCGTCGCTAGAATCGTCATCTTCGTGATCTATTATCACGGTGCAAGCTGTCGTATCGTCTTGTTCGTTGTCTCTGTTGTGGTATGGTCTTAGCATATTTATGTGAAATATTTTGTGTTTGTCTTTTATTAGGATTTCATAGTCTACAGGTGAGATTTGTCTTGTCACTTTAAAAGGTCCCTGCCAAGAATCAGTCAGTAGCTGTCTGTCACTAGGTAGTAGTAGTAGAACGTCCTGTCCAGGTGTCAATGTTATAGTCCTGTTACCTTTGTCTGCGTACTTTCTGTAAGTAGCACCTGATAGTTTAAGTGCATTTTTAGCAATTTCACATGATTTAATAATCCTTTCACGCAATGATGTTACATACAGAAATGATGATATGGGTTTCAGTATTGGAGTAGAATCAGTTAACATTTGGTGATAAATTGTTAATGGGCCTCGTGGTTTGGCACCATAGATTAGTTCAAAAGGAGAGAAACCGGTACTTGAATGTGGTACCTCGCGATAAGCAAAAAGGACAGCTGGTAAGTATACATCCCAGTTGTTGGGGTGATCTTGAGTTACTTTGGCAAGCATGTGCTTCAGATCCCCATTAAGCTTTTCTATAATCCCGCTAGAGTGAGGATGATAGGGGCTATTGAAAACTTGCTTCACTCCTAACATTTTAGTGAAAGCTTGGGTGGATGCGGCAATAAACTGAGTGCCTCTATCAGACTGGATAGTATCTGGAAATCCAATTCGGGAGAAAATATGGAAGAACACTTCCATGATGTCGTTGGCAGTAATGTTCTTTAGCGGAATCGCTTCTGGCCAGCGACTACATTGATCAATAAAAGTTAGAATATATTTATTCCCTCTAGTAGTTGTATGACTAAGAGGGCCCACAATGTCAACTGATAATTTTTCAAAAGGCCGACTGGCTAAGTCAGTGACTTGTAACTTTGCCTGTGGGTGTTTACCTTTTTTTACTAGTTTCTGGCATGTATCACAATTTCTGCAATATGTTCTTATGTCATTGCAAAATTTTGGCCAATGAAACTGTGTCAAAAGTCTTGACCTGGTTTTAACATATGCCATATGACCTGCAAAAGGTATATCGTGAGCAAGATGTAAAGCTTGCTTGCGATAAGTAGTTGGCAAAACAGTTTGCTTTGTTGTCATGTCACCTCTGGTGTAATACCTGGTGAGTATATCATTGTGTAAAGCAAAATGCCATTTCGCATTTTTGGTTACTCTTGCCTTTTTGCCGATCAGGTCAAAGTACTTTGACAGTGAAGGATCAGCTTTTTGAGCTGTTATGAATGTTTCCTTCATAGAGTCACTAGGTGGTAATTCTGGGCTAAGCATTTGTATAGCCTCAGTTTGGTTACTTTCATCTTGCACTCTAGCAGTAGCTCTTGTTACTGCGTTCACACACTCAATGACATCAGATGATGATGGAATGATATCGTCAATGATGTGATGAGAACTTAGTGCTGCATTAGCTAACATACATTCAATAGGTGATATGACATTTTCTGTGGTGACAATTGGTGGTGATGTGTTATCATCAATACATAGTGATGTTATGTCATGATTATGAGGTTTGTCATTCACCTCAGGTAAATTTCCTATGATTATATCGCACACTGGGTTTGTAAGTGCCGCGACCTTTACTTTCCCGGTGAGGAATGGTGTTTCAATGTATGCCCATGCTAATGGATATTTTTCAATATTGCCTGAAAATGTTCTACATGTGATGTGCCTGCCTGTATAGTCTGTAGGCGTTATGAATGTTGTTTTCAGGCCAATAAGTGTACTTCCGGTGTCGCGAAGTACTGTAGCAAACTTGCCATTAACATACCCGTGATGGATGTCTAATCTGCCTTTTGAGTCTATTACCAAGTTAGCTTCCTCACTGGCAATAGGGATGGCGTGCCCGCATGTTAAGATACCATCTTCATAGAAGGTGTTACAGACAGTGCATTTGTTAGCACTAAATACATCACAAGCCTGTGCTGCATTCACAGGATGTTTCTCTGGATTTTCGTCTTCTGACGCTGAGCTATCGAACAAGGCGGCATTGGCTTTGTTGGTCATATGCCTGCCTCTACAATCCATGCGATGGTGCCCGAAAGCCTTGCAGAGAAAACATTTACGTTTACTTTTGAACGATTTACGTTCTCTGTCTTGACTGTTTATCATATTTTGCAAGTATGTCTGGTACCCTGGGTTTTTATCGCACATCTCGTTCAAATGGTGAGAAAATTTACAATGCATGCAATGTCTAAATTTCTCAGAGGTAGGCCTGTTTGGTTTTTGCCTACTATAGTTTTTTTCATAGTTGGCCGCTGCTACCCAGTTACTGTCAGTAGCTTCAGTGGCAAAGCATTGTTTGTTGGCCGTGTAATAGGCCGACCCACGTCTTTCAATTTCTTCCACACTTGTGCATTCATTCTCCTGTAAGAACTTAGAAAACGATGATGGGATAGAAGAAATGATTTTATCTCGAATGATGAGATCTTCTAATCTATCATAACTTTTATTAATTTTGGCTGCTGAAGTCCATTTGCTGAAAACATCTCGGACTAAACAGAGGTAGTCAGAGAACGTTTGAGTTGATTTTGGACTCAATTTACTGAATTGTTCTCTGTAACCTGCCTCGTCTAACATGAAATGTGCCATTATCTTAGATTTAATATAATGGTACTCTTTCCTTAGGTCTTTGGGGATGGTTTCAATGACTTTAAGAGGTTCCCCAGATAGACTCCTCATATATAGAATATTCCATTCAGAAAGTGGAACTTGGTAATGTTCCATTAAAGTCTCAAAATTTTGGGTAAAGGCTGCTATGCAGTCACCCGAGGTATAGTTACGTACGATACCTTGATACTTCTTATACTGGTTTTCTTTTTCCAGTCTTTCAGATTTCTTTGATTCTTTATTCATCGCAGTCTCAGTGTCAAGTTGTTTCATTTTCAACTGTAACTCTAGTTCTTCTTTCTTACTCTGAGCTGCTATTTCTGCTTTCTTAAGTTCACTGTCTATCTCAGCTTGCTTTAATGCTGTTTGTGCCTCTATTTGCTTGGCAGCTTTTTCAATCTCTGCCTGTTTCAAGGCTGTTTCAATCTCTGCCTGTTTTAAGGCTGTTTCTGCCTCTGCTTGCTTGGCAGCCATTTCTGCTTGTTTTAGAGCTCTCTCTGCTGCTCTTTCTTCGCGTTCATTATTTTTCTCCTGTACCAGCAGGTATTCAGCGTATTTGTTCTCGCTCCAGTTTGTTAATTCATCACCTGTTAGATGTAATTTAATACCCATATCGATGAAATCAAATAATGACGACATGATGGGGAAAATACGTCAATGAAACTCAACCACACAAAATATGTTATAAATGGTTAGTAATAAACAATTTACAATTTATTTTACTATACGATGCGTGCCTACTATTGCATACGTAAAGTTAAAGTATAGAAAAATATACTCAAGTGCCCTGGATACGGTGAAGAATGGTAGGACAATCGGGCTAGAAAACTGTAGGGTCGTTACTTCGGAACCACTAATGACCTCTACGGCAAGGTTATGGATGGTATGGAAAAACCTGCTTTGTTTTTGGAAGAAAATAAGTTAGCGTCTATTTGTTGGTGTGTGCCTGCAAGTCACTAAGTGTTGATTAGGTTTGGATGGTGTCGAGTGTAATTGTATGTCGTAAATTTGTCGTCAACAGTGTTTCTTTCAACAGAAGTTACACTCTTTCCAAAACTCTTTGCGTTCCACAAACTCAATACACAAAGACAATCTATCTGTATTTGAACACTCAATAACATTGATGACACATCACTTACATCAAGATGGCATTCAGTAAGGACATAGACATCAAGTTTACAAGATGGCGACAAGGTCAAAATGGCGACAAAATAACAATGTCGACAAGGTCAAACGGTGACAAGTTTCACAAATCACAAATGTTTTACACGTTTACAGGATCAAACAATATGTACTGCACATTTACTAATGGTTTTAAACATATTTAAACAATGTAATAATGGATCATACTGAGACTTTCACGATCACATTTACATAGCTATAACCTTGACAAATTTTACAAGTTCAAGAATTATAGTTTTAAATACCAAAGACGAGCAACACACGTCTACATATATCAGGTTATTAAACAAGGACGAGCAACCCACGTCCACACATGTCAGGATCTTATAATTGGCTCGTTAGCTAACACGTGTGAGACAGTACAAGTATAACGTGATTCGACGTAAGACACAGCAACACAAGTTCTATGGATTTATTGCCACATTAAATACAGAACGATAATTACAACAATCTACAATATATAACTCACGACGCTCACAACCACAATACAGCTCATAGGTCTGACGCTCAAGATATCAGTCGTTCGGCTTTCAATCACGGAGATTCACACAAACGCCTTGCTCTCATGGCACATGTCCGTCCAGTCCCCGGTCCCAGCTCGGTCTGAGGTTAGCACGCCAACTGCCCACTGCCTCTAGTGGTGTCACGTGTCCTGCGTGCGTCTGTCGTTAGCCTGACCGCTGGTCGCGTGTCAGGTAACAATCTTGTCAGCCGACAATTCTTGTCCGCCGGGTGTCGCAACGATGTTGCTGCACAGCTATACCATGTTAGGCTCTGACAATGTGTCTCGAACCATATGTCCAATGCGTCTTGAGACGTGTAGAAGGGTTCTTTACTTACAGTAACGTCGTAATAATAATAATAATAATAATAATAATAATAATAATAATAATAATAATAATAATAATAATAATAATAATAATAATTATAACATCACAGGCATGTGTTTTGAGGTACCATAATGGAAGAATCAAACCTCAATATAAACAAACCATCGACAAATATTTATGTAACAAACCATCATTGTCGGGGAATTTAAAAAAAAAAAAAAAATTAAACTGGTCACCCAGGTCGACCCAGCCTAAAATGGGCACAAGAAAATGTTATGGGAAAGTAACTGTCGCAGGGGGTGATACTGACAGCAGCATAAAATGAGTGCTGATTGATTTATACAAGTATAGGTCTAAGACTATATGGCCAATATACCTCTAAGATGTGGAAAAAGGTCTTTACTTACTTAGTCACCATTCCTCCAATACGCCTCATGACCTGGACACTGGTTCTTTACCATTATAACTACACTGCAACTTCGATTAACCGTCACTTGTGAAACCACCTGTTTCTGTTATCCGTCAGCGTAATAAAAATAAAAAAAATTGGAAGAGATATAACATAAAGGACGCTATTTTCAATGCCGCCACTGCCTGAGCTGACTTTACATTGTTTAACCTAAAGAATGGATGGAGTAAACTCTTGCCTGAACCTAATGACGAAACTAAAGGAACTGAGACTGTTAGTGCTGACGAAATTATGCAATTGTGCAACAATGTAAGACTAAACAGTGGGGGGAAAAACGCCACAAGAAGAAACAGATTGGTTGGAATGTGACAAAATGAATGGAGGCTTTGAAATTTTGAATGATGACGAAATTGTTTCTAGTGTGAGTATCATTGAAGAAGAAGAAATTGATGCGATGAGCGATCAGTTCCTAACCAAAAACCCACAACTGGCCACCCAGAAGCAGAAACACTGTTATCAAAGTCCATCGACCGGTTTGAAATGCAAGAAGAAATGCAACACAGATCCTACTTCTGCGTAACGTACGGAACATCGCCGCGCAGTAAGCCCGAGCCTCAAGGACACAGACAGCGATGACAGATTATTTTAAAGTAACGTAGGTTTATAATATTACAATACATTTCTGTACATTGCTACTCTTATGTTGAAGTTTATATTGACCGTTTTGTAAAATTAAACTCAATATGCATGTAGTATTCACTTTTAAAGGATTTTATTTTTATTTTCGTTCAAAGCCCGCAATGAAATCAGGTTACTGTACGTATGTATTAAGATAATTATGTTATCCGTCTATTCGGTTATCCGTCACAACCCCGGTGCCGATGATGACGGTTTTACTGTGCTTTAGTTTAGAACAGGTGGACACATTCCAAAACAGAAGTCTACCAATGCAGAAATTGAGCAATAATTGTCTTGGTTGAGCAAGCGCACTAACCAATAAATAACTCCTCCTTTTCCTCTTCTTTCCATCACCTCCTCCCCCTCCTCCTCCGCCGTCTCCTCCTCTACTTCTGCTTCTCCTTCCTGTGACTGGTCGTAAGCAGACATTGGCGATCATGACACTTCAATTATCTCAGGTTTCTTATATTTTGATGGAATTTGTGTTGCTTATATTATTGTTTGTCGCCCAGCTGCCTAACCTCTCCACATATTGTTTCTTTGTTAGTCTACCCCTTTTGACTAGTAAATCCCCCCCCCCACCCCCTCTCCCCACCGAAAGTATAATATTTTCTCTATTCCATCTCTGTTACTGATATACCACATACATTTCAGGTTTTATTTATTTTTTTTTTTTTTTTTAAATGGGATTTATGAATGATCTCATAACGTCTGAAGCTCTCATTACCCCACGGTATGTTTTAATTTTCTCTGTCACGGATATTCTCAACATTCTTCTAAATTGCATCTTCACAGCCTTCCGTTGCTTCATAAGTTCGTTGCTCATTGCTCAACACTCGTTTTCACATAGGAGAATAGGCCACACACAACTCTGCACTTTGCACAATAGGTGTACTCGTCGTTATATGTGTGTTGTATGACAGCATAGCCCTACCTGTAAAGGAATCTTACAATATGGCGATTCATGTCACAACGCGGTCATTCGAAAAAGAAATAATAAGAGGAGAAAAATAGAAGAAGTTAGAAGACATTATAATTTCTTCATAAATTCCGCCTCGCTCACACGCCGAGCGCACGCCCCCCCCCCCCCCTCACACACACACAACCTCAAAATTTTAGCTCACGTAGTTATCCACTGTATGCGCCGCCGTAAGATTTTCCGTTGTTCATACTCTTCCATATACTTTGTAATATCATTCCTGTTACTTTCCTTCGGTGTGTGTATTGTGTGTGTGTGTGTGTGTGTGTGTGTGTGTGTGTGTGTGTGTGTGTGTGTGTGTGAGTGTGTCTGTGCGTGTATACGTGTGTGTGATAAAGTGTGCATGTTTATGTGTGTGATAAAGTGAGTATGTGTGTTGTTTGTGTGCGTTAAAGGTTTTTCACATAATCTGTCCATACATGTATAATTTGATCTTTTTCTATTATGATTTTGCCATCTTTAGTTTTTAGACAGCCTGTTGATGTACTTGTTCTTTTATTAGTTAGTATATATATACATGACGCCAAGAAAATAAGAATCACCATTGGCGCATAAGGTAATGGTTATCACTGCCAGATATATGATTGAAAGGATTATTGTAGTGGACCATAGCCAATTGAACAGAATGGCTACTTTATGTGAGTAACAAGAAAAACCAACATCAAATAGTTTATCACAATGTGGAAAAAAAAGCGAAAAGGTGGTTCCATGTAGAAGTCAGTCACCCAGTACAATTTAAAGCTTCCGATACCCCTCATGTGCATCACTCACACCTTGTGTGATGTGTCTCCATGTCTAAATAGTTAAACTATCTGCCTCGAGCTCTGAAGGTTTGGGTTCGGTTTCAGCATCCGTTATTCGGTTTACAAGTACAGTTTTGTCTTAAACTCTTTGAACAGCTAGCTGGTTGTCGCTGAAGCTACGGCGTTAGTGCTCTGTGCCGCGATTGCGGCGGACCGCTCTGCGAAAATAGTCCGAACCGTATGGGATAAACCTGGTGTAATAAAGTTCATCCTCTGGATTTAAAACTAGCATATGCTACGATTGAAAGGATTATTGCAGTTAAACATAGCCATTTAGACAGAATGGCTAGTTAGTTAGTTAGTTAGTCGACAGATCATCCTCATTGCACACCGAACCATTCAGTCCATAAGTGCTCGGATCCCCTCCTCAGCAAATCCCGCAACGTGTAGCGGCTAACGGCGCCAGTTCTGTGTTGGTTTATCAATCTTCTTTGGCTTCCTGCGTAGTGTTCTTGTTTGGCCACCCCTCTTTTAATTTGCTGCTCTCGCAATCTGGCCATTGTTGTAGATTCACAGTCATCACTTGGTTTTCGCAAAAGTCTTACTTCTCGTAGAGCATTCAGAATGTCGGCCTGGTCCATGGCGCGTCCGCCCTCCACAGTAGCCTCACCTGCGAGCTTGTCAGCCCGCTCATTTCCTTGTACTCCCGCATGCCCTGGCACGAAGATGAAACTAATCTTTGCCAGTCGAGACCGCTCCAGAGGCAGCAACCATTCTCTTCGGATCGACCCCTCCTCTATCCTCTTGATCATGTTCATTGAGTCGCTGAGGAAACAAGCCCTATTGAATTTTGGGAGTAACAAGAGAAACTACCATTAAGTGACTTTCATTGAAGATAATTTGAAGAAGTGGATACAATCAGTGATCAGTATACATCCTTTACAGTTTACGTGAAATACGTTAAAACTTCTGTAAAGCTGGGAAATGCAACTAAAACCAAAACACGAAATGCAGAACAGATTTACAAAATACTATTACGCAAAACAGAGGATGTTGCGGCGGCAAGTCTTCACCTGCAAACAATAAGACAACACAAGAACATATAAACCATGTAGACGACACTACAGCGACTTCAATACCGCATAATAAGCAGAAGGGATGGAAAAAATAAAAGCAAACAATGGAAAACAAATGTGTAGTATTTTTCTCACGACTCCGCGAATATGAAAAGTGATCTTTCATATTGCTGTAGTCGTGAGATAAGTTCCACACATGTGTTCTGTTCGTTAATTGTTTAAATTGTTTTTTAAATATTGTGCTTATTATGCCTCTCTTTAGTGTTATCTATGTGGTGTGTATGTATTATGCCTCTCTGTAGTGTTATCTTTGTGGTTTATATGTTGTTGTATTTTCTTATTGTTTTCTGATGAAGGCTTGTCGCCGCAACTTCCTTTGTTTACTGTATTTGCATTTTGGAAAGCTACTCTAAGCTTCGTATTTTTTAAAAATATATTGTTTACATTTTAACAGCCTCCGTAGCGCCTCGGCGACAGCGATTTCTGTGAATATTGCACCTCTTATCACTTGTCACATAACAGCGGCGACATTCATAAATAACTTCCGCTCACAACATGTCTGCTGGAAGTTCAGTGAAGTCTGCATTGCTGTCTATTGGAGCTCATGCGCTAAAGTAACTCATGAAACGATGGCAAACATTAGAGCCGGCAAACACAGGATATCAGTCGTTGATTGAACAGATTAGGATTGTCGTTTATAGAGTGAATATTGATTACAACTATATTCTATTCCCATTTACCTGACGCAGACACAAAAATACACAAAAAAGCACTTTGTTTATCGGAGAGACTCACTGAGTTGCCTACACTGTACTGTTAACAACACATACAACTTGAGTTTAGATGTTAAGCAATCGAGGACACCTATTATGTGATTTTTTTCTGTCGGGGGCAAACAGAAAATCCTAACCTGCACAGGTTCGCGGCGACTGCACTAGCCAGGCGTCCTTAATTCCTCAGACTCAAAGACCCTCCTGCCATACACCGCTAGGTACTATATTGGCAGTAAATGACAGTGTAAATGAAAGTGAACGTCATTACTGGACAACAACGACAGGAGGCTACCGATCGTCAGAAGCGGCCCACCACCCTCGTCGAAAGATTCATCACTTTACCTTCTTGAACTCTAAAAGTAGATGAAGGCACCGAAATATTCGGCAAGGGGACCACTTCAGACGATCGTTAACCCCTTGTTGTGCTCTCTATGCGGAGGAGTTAATGCTATTTCCCACTAACATTAACTGGTTCGTAAATGTTTAGAATTACGAGATAAACAATAGAACAGCGGAACAAAGGTAGCGCTAGTGATTAGTATGCTGACGCCCACCAGCGATGATGTGTTCGAAATCCCCATACAGGAGGATAAACAAGAGAAACAGAACACTGACCTGGGCTCGCTGACCACCCCAGACATACAAGGGTACCAGAAAATGTCTAGTGAGGGAAAGGCACGATACTGACCTCATCATGTGCGCACTACCGATTGGTCTAAGAAAATATAGGGCTAGCATTATTGACTCAACATGCCCCAAGGCGTATCAATGGGCCCTCTACATCTTTTGTTTACTTCGAAAGCGGGTATGCGGGATCACGAATCGCTTCCGTAACCTCTTCGCCAGGAAGACCGACGTTTGCAATAGCACATGTTAAAGAGAAGGCAAGGCTGTATAGTTGTTAGTTTTTTTTTTTACATGCATATTAATAGCCCTGTCTTGTCATATAACAATCACGTAAGTACATGGGACAGCGTTGTCAAATCAATTACATGATAAATAGGTAGAATAAAGACATTGATAGCTAGGTTGGTTTCATACATGATAAGTTTGTTCGCCTAAAGCAGTGGTTCTCAACCTTTTTTGGCCCGTGCCCCCCTTCACCATATTTTCAGAACGTCACCCCCCCCCCCTTCCTATCAAAAATTTGGCCCCGTGCCCCCCTTCATCGTATTTTCAGAACGTCATCCCCCCCCCCCTTTTCATATTTCCTATCTAAAAATCCTCCCACCCCTACACAGTATACGTGAAAATGGAAGGTAAATTGAATAGCACATACTAAAACAAGTCTAGACATCCACATAAAACATGATTTGTGGGTCTACTTACTTTATAAAATGAATTTTAGAAGGATGAGACGTACATAACGGTAAAGTATGAAGGGAAAAACAATATCAAGTAATCGGTTCTTGTATTAACGCGATCTTGAAATGGTCTTCATCCCCCCCCCCCCCCCATGGAAACCCTAAAATTCCCCCCCCCCCCCCTCCCGAATTCCCCACCGGTTGAGAACCACTGGCCTAAAGGGATTCACAAATGTTGAAATGTCATACTGACTGTTGGAGCATGTGACGTGATTGTTGTGTTGACGTCAGGAATTAGTTGTGAAGTATGATTGGCGCGGGAACACTTCCTGCTATCGTCGCCTGAAAGGGGGAATAAACGTTGTAGATCCTTGTTGCATTTGACTGGGTAAATCAAAAGAGATATTTCTTCTTTTTGATGTATGAACGTGCTATAACTTCTTCTTCTTCTTCTTCTTCTTCTTCTTCTTCTTCTTCTTCTTCTTCTTCTTCTTCTTCTTCTTCTTCTTCTTCTTCTTCTTCGTCTTCAGGTGCCAAGTCTGGAGCAGACATCGGCGATCAAGACTCACTAATCTTCTCTATATGCACATAACAGACTACTCGATGATGATGATGATGATGATGATGATGATGATGATGATGAGTAAGTACACACAAGACAACTGTATGATGATGATGACGATTAATTAAACACAAGATGTCCCCCCCCCCCCCCCCCCCCCCAATGCCTCTGGTTAACCTGATACTGAAAGGCAAAGCAAGAATAATGAAAACAAAGTAAAAGTGAGAGAAAGATAGATGTTAAAATAATGATGTCACTTAAGCCATAAAACCTGGAAATGTTCTACACAGGGTAAGCTACGAGATGATGATGATTATTTATGACACACAACAAGTTGCTCCAACTGCCTCTACTTAACTGGATATTTGAAAGCAAAGCAAGATTAAAGAAAACAAAGAAAAGACCTAAAGAAAGAAAGATGCCAAAATAATTATGTCACTTAAACTGTAAACATTACCGGGATTTTGCCAAGGAACGGAAAATCACGTAAAAAAGAGGGACAGTTTTCGAATTAGCGTTATTTGAATTCAGGGCGCACAATCAGTCTCGGTGAGAATAGGGTGTGATTGGGAAAATCCGCAAAATCCCCCCAAAAAGGATCTTCTTGTATTTACATTCAACGGTATGATCAGATCATTATTTATTAATACACAGACTACAGGCACACCTACATTAAACATTGACATAAAGCTCCCGTAGTAGGCTCTTTCTACGAGTCTGTGAAGTGTTAGGGTCACCACATTTTGTACGTCAGAATACACAGCGGAATAGATGGCCAGTCTTTCTCTTACGTAGCGGACGATGCGTGCAAGGATGGATATCTAGTCCGGCCTCGCTTGTGACATTATCAACGCAATCTCCTTACGATTTGGCTAAAGCACCCGATAAACGCCAGATTGGTTGACTAAAAGTATTGCTAGAATGCTGCGTACTTTATTGGTGGTTGGTTAGCTAGTTGGTTGGTTAGCTAGTTGGTTGGTTGATTGGCTGGTTGGTTGGATAGCTGGTTGTGAATCGTCTGAAAGTCCGATATCTTCTTGAATGGCAAGATCTTCAGTCTAGCTTGAAGTACATCATTTCCCACACAGATATTCAGCGATACCAGAGTATGAAGCTGTCTAGCATTTTCGCTATAAGATTTCCATGTCTTTCTTGTCTTTCAACCTCCCTGTCTACTTCTTCTTCTCCTCCTCCCCCTCCTCCTCCTTCTTCTTCTCCTTCTTCTTCTCCTCATCCTCCTTCTTCCTCTCATTGTCAACATCATTATCATGTTACAAATCTCTTACAGCACCCGTCCCTCATCACGGCTAGCTGAAGAATCTCCATCTCTCGCCAGTCTCCCTGTCTCGTGGTTTTACCTGCCAAGTGTGTATCTGACGCCCTCTGTCCCACTTCGCGTCGGTCAACCTCTTCCTCCAGTAACTATGTCTTTCGTCACTGTTATTTCTAAGACATTGTGACGTTCACTGTAAGTTCCAGTAAATGACCCATTGCACACCTTAACCCACAGTGAGCATATGAAGCTAGCGACATTTTATAGACCCATTAACACTCGGTGGATTATGTGATCGGTATTTGGCCGGCCGACTTCACTTCCTCAGATATTTTCTGGCACCAATTTTAGAATGGGTTGACCAAATGCCAGCTGAGATTTACATATCTGCCCCGATACGAATTCTAACCCATGAAACACACCCACCCCCACTCCCACAAATCACCCCGACCAGCAGGTGAGAGTCTAGAAACTACGCCACCGACGGTCAAAACGTTTACTATAATATATCCACGTTTGAATTCTCCTGTCATGTGTCTAAAAATACCGTTTGACCTCCTCAGATGCAAATAAGCAGTTCTCTTCGTTGGTTGGTTCTCCCGAAACGTCTTCGTTATTCATGTTGTTTTTCGAAGGTTTTCCCCAGTCCCCCTTCATGGATCCAGCTTTGTACAGCGTCTCTCACTGCTTGTTGTCCATGATGTACTCGTATAAGTCATTAAATCTTTATACAGCTCAAAATCACCATCTTTTTCCATTTTCTGACTGGGTTTAAATTATAAACCAAGAGTTTCTTGTACACTTATTGAGGGATATTGGCAATGAATGAATCACCAAAAAACGAGAAGTATATTGTGAGCTATACTGGAAAATGATTACAAGAAACAAAATGGACGTTGCGGCTAAAGCCTTCGTCAGCACAGAACAAACGAACACAAACAGACACACAACTACACGAGAAACACTACATGAAAATACAAAGGTTGCTTATCTGAATCCTTGTTTGGTCGAATGCGCCTTAATCGCTTACCGTTTGATGTGAATGGAAAGAACCGGGTTAAAATGGGCGTCAGGGATTGGTTTAGACGCCCGGTGGGAGGTATGGGGGGACGCCCACGTAAGCGAACGGTGAAAAGCGGATTAGCAGTGAACTATAGTCGGCTCTGTGGCGAAGGTGTAGTACGCACTCCCGCATACCGCGTAGGAACACAGCGACAGACACATGGAATGCAGTCCGCCCTGCGTTTGTTTGCATAGAATGGCATGAGTGCCGGTAGCTCAGAAAGCAATGTCAAGCCACCAAACGGACTATTGCCAAGAAATTACAAACAGCAAAAATAATGTTGGGGTTGATTGCTATGCCCTGTAAAGGATATGCTACCACGTTTTTCTAGTGGGCTATACAACGTCGGGGATGGAAAAGGGGGGAGGGAATGTTGGAAGTTAGATGAAATTATGTTGGACATTGAGGCCGTGAGGGGAGAGTGAACCCAACTGGAAGATAGGCGGTTTTCCAATGTCTTACGATCATACTCGTGAGATGCGAACGATCTGAGCGCCGTGACCTGTATGTCTGCCACGCCACAGTGGTCAGAACAGTCAAAGTGTGTGGATACCGGTTTCTGGGCACCACTGTTGATATCAGATAGGTGTTGTCTAAATCTGTCAGCGAGACGTAGACCTTCCTTCATCTCATCTCATCTTGAGGGATGTTGGGCACATACTCGATGGGTAGTATGGTTAATAACACAGACGCCACCCCTCCCCCTCCCCCAGGATATGTCCTAGTACCAATATTAGCATGAATCAACCTGGAAGCTTGGTCAATGTAAAACATCCGCTTCTGTAGGGATTCAAACACATGGCCGTCAGGCTGAGAGCCAGGCATGCTAGCCATAGCGTTACCGCTGTTCTTGGTTAAAATGAAAACAAAAATGTTTGTGTCCTGAAAAAGTTTCTTGCTGTGAGTCAGTGATGTGATAGGGCGATCACATTTTGTACATCTGTATGCACGGATACATAGGCGGCCAGTCTTCCTTCACTTAGCAGTGGATGAGCCCAGGCTAGTTTAGTCTTAGTTTAGTTTAGTTTAGTCGACGGATCAACATCACGGCACACGGGAATAACCCATAAGTGTTAAGTTCTACTCCTAACTCAAGCCCGAGTCCGGAGAATCTCAGCTCGGTGCACGAACTCCGTAACACCGGCAAGGATCCTGAAATACTTTGGATAGAGTTGTAACTCGAAAATGTTGCCCGGGCAGCGCCGTTAGGCTACTATTTTTCGATTTCCAACTGCCAAGGAATCTTTTTACGTACACAACAATATACGGGCGTCCGATCTCACTACCCAGAGACCAGGGGAAATTTTGTTACTAGAAGTCAACATGAAAAACTCCCGGCCCTCACCGGGGCTTGAACCCGGGACCTCCAGCACTCGAGGCGGACACCTTACCTCGAGACCACTCAGCCCCTAGAGAGGACGAGCCCAGACGCCGAACCTTTGTCTGATCGCGCTTTTATTACATGGTAATATCCATTGTTTATGTTCACTGCCAAGAAGAAGAATACTGGTGCTTGGTGTACAGCAATCTCTGGCATTATTTACAGTGACGAATCAGTTATTGCTTTATTTATTCTGTTGGTCAATGGCGAACTTGGTAACATTTCTTTACAGGGTTTCTGTGCGACAGAACAACTTGGCACGCCTTGGACAACACTATCATCTTGACGCGCCACCCCTGCATTATTTCAGTGGCGCTTCGTTGATATCTTTGGAGATGCTTAATCTTGATCTTGTTAACATCTTTCCTTCTGCTTCAGATGGCCGTTAAGCTTTTCTATCTTGGACAGTCTATACTTGTTAACTACTTAGACTGAATTCAACGTAGCTGGTATAACACAACACTGGTAGAGTTTTCACATTCTACTTTATTAAGGCTATACACTGGACGCTGTCGATGGTACAATCATTTGCTCTACACAAAATTCACAAATATACAAAACAGTGCCTAAACAATAAACTATTCCAAAAGAGCGGCATAATATTAGTATTAGCTACGCTCTATTAACAAGAACTAGGTCCAACGCTAACCGTAGCTCGAGTCCAACTGATTTTAAGGTGACGTTTTGCCCTTTGCATAAAACGTCCTACACACTTTTCATGCTTTTGTGACCATGCCGTGGTAGGACACTTCGCACGGTCTTTTCATGCAGACCGCGCTTGTTACAACCCATGCCATGATTCAACCTGCACAAACAAGACCATGGCATTCACAACATTCGTTTGACAATGTTTTTGTTCCCTATGTGAATGTAACATGCAACATAGATAAGTGATGTGCGAAAGATGAGTGATTAGAAGGGTCGAATGTAAGCCGGGCCTGCGACGCCCAATTTATAACCTTTTGAAAATAAAGTTCATCGTTCGTACTCCTGAAATTATCAGCGCAGTACGCTATCATCTTCATTAACGCGCCTGGGGGTTGCAATTTAGAAAATTATAACTCTTAAAGATGTGTATGTTTCATCTCATCTTATCATCTAATCTCATCTTGTTCCTCTTGCGGTGACGAGGTGAAGCATAAACACTGGGAGAGTGCCCTTTCTTCATCTCATCTTGTTCCTCTTATATAAGGGGCGTTCATTTAAAATTCGTTCGTGCCGCACTGCGCGTAATTGCGTACGTTGAACATGATCATGTCATAGTCATGTGATAAGTAGTGACCAATGAATAAAAGCGCAAGTGCTTATCATCCCATGATGCATAGGTTATGATTCTGACCATTGTGAAAATGGCCGGGTTGATCCAGAATCCGTCCAAAGAAGCTAAAAGAGCGGTGATTCAGCTTCTTTCATTTGAAGGATGCCGACCAGTGGACATTCATAGAAGAATGCAGGCAGCGTACGGTAACAAATGTATGTCGAAGACAACTGTGACAGACTGGGCACGAATGTTTCGGAAAGGACATCAGTTCACGACAGATCTTTGACGGCCGGATCAAGCGCATATTGTTGCAACAGAAAAAAAAACCATCGCCAAAATTGATGCAGCGGTTCGGATGAACCATTGTCGAAGCATACATTCGCTAGCGAAAGAATTTGATGTATCGATTGGGACGATTCAAAAGGTCGTTCGTAAGAAACTGCAATATCGGAAGGTGTGTTCACAGTGGGTACCACGGATGTTGACCGACCACCAAAAAGAGGAACGCATGGGATGGTGTTTGAACTACTTGCTGTGTTACAGAGTGGAGGGTGATGCATTTCTCTTCTGCATAGTGGCAGGCGATGAATCATGGTGTCATCACTTTGAGCTAAGCAGCAAAAGAGAGAGCATGCAATGGAAGCATGCTGGATCACCAAAAGCCAAAAAATTCAAGTTACAGGTTTCCGCTGGTAAGATTATGCTGAGAGCATTGTTTTTAACCATGAAGGGCTATTGTTGGCCGACTTTAAAGAGCCTGATGTCAACATCAACTCTATCCACTACTTGCAAACACTAGACAAGCTGCAAAAAGCCTTAAAGAATAAACGACCTGGCATGCTTTCTCGCGGTGTGATTTTGTTGCACGATAATGCTCGTCTGCATGTCGCAAAGATTGTGTAGGAAGCATTAGCAAGGAAGAAGTGGGAAATTCTGCAACATCCACCCTATAGTCCTGATTTGTCACCATGTGATTTTCATGTTTTCGGACCTCTAACAAAAGCTCTCAAGGGGCAACAATTTCACACAGATTCAGACTTAATTAACGCTGTAAATACTTTGTTCAGTGAGCAACCACAATCCTTTTTTGCGGACAGCATTCGTCGCCTACCTAAGCAATAGGATGCTTGCCTGAATGTCTACGGCGACTTTTTCTGAACAACCCATGGTGCATAATTCATTGAAAATGAATGCTCTGTTTAATTCTACCACACCTGTTAATGTCTCTTTCATGCCTTTGTAATAAAGCCATTGGAACGGGTTTCAAATGAACGACCCTAATAAATTGCATTGTCGAGGTGAAGCATAAACAGCGGGAGAGTGCCCGTTTATGGACTTCAGATATCGAGATTCCCATGTTATTCCCTCTTTCCATTGTTTACATGGTCGGCTTCTTCTTCCATTTAGTCTGTACATCATTGCTTGTTGTAATATAATATCACTTGTATGTGTACGGTTACATTTCTTCTGTTAATTACTAATTATTGGTGTGATTTGAGAGAGAGAGAGAGAGAGAGAGAGAGAGAGAGAGAGAGAGAGAGAGAGAGAGAGAGAGAGAGAGAGAGAGAGAGAGAGAGAGAGAGCAAGTACTATAATGTAAATTTCCTTTCGCTGAACAGTGGCATTGTGAAAGATATGAAGAAACAAAACAAACAACACGATGACCCTAGTATGGCGACATATCATCCTTCTGTTAAATGGGAGATCACATATGGCTATATATTATCCTTCGACACTGGATCAGTTACAGTGTATTGCTACAGCGCATATTGTTTTCAGTTTCTCCTATCTTGGAATGTAATAACAGAAGATGGCAGAAGTGAAATAGGGATCAAAAAGAGAATAGGAATGGCGAAAAATGCTTTCAACGGCATGAAATAAGTATTAACACCTAGAGAGATTAACAACGCTTTAATAATGAGAATTGTCAGATGTTACGTATATTAAACACTCTTGTATGGCGCGGAATCCTGGACATTGAACAAGCAGCTAGAAAGTCGAATAGAGGCCCTAGAGATATGGATATACAGACGAATAGGTCGCTTTTCATGGTAACAGAAACAATCAAATACAGAGGTTCTAGAAAAACTTGGAATAAAAAGAGAGTTGATGAACGAAATAAAAAAGAGGCAAGTGAAATATTTCGGCCACGTTAAAAGACATATAAAAACCATACTGGATGGCAAGGTTGAGGGCAAGCGAACAAGAGGTAGACAACGATACAAGAGGGAAGATAACATCAAGCGATGGACGGACATCAGTCTGACAGAATGTACAATCAAGGCGAGAGACAGACAATGTTGGAGATCCATTGCAGCCAACCTTCGTTGTGGAGATGGCACCTGATTGATTGATATTGTGTTCTCAGATGTGAGCTGCGGCGCTAGTGTTGGGATCAATGTCGGATCAGCTATGTAATTAATATTTGAGTGGCAATCATATCTTTTTTGTAGCCCGTCTATTTTCCTTTCTCCTATACAGTGGTTCTCAACCGGTGGGGAATTCCCCCCCCCCCCCCCGCGGGTGGAATTTTAGGGTTTCCAGGGAGTGGAGGGGGGGGGGGGGAAATTAAGATTATTTCAAGATCGCATTAATATAAGAGCCGATTACTTGATATTGTTTTTCCCCTCATACTTTATAGTTCTGTACGTCTCACCCGTCTGAAATTCGGTTTATGACTCAGTTTATAACGTAAGTAGACCGGCAAATCACGTTTTATGTAGACGTCTAGACTTGGTTTAGTATGTGCTATTAAATTTAGCTTCCATTATTACGTATACTGTGTCGGGCGGGAGGGGGGATTTTTCGGGTGGAAATACGAAAAAAGGGGGGGGGGCGGGATGACGTACTGAAAATATGGTGAAGAGGGACACGGGCCAAAAAAAGGTTGAGAACCACTATCCTAGTTGTTAATGCATGTGTGTGCGATTGCCACAATGTGACTGCGCTTGCCTCTCTGTTTGTCAGTACATTTGCCTGATTGAATACCTATCAGTAGATATGTCTGCCTGAATACTTGTCTGTCCGTCCGTCCGTCCGTCCGTCCGTCTGTCTGTCTGTCTGTCTGTCTGTCTGTCTGTCTGTCTGTCTGTCTCTAAGTAAGTACGTATGTATGACCATACATGTTCGTATGTGAGTGTGTCTGTCCGTCTAGCTTTCTGTATTTAAAGGCTTAAAGGGTCACAGGCAGACAGGCATACAAATATCTACGTGTGTCGGCTCGGGGAGCTCGTGGGAGTGTATGCATGTATCTATCTATGTATTTATCACTCCCTCTATGTGGACGAATGGACGTACGTACAGAGAGACAGGCACCTGTGTGTAAGTGTGCGTGCGTGGTCGCGCTAATTCGTGAATGCATGCGCGTGTATGTGTGTATAAATATGTGTGTGTGTGTGTCTGTGTATGTGTATATTTGTGTGTGTGTGTGTGTGTGTGTGTGTGTGTGTGTGCGCACGTGTGTGTGTGCGAGTGCGTCTGTCTGTAGGTCGATGGGTAAGTAGGTGCGTGCGTGCATGCGTGCGTGCGTGTGCATGCATATATTTATGCACCTATGCACACACGCGGATGCCAAAAGCAAACCACAGAAAGTCTGTTACAGACAGCGTAAGAAACGGGTTTAGTTTGTTTAGTTTAGTTTAGTTTAGTTTAGTTTAGTTTAGTTTAGTTTAGTCGACGGATCAACATGACTGCACGACTGACCGTGGAACAGCTCAACTAACGTGGATGGAAGCAGCACAACGAAGCTGCACGACTGACCGCGGAACAGCTCAACTAACGTGGATGGTACACGTATTACACAGGAAATCAATTGGGGAACCCTTTAAGGCCACTGAGACAGTCCATAAATAAACACACATAGTATTGTTTGGAGCTCATAGTAGGAGGAGAGGAAAGTAGAGATTAGAGGACGCACTAGACAACATAAAATATGAAAGCTATAGTTACCGACCGGGATTCGAACCAGTCACCTCCAAATGACGACAGCGCGACGCTGCAAACACAAGTGTATTTCGACGCATGACCAACTAGACACTCCAAAAAAATAAAGTGTCTTCATTAGCCAAGCCTATCATACAGATGACCTACAACTATGGAATACGAACAGAATTCGTATCAAAAAGCAGCATAACGAAGCTGCCCAATGCTGTACAAACAACAGGTGTAGGCAATGTGATATTGTGATAAGACAAATGAAAACAGGCGATACGGAGATTAACAGAAGCAATACAATTCTATATCGTCCAAGGTAATCTTGAGGGTAAACCAGAGACGATCCCAGATGCACTGCATGTTTGTAGAATACATGGGGAGGTGAGGGGCATTCACGTGAAGGCAGGGGGTTTGTGTGAAACCATTTCGTTGATTTAATCTCTTTTCGTCTTGATGTTGTTGCTGTTGTTATTGTTGTTGTTGTTCATCCTCGACATCATCATCATCATCATCATCATCATCATCATCATCGTCATCTACTGCTTCCTCTTCATTTTCCAATGTGTCTCCTTTTCCTCCTCCTGCACATCATGCTGCTGCTGCTTTTTCCATAATGAAAATACAGTAAAACTTCGATTAACCGTCGCCACCCGTACCTTGGATGTGACGGATAACCGAATGGACGGATAACAGAAATATCTTAATATATATGTACAGTAACGTGATTTCAGTGCGGGCTTGGGACGAAAATGACAATAATGTCCTTTCAAAAAGTGAATAAAAGTGAATAGTACATACATATTGAATTAAATTTTACAAAACGACCAATATAAACTTCAATATAAGAGTAGTAATGTACAAATATATATATATATATATATATATATATATATATATATATATATATATATATATATATATATATATATATATATTTCCATATCCCTTACAGGACGTTGCAGTAAACACCAGCATTTTTCAGCTTCTGTTGATGAACTAGGCAAGACCACGCTCAGTAGTTTGCCATTGCTTTCTGAGCGTGCTATAAACCTTGTGAAATGCTTTTACATCTGTCCGCGTTTGTTTGTAGCGTGAACTGCATGTTCGGAATAATGGCGGCCGGCTTTGTTGCAGAACTGACTGGTTTGCCTTATGCAATAATGCGTGGCTGCTGGTTTTCTAGTGACCGCCGCTTCCATTGACGATGAACTGTATTTGTCGTGAAGGACTTTAGAGTTGGCATTCTGGATGCGGCATTATGCACATTGTATCTGTGCGGGCTGTTGGTATGTCGAGGCTCCTGATTGTTTCACTTTTCACATGGGGTGGTGAGGAGCATTTTGTGTGATATTCGCTGGCACAGGAACGGAGCATAATTGGGACGACCCGTTGCCGTGAAGTTGGAACCGCGACTAATGACTATAAACCTACGCTACTTTAGAATAATCTGTCATCTCCTTCTGCGTCTTTGAGGCTTAAGCTTACAGCGCAGCGATGTTCCGTATCTTACGCAGAAGTAGGATCTGTGTTGCATTTTCCTCTTCTTGCATTTCAAACCAGCCGATGCACTTTGATACCTTTGTTTCTGCTTCTGAGTGGCTAGTTGTAGGTTTTTGGTTAAGAACTGTACCTTCGTCGTTAATACTTTCTTCTTCTTCAATGGTAGTCAGACTAGAAACAATTTAATCATCGTTCAAAATTTCAAAGCTTCCATCCATTTTGTCACATTCCAACCAAACTGTTACTTCTTCTGGCATAATGTTTTCACTGTTTAGTCTTGCACAGTTGCACAATTTCGTCAACACTGACAGCCTCGTTCCTTCAGTTTCGTCAATAGGTTCAGGCAAGAATTTATTCCACCAATTCTTTAGGTTCAATGACAGAAAAAGAGAAAAGAAAAATCACAACAACAGAAATGAGGTTCCTGAGAAGCATACTCAACGTATCAAGAAGAGATAAGATCAGAAATGAAGAAATCAGGACTAAAGTGGGGGTTAAAGCAGCACTAGATTTTATTAGAAAGCAGCAAGTCAAATGGTTTGGCCATGCAAGTAGGTTACCAGTCAACAGCATGCCACAACAAGTAATGATGTACAGACCAGATAGAAACAGAGGAAGAGGCCGACCACGTAAACGTTGGACGGAGGGAATAGCAGAGTCCATGGGAATATCGATATATGAAGCCCATAATCGGGCACTCTCACGAAGTTTATACTTCACCTTTACACCGCAAGGTACAAGAGGAACATGATGAGATGAGATGAGATGAGATGAGATGAGATTAGATTCTTTAGGTTAGACAGTTAAGGTGAGCCCCGATCAGTCACTTCTGCCATCATACAGTACATTCACTTCCAGCTTTTTACAGTAGCGCAGTGATTCTCAACCTTTTTTGGCTCGTGCACCCCTTCACCATATGTTCAGAACGTCAATTCCCCCCTCCCCCGTCGTATTTATCCAAATATACCCCCCCCCCCACTCCTACACAGTATAGTAAAGATGGAAGCTAAATTTAATAACACATACTAAAACAAGTCTACACGTCAACATAACACGTGATTTGTGGGTCCACGTACGTCATAAAACGAATGTCCGAAGGGTGATAAATACAGAACTGTAAAGTATGGAGGGAAAAACAACATCAAGTAATCGGTTCTTGTATTAACACGATCTTGAAATAATCTTAATCCCCTCCCCCAAACCCTAAATCCACCCCCCCCCCCGCTCAGGGGGGGGGGGGGATTCCCCACAGGTTGAGAATCACTGCTGTATGGAGTAAAAGTAATCCGTGGACAATTTAAAGATGTCTGTTTGTTTGTTGATTCTCACGAATTGTTTAAAAGAAGATAATAGAAACGGATGGTTACACGAGTGACGGTTAAGTGAAGTTTTACAGTACTTATCAACCAATTCGTAATCATTATCATCATTATCATCATAATTATCAGCATTCTATTAATAGTCTTCATGTTCTTCTTGTTATTGTTTTCCGTCCTCCTCCCCCTCCTCCTCCTTCTCCTCTTCCTCCTCCTCCTCCGCACTGCATTGTCGCCGCGGCCACCACCGCCGCCGTCTCTACTATTTCTTCTTCTTCTTCTTCTTCTTCTTCTTCTTCTTCTTCTTCTTCTTCTTCTTCTTCTTCTTCTTCTTCTTCTTCTTCTTCTTCTTCTTCTTCTTCTTCTTCTTCTTCTTCGTCACGACCTCCTCCTTCTTCTTCTTTAGTGGTACTGCCACCGTTATCTCTGGTTATTATTACCGTTATCGATCAGTAACCGCCGCTATCATCTATATTACCATCCTTATTTCTACTTTATTTTTACACATATAAAGTTGGGCGTAGAGAAAAGGAAAACGATGCCATCCTATAGATTTGACACAATTACCTGTACACACGGCCTTCGTTTCCTGTTGGGGAGTGACAGGAACAGGAATATCGATCTAAATGGGAGTGGCGTTGGTTTAAAAAATAGAAATGTTTTCTTAAATGCATTACTCAGTCTCGTATTAAAAGGATGAGAATGTCACCCGCTGGACAGAATCCGAAAAGAAAACGAAAATGTATGCAGCGTAATGATTATTACTGTGAATTCACGTAAATCGTGCACTATAATCGTATAAATATCACTGTGAATAACTGTGGGGGAAAAAAAGCTACCACTTGTATGTAAATCACGTCGGATTCACTGAGGTTGCAGAAGTGAGAAATCTTCCATGTAATGTTGATCTGTTCGTACCCCGCTGGTGACTTGCGGGATAACTGAGCCGGCCGCTCAGAATGCAATGGCAAACTACTGAGCGTAATCTTGCCAAGAAATCAACAGACAGCTGAAAGATGCTGCTGTTGACAGCGATGTCCAGTAAAAAAAAAAGGATATGCGAATTTAAAAAAAAAAATGTTGATCTGTTGCCCATTGCACTTTACTTCTTTCTTTGCTTTCGTCTTCCTGTTCTGCTCTTGCTCCTCTCCACCCATTCTTCTGCTTTTGCTTTTAATTCTTGTTCCCCCTCCTTCACTTTTGCTTCCTCTTGTTATTGTTTTTATTTTTGTTTGTGCTCTTGTTGTTGTTATTATTATTGTTCTTCTTCTTCTTCTTGACCTGTGTCATTACATTAGAGTTTTCAAATAGTTACTGACATTCAAGTGCGCTTGGAAATAGCAGTCTCACATTCTGTGAATATTTCCATTAATTGTTATTTGTCCTGGTATCAAAGACAATAGCTTAGAAATAGTCTCAGTTGTCTCGAGACAACAGTAAGTTACAAATGTATATTAAAAGTAAGGATACACAGTGTAGCAATAACAATAAGGTGGCATCATGTCTTAGCCTGCAAATTAATTCATAAGGTTCATAATTCATAAATTAATTCATAAACTTCCGAAAGAGTGTGCTCAAGTTTGGTGTCCAAGCAATTGATAAAACACAAAGTAAACCATATGAAATGATCAGGGGATTTGAACATCTCCTTCGGTTCGCAGATGAAGGAGAAGACATTCTGAACACGTTTCCTGCTGGGAATGGGTCATGGATGGATCACTAAAACCCTGAAAGAAATCGTACTTCAGTGTAATGGAAACATCAGTCATCCAGAGCATTCACGGTTTTTGGGGGGTTGCGTGGTCTCGAGGGGTGTCCGCCTCGAGTGCTGGAGGTCCCGGATTCAAGCCCCGGTAATGCCGGGATCTTTTCTCGTGGACTTCAAGTAATAAATTTCCACTGGTCTCTGGGTAGTGAGATTGCCCGTGTGTATTGTTGCGCATGTAAAATATCCCTTGGCAGTTGGAAACCGAAAAAGAGTAGCCTAACGGCGCTGCCCGGGCAAAATTTCGAGTTACAAATCTACCCAAAGTATTTCAGGATCCTCGCCGGTGCTAGGGAGTTCGTGCACTGAGCTGAATTTCTCCAGACTCAGGTTTGAGTTAGGAAGAGAACGGAGCACTTATGGGTTGCACCCGTGTGCCGTGATGTTGATCCATCGATTAAACTAAACTAAACTAAACTAATTCACGGTTTTGCCAACTCTATGAAAGGATATGCTTGCAATGTTTTGGGGGACGTTGACCTATGTACACAAGAAAGGCGATTATGTGAATCCTACATCATGTTAAGTTCTGTTGATTCTCAGCTATGCATTTCGAAGAAAACACCCAGACCTACTAACCAGGGGAATATGATGCATCAAGATTATACCAGACCACATACAGCTCGATTAACCCTGGAGAACTATCAACAACTTCTTATAGTCCATGCCGTGTGACTCTTTTGATCATGTATTTCAGGAGCATCAATAAAGAAGGCAGTTTGCCTTTGCGACCATACTGTCGGCGACTGTAGCCATTGTCTCTATAAGAGATTCATTGCCTACGGCCGTGAAACTTGAGACTATAATCAACAACTATCTGTCGACTGCAACACAGCTCCATCCACCACCTGCTCGCATGGTTTTACGTTACCTGAGAGAGAGAGAGAGAGAGAGAGAGAGAGAGAGAGAGAGAGAGAGAGTGAGAGAGAGAGAGAGAGAGTGAGAGAGAGAGAGAGAGAGAGAGAGAGGGGGGGGGGGGTTGGCTAAACTGGTAGCAATGGGTGTTTCGTCCGTAGGTTAGTGGAGAGAAAGGGGTAGGTACTACATTTTCCGTTACCGAACGTTTCCGGCGACGTTTCAAACGGCGATTTACGTTTTCTTGTTATTGTTCCCCGGTATTAAGGATTATATAGTACTCGTTATATTAGACGTTGCCGCTTGATTTAGTATAAATAATTAAATTGAGCATCCATTCTTACGCGTACTGTGAAATTTTCAAATATTTTAGTCGGCGGGGTAATACCAAACAGAAATTATTAAGATCGTATGCTAAGTTGCGTCATGTTAAATTTCAATGGCGGGAATATAGCGGTTTTCCGTGTCATAATACAGCGATGATCATTTAATATTCTTATGGATTATTCAGAGCGGCGAGATTATAATGATGCACATTTGCATTCATAACCCATTCTAATATTTAGGAGTGGAGGAAGAGGCTGGAGGATGAGGGAGTTTGAGGTTTTCATTTGAATTTTGCGTTCAAAATAAAATGCTGAGTTATCCCCCTTAGTGCAAAAAAAAACCAAGAGCGGTTATCTGCCCTTAGCTTACGTGTTTTGTGGTCACACTTTCCAGAGTGGGATTCTGATGGGTCAATGTTAAATAATATCTGACATACAAAAATTAATATCTCAGCTTACAATTGACGTACAGACTTGAATAAGGTGTCGTTGGATTTGTTTTTTCAAGAGGTATCCAACTATGCAGTCATATAATTAAAAAGCAATTTAGAAAAATGTTACTAAAGTACCTCTAGAAAGGGGCATCTTACTTTTCCTGTGGTAGAAGAAACCCCAACTGCGCCACCTAAGCAAACAACTAGCCTGCCACATTCTGAAACGTCCTCAATACATTTTATACCTAGCATAAAGTGACTGAGTATGACTTGCTTGGTCCATGACGACGTAACCTTGATTCTTCATGGTTGATACAGATGTTGAACGTCAGGGTTGAATGTATATGATACAACAGAGTTCTTCCTTCTGTGCTGGTGGTTTCACAGAAATTGTGCAGGGATGAGATAGATATTTTAGTGTTATTGGAAATGTTTTTTTTTCGCCTATACACAATGAACATACTATTAAAGGGCAGAAGAAAAAATGTTACAGTATTGATTGAAGGCAATGAAATAGACGTGAGACATATAGTGACTATATACAGTGAGAAAATGTTACAATACAGATAGCAAGCAATGAAATAGACATGAGACATATAGTGACTATATACAGTGAGAAAATATTACAATACAGATAGCAAGCAATGAAATAGACATGAGACATATAGTGACTATATACAGTGAGAAAATATTACAATACAGATAGCAAGCAATGAAATAGACATGAGACACATAGTGACTATATACAGTGAGAAAATATTACAATACAGATAGCAAGCAATGAAATAGACATGAGACACATAGTGACTATATACAGTGAGAAAATATTACAATACAGATAGCAAGCAATGAAATAGACATGAGACATATAGTGACTATATACAGTGAAAAAATGTTACAATACAGATAGCAAGCAATGAAATAGACATGAGACACATAGTGACTATATACAGTGAGAAAATATTACAATACAGATAGCAAGCAATGAAATAGACATGAGACACATAGTGACTATATACAGTGAGAAAATATTACAATACAGATAGCAAGCAATGAAATAGACATGAGACATATAGTGACTATATACAGTGAAAAAATGTTACAATACAGATAGCAAGCAATGAAATAGACATGAGACACATAGTGACTATATACAGTGAGAAAATATTACAATACTGATAGCAAGCAATGAAATAGACATGAGACACATAGTGACTATATACAGGGAGAAAATATTACAATACAGATAGCAGATAGCCAGCAATGAAATAGACATGAGACACATAGTGACTATACATAGTGTGAACATATTACAGTATTGATTGCAGGCAATGAAATAGACATGAGACACATAGTGACTATATACAGTGAGAAAACATTACAATACAGATAGCAGATAGCAAACAATGAAATAGACATGAGACATATAGTGACTATACATAGTGTGAACATATTACAGTATTGATTGCAGGCAATGAAATAGACATGAGACACATAGTGACTATACATAGTGTGAACATATTACAGTATTGATTGCAGGCAATGAAATAGACATGAGACACATAGTGACTAAACATAGTGTGAACATATTACAGTATTGATTGCAGGCAATGAAATAGACATGAGACACATAGTGACTATATACGGTGAGAAAATATTACAATACACATAGCAAGCAATGAAATAGATATGAGACATACAGTGGCTATACACATTGTGAAAATATTAATTTGTAAAAGAACTCTATCTGGTCTCCCTGGCGAAGGGATTAAGGGCGTTGTTCGTAATCCCGTATACCCACGTATGGAACACAGCTGCGCGAGATTCGGCAGCGGATCGCGTGGCGCTGGTTAATTACTGAAATATGTGAGCCGGTCGTTCAGAAAGCAATGGCAAACTACTGAATGTAAAACTTGCAAAGACATCAACAGCAGCTAAAAACTGCTGGTGTTGACTGCAATGTCCTGTAAAGAATTCTAGCGCCGTCTGCACACGAGCTACTACCACTATTATTTGCTACCACTAGTGAGTGCACTGGACTAATTCTCCGTGAGGGTTAGCTTTCCTTATTACCAGTGTCCCTCGTCATCAAGTGAACCCTCTCCGCGTCAGAGGTACGAATAATTAGTGTCCATAAGTTAAGAACGAGATGTCCACAATAAAGTCCAACAGAGCAGGTCCGCATGGCAGAATGGGTAAGAACGCGTGTTCTTAAACATCCGATGTGATGATGCCGAGGTAAGCGGTTCAACCCTTACATCGGACAGCTTGAGTAAAATGTTGCCCTGTCGTCCTTGACTTGGGGACGTACATTACAAGTACCTCTGAAGTCGGAGTGGGTTCGCCTGGTGGCGAGGGACACTGTTAAGACGGTTCAAATCAGCAGTGGTTCGAATCGCATCGGTAACTTACGGGGTATGTGAGCCGGCCGCTCAGAAAGCAATGGCAAACTACTGAGCGTAATCTTGCCAAGAGATCAACATACAGCTGAAAGATGCTGGTGTTGACAGCTAAGTCCTGTAAAGGATATGCTTAAAAAAAAAAAACCCACACGCAAAATTCAGTCTATCACTACTATAAATAGTGTGCATGGACTACGCTTGAGTTCAAAGCGAGCGAGCGCAAAAAGGTCCAGCAGACCGGTGTTTGGAACGAACCCATAACCCCGCGATCAGAATGTAAAGTTTAATCGTGCGAAACCTCTCCGCCATATCGACCTCTAAGAACATTATGGCTATCTCGAAGAAGAAATTAATACTACAATGTAACGTTCAAGTAACTGGGTAAAAATGTTGAACATATAAATCGTTTGACTTCTCTTCGAAAAAACACTGAGCTGATCCACGACTCTGGTGATCGAGTGAAATGGCGAGAGTCATGACCGCCCACACTTTCCTGCATGGCACATAATTGATGGATTGATTGATCTTTTCGAAAAGGTATAACATGGGAAGTGAGGCGCTCTTGCACAGATTGTAACAAGAATTCCCATGAGAAAAGTAGCCTCGTGCAACAAGCAATACCCTATCCCCAATAAACAGCTGTCAGGTGCAGTGAGAAAAATAATTCATGAGCTGTATAGAGCCTATAGTGTTGTATGCGTGTGAGGACTAGACAAGTAAACCAGCCAGCAGAATAACATCTGTTAACTGCAGAAATGTGGTTTCGGGAGATAGATGGAAATAAAAATGTGCAATGATAGAGAGAAGAACAAACGAAGCAGACAGAGAAACAGATGAAAACCGCAAACTGATTAGAGAATGGTTTTGTTTGCATTCGCTAGTCTTTAGCTCGAGCGTAGTTCACCCGTACGTCAGAACACCGGATGTTTAAGAACGAGCGCTTGAATCCATTCGGCATGAGAAACCTCTGAGTAGAGAAATGAGATGTAGACAGTCAATTGTTTGTAGGAATGTCATAGAGGGAAATAAATCTGAAAACTTTGTGACATCTAGCAAAACTGATGGGAACAGGGGAAAATAAGATAAAATCAAAGAAATAAATACCTGGATGGCTGAGTCAAATGGCATATTCGGGACAACGATACATACTAGATCTTAAACTTTCTTGATCGTGTAATGATTGATTGATTGATTTAGGAACCGACATCACAGCATTCGGGGCATTCCCATAAGCGCTCCGTTCCCATCCTCAGAAGCCAGCGAAGAGTTCCAACCCCAATAGTACCAGTAGCAATCTGATTATATGTGCGTCTCACGTTTCCTCTAAGCGTCGATCGTCGGCCTGATCCCCTCGTCACCCCTCGCTGTCGCATTCTTGCCAGACCATGGTAATCCATTTGCTCCTCCGAGGTGTACACGTGCTCCCACTAGGCCGCAACCACGTCTGCCTTATCATGCATCAATACTCCACCAAGTTTTGCCGAGCCAGCCAATCTGTACGCCTGTTCATTCCCCAGCACACCAGCATGCCCCGGAGAAAAGATCCAGACGATGCTTGCCACCCGTGACTTCTTGATCGTGTTATTTGGCCAAGCACGATCACGCACTTGTATTGACACGGCACTTGATTATTATGATACAAACGCATCACATCATATTTAAGTGTTTTTAACGCTGCGTCAGTCAGTGCATATTTATGCTAGACGACAATAAATTGGGAATTCTCGATAAAATATGAAGAGGCCATAAAATTCTCGATAAAATAAGACATAAAAAGTCGATGAAGTACAACATTCAACAATGTCTGCTGCTTGTAATCACTGCTCCAGACCCACTTTCTTTTCAAAATCGCCTCTGTAACAACAGTAAGCTCTGCTGTTGTACTCAGCCTAGTGCTGTGATGTATCTAGAGAAATTAAACACGTCCTAAACAGATGCAGCGTGTGTGCAATCAACTGGGAACGCTCGTCTCAGATTTGTTTTATTGAATTGATCAAACAAGAGAGGACAGCGAAGGTGCATCATTGATCACGTGAATTGTTGTTTGTTCAGTGTAAAGTGGTGTGGATTGAAAAATATATAATTCTGATGCTGTGGTTGTGAGCCATGCTGTGTCTATTTGTTCTGTGTGTTGTACTTTTCTAGAATTGATGGAATTGAGGATTTGATAATACACACATTCTGAGCATGCGATAGAAATCTCTAGGCCGGGAGTGTAAGACGAGAGTATTAGTAATATATAAAATGAATGTTGGTAGTCTATCAAACGATTGTACGTAATCTATCAAATGAGTGTTGGCAACCTATCAAATGAGTGTTGATAATCTATCAAATTATTGTTGATAATCTATCAAATGGGTGCTTGTAATCTATCAAATGAGTGTTGGCAATCTATCAAATGAGTGTTGGCAATCTATCAAATGAGTGCTGGAAATCTATCAAATGAGTGCTGGAAATCTATCAAACGAATGAAGAGATGACTATGAATCTGCAACCTTGACCAGATTGCAAGGAAATAAAGTCAAAAGCAGTGAAGCCAGGCAAGAGTGTTATGCAGGTGGGTCAAAAAAAAAAATTTCAACCTAACACAGAATTTGTGCAATCAACCGCTACACGCTGAGGGAATTACTGTAGAGAAGATCGTAACTAACAAAGTAACCAACCAAGCAAGCAAGCAAGCAAGCAACCAACCAACCAAATAACTAACTAACTAACTACCTAACTAACTAACTAACTAGCTAGCTAACTGACTAACTAACTAACTTCTTCTTTCGTTCGTTTGAAATATGTCTATAACTGCAATGTTGTCTCTTGTATGAATCTAACAATCTTTTTTAGTTCACTCAGCTCACTCACTTAGTTCACTGTCGATCACTGACTGACTGACTGACTGACTGACTGACTGACTGACTGACTGACTGACTGACTTTTTATCATTGCGGGAAATCAGTTTTGCTCGCTTGAAGTAATTAGCAATGAAAAGGAAAGGCCAGTAATGAACTCCCCCAAGAGACGGGGCGTGACTAGAACAAGCAAGAAGTTTATCCTATCTTGGATATGTAATGCAGATGACGACAGAGCTTAAGTATAAATAAACCAGAGAACAAGATTGACCAAACGTATTTTCAATCAAATGAAAAAGAAAACATTAAATATTCTAAAAAGCTAAACAATACATTAAAAATGAGAATTGTCAAATATAATGTCGAAAATATTCAACACTATTCTAAAACGCAGAAACCTAGACAATAAACATGCAATTGGAAAGTCGAATTGAGGCCCTAGAGATATGGATGTACAGAAGAATATTCTGTATTTAATTGAAACAAAAATAGTCAAATAGGGACGTTTTAGAGTGGCCGGAAATAAAAAGAGAGTTGATGTATGACTTCCACATTAAAAGAAATTTCCTTCTTGTAAACACCATACTGGAGGGAAGAAATTAAGTCAAGCGAGCAAGAGATATATGGAAAACAATGCAAATGGGAGGATGTTACAGTCTTAGATCTCTAGGGGATCTGAACTCGGGCTCACACAGGCAACAAACTCCGTTAGATACAACATAGCAACATTTATTTATATAATATATACAGTGCGCTGGCGAAGTGGGTTTTGACAAGCCCGCACTTGACAAGTTGCGTATCACAGAGGTTTTACATCACACATGATTATAACAAACAATTCTAAGCAACTATCTAGCATATGTCTACGACCCTTAAATACACATGGGTCTGAACTATCAAGTCCCCCTAAGGTAAGCCCTGTTGCTTCTCCGATGTCCAGTCGGTCTCTGCCGTTTTACACGTGTCGCAATCCGACACGGGTGGTAACTCTATCCGAGTTTCTCGTGGACCCCGTAATCGGCGGGCCACATCAGTGTCCACGGGACAGTGGACACACTGACCAGTCCTTCGAGAAGGCTCTGGATTCTTCAAGCCTTCGAGTGACTCACTTCTTTCCCTTGAGCGGGAGTTTTAGCCCCTTCGCCACTATCTCTTACTTTATGTTGGTTACCGCCCCTATGTGAGGCTGTGACAGGAGTCCCCCTCTTCCCCCTGATTTGATGGGTTATTATAAAGTAATTAGTTTTGTACTAATTCTGTCACAGAATCACATAAAGTCGGTGTTTGTAGTTTGGTGGATAGTAACTAGGCAATCTACATATCTGCATCAACACTCATGTATTCTCCCATACACCACTTCACGATGATTTGCTGAAGAGGTCTCTCTCTTCTGTGTCCTTAACAATGCTTATCTGACCGAAGTTACGTGACGTTTCCTAGTTGTTTTTACAACCCGTCCTTCTCAAGTATCCCACTGATACCAAGATAATTAAACTCTGTGTAAGAGAGTATTAACAAGACAGAAGTCTTGGCTAATTAAGTGCACTTGCAAATCTTGTCCTGTGTGTGCATTTCAATACACTTTTACTTTCGTATGTTGTATAATGCTGAATATGTAGTTACCCTGTTGTTTTATCCCCTCTGACTACCTGTGTTCCTGTTGGCTTGTTAGTGTATTGACTAATATGTTGCTGCTTCTAATAAAGTGACTGTATTTTAATTGTTAGTGTTCAGTTTTTGAGTTTTGTATAAAGTGTGTGCTCAATGTGTGGTTTATCTCCAAGCGTCACGAGTTGGGATATCCTTTGTCATGAATTACCCCAATGTGTGTAATGCATGATCGGGCATTCCAAGCAGTGGCGCTTAGATGTAGTGTCTTAAATAATAAACATGTATTAACAATTTAGACAGGTAATACAATTTACATGAAAGACGCAGACAAATTAAAATAAATACGTTTTGAGTACAATTTGTCCGCTCAGTATATCGCTCTCTCATTTAATTCATTCACCCTGTCATTCATACATCTTTCATACAATATAGTATTTCGTTAAAATATCTAAGTAAAGTTGAGGTAAGTCTTACTGCCCTTAGAAAAATGGATTAGGCGATATGTTCCCTTTAAGATAATAAGTACTTTTTGTACGAGTACTAAAAAAATGGTTCATAACTTAAATAGAGAAAATTGCATAGGAAGAATATTTCGCCTATGAGTGGAAATACCTGTAATATTATGGTAGAAAATATACAAGTTATATGTTGACATATTTTATATACATAATTCAACACAAGTATATTACATATTAAATAATACTAAATTAATTAACTAACTAACTAAATCCAACGATGATGTGTGCGTTGTCCTCCTGTTGTTCGCGTGTCATGCCATGAATGTTAACGGAAAATATGGCTGTCTCTTGAATGTTGTAATCGACGTAGTTCTATTCCGGCTGTTTGCACAGTTTCTTAGCAACAGCACGTATGCAATGTTCTTAATGTCGAGTATACAGTGTTCTTAATGCTTTCATGATCACTGTCAGTTCACTGGTTGAAATCATTTCAAAGATATTATCTATCGCTCGGATTGTTTCTAGAGCTTTGGTAATTGGTAGTATAAGGTTCTAAAAGTTTCACGTTCGTGGGTGTTATACGTAACCTATTCACTGGGGTGTTATTACTTCTAAGAGAAAGTTCTCTAGCAGGTGTAGAGGTACACTGTTCTATGCTACAGAATAAAAATATCACAGCTTCTTGTATGGCGAATTATTAATGTGCCTAATGTTATACTGCTGGCGCATTCGTTTGTCGCGATAAAATATCAGCAATAATGTTGTCAGTGCCTCTGATATGGCGGATTTCGAAGTCGAAATCTTGAAGAAGAAGACACCATCTTTGTAAACGATGGTTTTTAGGAACACCTTGCTTAAGTACCAACAATGGCGAGTTATCGGTTAGCACAACAAAATGGGAACCTAAGAGGAACTTAGATAATCGGCGCATACAAAATAGTAGACTTAATGCCTCCAATTCCACCGTGGAGTAATGGATTTCTGCCTTGTTCAGCTTCCGGCTTACGTAGACTATTGGATGTCTCACTCCTTGCAGTTCTTGCATAAGGCATCCTCCAATTGCGATAGCACTCGAATCTGTTGTCAAAATAAAGGGTATATCTATGTTTGGTAATGTTAATACTGGTGGGTTAGAAAAAATGGATTTCAATCTGCACATTGCATCCTCTAAGCGGGTACTTTTACAAAATTTTTCGGGATGATCTTTTGTCAACAGATTAGAAAAAACTGATGTGAGTTCTGCCCAGTTAGGTATAAACTTGGCATAATAGTTTATGAGACCTAATAAGCTTCTAACTTGTTTCTTTGTAGTTGGAACTTCTAGGTTGAGAATTTTCGATACAATTTTATCATCTGTCAACAGTTTGCCTTCGGAAATCCTATGACCAAGGAAGTCTATCTGTTTATAGCCTATTTCAACCTTGGAAGGTTTGATAGTAAGTCCAAAAAGAAAGATTTGGTTAAAGACTTGTTGGAGTGTAAGTAAGTGAGAAGTCATGTTAGAGGAATGAATGCATATATCATCAATATAAGATTGCACGTCCTTAATGCCGTGCAATAACAATCTAGTTAGCCTAACAAATGTGGCGGGAGCGTTCTTGAGACCAAATGGAAGATATCTCCATTCGTACAACCCAAGAGGTGTAGCGAATGCTGTTATATGTCTTGATGAAGGGTGTAGTGGTACTTGCCAGTAACCTTTCGCTAAATCAAGCTTAGAAAATAAGGATGATTGAGACATATTCAAAATGAGGTCTTCACAGCTGTTCATTGGCTCCGCATCTGTTGTGGTTATCGTATTTAACCTTCTATAATCGATGCACAAACGAATCGTTTGGTCCTTTTTTTTCACCAGGACAATTGGCGAAGAATACTGGGACATAGATTTCTGTATTATTCTATTTTTCTCTAAATCCAAAATTTCTTTGTCTAAATTTGCTCTATAATGCAAAGGAATAGAATATGGTCTACATTTGATCGGTGTCAGATCTGTCAACACAATTGAATGTGTTATTTTGTCAGTCCGTCCAGGTTTGTTTGAGAAGATAGTTTTATAGTCGTTAAGGAGAGACAAAATGTCTTGTCGCTGCTGTTGTGTCAAAGTGTCAGAGATTTGTATGTCCTTCATACTACTGTCGTCATTCATAATTGGTACTGAAATTTCCGTATTGTCTACGTCCGTCTGATTTATTACTGATGCTACTGTTTGTAAATTGTCTTCAATGTCATCGTCGTCGTCGTCGAGACTAATAGTTGTCAATGTGTCTTCAAATTGGTCGTCGTTGTCGTCATCCCATATTGTCGGTACTGTAAATATGTTTTCGTCGTCTTCGTTGTCGCAAGAATGAGTCGTTAACGATGCTTCGTTTGTCGAGGTGTCATTCAGTTGGGTAATTGTCGTTTTGTTACTGTTATCTGTCATCTGCGTCTGCTTATTCGTGTCACTGTCATTTCTAGAATAGTATGGTTTTAACATATTTACATGGAATATTTTCAACTTTCCATTCAAAGAAATTTCGTAGTCAACTTCCGAAATTCTTCTCACAATTTTAAATGGTCCCTGCCAAGAGGTTGATAGTAAATCTCTCTTGTCAGGTAGCAATAGTAAAATATCCTGATCTGGTTGTAATACAATCGTTTTTGCACCTTTGTTGGCGTACTGCCTGTACCTAAAACCTTTCTCCTGTAATGATGTTCTGGCCAGTATACAGGATCGAATGATTTTGTCTCTGGTGTCAGTGACTAAATCATAGGTGGCAACTGGTAATTGGGTATTTACAGGTTGTGATATTATATCTTTGTAAATAGTGAGAGGTCCTCTTGGGTTCGCTCCATATATCAATTCGAAGGGAGAGAACCCTGTGGTTGATTGTGGGACTTCTCTATATGCGAACAGCACCGTTGGGAGAAGTATATCCCAATCGGCTGGATTTTCAGCTGTCACTTTGGATAACATATGTTTCAGGTCCCCATTTAGTTTTTCGCAAATTCCATTCGCGGCCGGTCGATAGGGACTGGTGAAACATTGTTTTATGTCTAGTAACTTAGTTACCGATTGGGTGGCATTAGATATGAACTGTGTTCCCCTATCCGAAATTATCTTCTCCGGGAAGCCAAAACGGGAGAATATCTGTAAAAATACGTCCGTCACATCCTTAGAGGAGATAGATTTTAATGGAATCATTTCTGGCCATCTCGAACATAGATCAATAAGTGTAAAAATATATCTATTTCCTTTGTTTGAGATGTGGTTCAAAGGACCTACTAAATCAACTGCCACGATTTGAAATGGCCTCGAGGCAGTTGTGGTTGATTGAATTTCTGCCGTAGGGTTTTTTCCCTTTTTAACCAGTTTCTGACATGTATCACATGATCTACAATAGGTTTTTATGTCTTGGCAAAATTTAGGCCAATAAAATTGGGTCAGGACTCTGGCTCTAGTCTTTTCGTAACCCATATTACCTCCGAAAGGTGAGTCATGGGCTATATTTAGTACTTTCTCACGATGTGATTGAGGTAGAACTACTTGCTGTATCGAGGTCTGATCTCTGGTATATAATCTAGTTAGAACATTGTTCTTTATTCTAAATGTCCATGAAGCATTTTTAGTCAATTTTGGTTTAAGTCCTACTAACCGAAAATATTGGGAAAGTGTAGGATCTGCTTTCTGTTCTTCTCCAAAATTAGTGGCGGAAGTGTTAGGTAATATGATTTCTAGCGACTCCTGAAGTTGGTCGGTGTGGGTTTTCTGTGTTGTCTGTCGTGTTATTGCATTAGTCTGTTGTGTGTGTTGTTGCACATCTACAGGCTTGGTAATTTGTGGATCGATGGCATCCTCAGTTCGAGGTTTTAAGTTGGTGGTATCACTGACAGATTCAACCGCCCCTGCATTATGCACCTCGGTGAATTCATTTTGAATTCCGTCATTGGTTGTCTCCCTTGTGCTTTTGGCAGTTTGAGACAAGCACGCGTGGTGTTTCCCTTTAGAATCGCTGTTTGGGTTCTGGATACAGTTTTTCTGCTCCCAATCTCTGATTTCCTTTTCAGAGCAAGATCTTATGTTGGGCAGATTCCCAAGGATAATCTCAGCGACAGGATTTTCTAGTACTGCGCACAATACTAGTCCTGATATAAACGGTGTGCGAACTTCGACAAGTGCTAGGGGGTATCTTTCGATCGTGCCTGCGAATGTGCGACAAGTTACGTATTTGTGTGTGTAGTCTTTGTCGTTCACTAATGTTTTCTTAATTCCACAAAGAGTTGCGCCGGAATCGCGTATTAATGTGCACTTTTTGTTATTTACAAAACCTGTTGTGAAATTTAATTTGCCTGTTGATGATAAGGCTGCGTTGGCCATTTCGTTAGAAACTGGGATTGTGTGGCCGCATAACAACGTTGTATCCAGCTGAAATTTTCTACAGGTGTTACATTTGTTATCTGTAATGGTGTCAATGATTTGCACTGCATTCCCTAGCTCACTCAAACTTTCATTCTGGTTGTCACATTCGTTCAGTTGTTCAATCTCTTCCTCTGAGGAAGTGTCAATTAGTGCAGCATTGGCCTGCTTCATTATCTTTCGCCCTTCACAAAATCGTGAATAATGTCCATAGCTGGCACAAAAATAGCATTTGACCGCTCTCTGATATGCATTTCTCTTGTTCTTTTGCTTCTCCACTATCATTTGGAGATGATGCGGATAATTCGGTGATTTGTCACACATCGCGTACTCTTCGTGTGTCAGATAACAATACTGGCACTTGACTGGTTTCGTGAACTTCGAGCGTTGCTTGAACTTATTTTCAGTTGGTTTTGAGTATCTAGTGTTTGTAACTGCCGCTTTTTCATTTTGGTTCATGTTTAACTGGAAAATATCGCGGTTCGCTGTAAAAAATGCGCTCCCCTTGGCTTCTACCTCTTGGATAGTTTTACAATCCATTTGTTTCAAAAATTTAGAAAAAGGTGTTGGAATTGTATTAATAATTTGTCAATTATAATGAGTTCTTTCAGTTTGTCATGGTTGTTATTTGTTTTTGCTGAGGTTATCCACTTTGTACATATATCCTGAACTGTAGACACGTAGTCTATAAAGGTTTGATTAGGTTGTGGGGCTAATTTTGCGAACTGTTGTTGATAGCCTGCTGTATCTAGTGAGAAATTTTGAAGTATTCTTTGCTTTAAATAATCATAATCTTTCCTCATATCTTGTGGAACTGTCTCTATTACTTTTAAGGGTTCAAGAGCTAAATTTCTCATCAAAATAAATGACCAGTCGATTTTTGCGACCTTATGGTAGGTCATTAAACACTCAAAGTTTTCTAAGTATGCGCTGATAGAATCTCCTGAGCAGAATGCTTTAACGAGGCCTTTATATTTGTTGTATTTTTGTTCCTCTTCCTTACTTTTCATTTTGTTTACTGACATTTCTAGGTTGGAGTCAATTTCCATTTGTTTTAGTCTTATTTGTGTCTCTGCATTTAACTGGGCTTGTTTGGCCGCGGCCTCAAGCTCCATTTGCTTCTCTTGAGCCTGCAGTTGTATTTTCTTTTCTTCAGCCTGCAGCTCCATTTTCTTTTCTTCAGCCTGCAGTTGCATTTTCTTTTCTTCTCGTTCTATTGCTCTTTCCTCTCGTGCCATATTTTCTGAATGCGTCTTTTGTGCCCATTCTGACAGTTTCTCCTCTTTATATCCTAATCTAATACCTAACTCAATACATTGTTCTAACGTTGACATTTTGTCTCTTAGTTGTTGTTAACTTTACTGAAATTAAATCCCTTAGAAAATAGTTGGGAAATACAAAATTTAGTTATTTCCCTTAATGTTTACATGAGCAAATACACATGAAAAGTTTTGTTGGTTATGAGGTTATGAATATACATACAAATCAATGCAAAGCAACAATGTTACATGAATGGATGATGGTAAGTACCGCTTAGGGTTGCAATGAGCATGAAATGAAACTCATCTTATTTTCCATGAGCTCTCGAATGTAGTCTTGTTCTCTCGCCACTGTTGGAGGATAGGATACGTACACCCGATAATTCGCGGAACAATCTGCTGTTGGAATCCAAAAAAAAATTAGTAACAGTCACGTAAATGTCACAGTCATGTCAAATTTCATAATATTGACATCATTTGAAATGTATCTGAAGAGGGACTAATACTAGTTCATTACTAGATAGCTGCAAAGTTTTTTTAAACTTGTTCTGCATTAAATTTGATATAATTTTTTTACTTGGCAACCAAGAGCTGTCTGAAACGTAAAGCTTGTGCCAAAACCGGCGATTGCCCCCAAGTAGCCTGTTACAGTCTTAGATCTCTAGGGGATCTGAACTCGGGCTCACACAGGCAACAAACTCCGTTAGATACAACATAGCAACATTTATTTATATAATATATACAGTGCGCTGGCGAAGTGGGTTTTGACAAGCCCGCACTTGACAAGTTGCGTATCACAGAGGTTTTACATCACACATGATTATAACAAACAATTCTAAGCAACTATCTAGCATATGTCTACGACCCTTAAATACACATGGTTCTGAACTATCAAGTCCCCCTAAGGTAAGCCCTGTTGCTTCTCCGATGTCCAGTCGGTCTCTGCCGTTTCACACGTGTCGCAATCCGACACGGGTGGTAACTCTATCCGAGTTTCTCGTGGACCCCGTAATCGGCGGGCCACATCAGTGTCCACGGGACAGTGGACACACTGACCAGTCCTTCGAGAAGGCTCTGGATTCTTCAAGCCTTCGAGTGACTCACTTCTTTCCCTTGAGCGGGAGTTTTAGCCCCTTCGCCACTATCTCTTACTTTATGTTGGTTACCGCCCCTATGTGAGGCTGTGACAGAGGATAACATCAATTGTTATTCGAACAGCAGTATCTCGGAGTGTACAACTGGAATAAGAGATAGAGAGTATTTGAGGTTCATTGCAGCCAAGCTTCTTTGTGAAGACGGCACCTAATTGATTTAATCTCGCAGCGTGCAAATTATTTAGTTTTCGCTCCCTCACATGTGAAACTCGATAGTCTGGCAAGTGGAAACTGCACGAAGAGTTAAGAGCGTTTTTTACCAGAAAGGTGGAAGTATTGAGAAGAAGCGGGCGCGTTTATGTAATCGTTAGGAGGTTATGTTGATAAAATAATAAAATCGGCCGAACAAGGGCTCGGTTCCTTTCCTCACAGACCGCTAAACAATGGAAAGATTGCCCACCTACAACTCCATGCAATCAGCCCTACAGTTGGGATGGTCGTAACAATTGGGATGCGTAACAACTGGGATGGCCCTAACACTTGACACAATCATACCGTTGGAGGTTCATGCTTCGGGGTTGTTTTATCCTTTGTATGTATTATATCTGACCCGGGTGCATCATTCTCACTGCATAGCGAGGGGTATACAACAGGTACTCTTGGTAAACTAACTTCCTCCCGTAGGAGACAAGAAAGATGGCTGCAGCCACCATGGTGGAATGGAGAGGTCGAGAAGGTGTGGCTGGGAAAGAGGCAGGCTGTCAAGGACTGGCAAAAGGCCAGAAAGGCTAACATGCCACAGGTTGAGTTGGCGAACCTGAAGACTGAGGTCGTTAGGACGACGACTTTATTCAAATCCTGCGCCAAACAGGCCAAGGCCGACAAATGGGACGAGTTCTGCAGGAAGGTGTGCTCCGAGCAATCTCTTACGACATTCTGGCGCCTCCACAAGAGCATGAACGGTGCTGCACAACGTAGGGGTATTCCAGACTTTCAAGGCACAGACCTCGCATGGAAAAAGTCGGATGCGGATAAAGGTAAGGCCCTTCTTGCACGCTCCATAGAACAGACTGACCAGAAAGACGAGCCCGCCAGACAGAGGACCACAACAACACTCTCTCAGTTGTGCGAGGGGGTCGGGACAGACGAAGAATGGACAATCACAGTTGAGATATTGCGTGCGATGCTCAAGAAATCACCTAACACCGCCCCAGGCCCAGACGGCATCCGATATGGTGACCTAATGGTGATATCAGATGATGACATGGAAGAACTGGCCAGAGAATTCAACACCAGTATCCAGAGGGGTCAGGTCAAAGAAGAATGGCTACACAGCTACTTGCTGCCGCTGCCAAAACCGAACAAAGACCACTCCAAGATAAGCGGCTACAGAATCATTACGATGCAGAATACTGTTGGCAAGCTACTGGAGAAAATTGTAGCACACAGACTTGCTTGGGACTTGGAACAGCTCGGCTGCTTCCCGCCCACACTTGGAGGATACAGACGCAACAAAGAGTCATGGCTGAATGCGGCGGTATTTGCTCAAGATGTTTACGAAGGATTTCAGGTCAGAGAAGAGACATGTGCGGCCGCCATAGACTTAGAGGACGCATATAACAGAGTATCTTTCGAGCACTTGATGCAAACCCTCCTCAGACTGAAATTGCACCCTCACCTTGTACGATGGATAGCTGCAGTTCTACTCCAAAGGAAGGTGGTGCTAAGATGCGGCAGTTGGTCTTCTGAGCCGATAACGATATGTCCAGGATTGCCGCAGGGTTCACCACTGTCACCAGTACTATTCAACGTGTATACGGTGCCGATCACTGAACAATAGTTGGATGGGAGGGGTAGGACTCTATCATTCGTTGACGACATCCTCGTGTATCGACAGGGTCGAGATAGACATGCGGTTGCCAACTATATGCAGGGCGAACTAGATCGAATTTCCTCATGGTGTGCTGATGCCGATGCCCTTGTCAACCCTGCAAAGGCAACGGTTACATGGTTCTCACTAAACAACCATATTGTGAAAACAGACCTGCCGGCAGTAAGAATGGATGGGAGCATTCTGAGTAGAACCCAGTCAATGACATATCTTGGCGTGAGGCTTGATCGTAGCCTGTCCTTCAGAGATCATGTCGATTATGTCATAACGAAGGCTCGAAAAGGTTTGGCAGCAATGAGAGTCATGGCGACTGCCAATATCGAGCAAAGACTGCTATTACTTCTGTTCCAAGGACTTGTGCTTTCACGCATCGAGTATGCCCTGGCCATCCTCACTGTCAGCCCTACACAGATTGGAAGACTTGAAAAGGTACAAAACGAAGCCATGCGCATCATTTTGGGCTGCACGAGAGACACCAGCTGTGTAGCAATGAGATACCTCCTTGACTTCCCGACAATGGAACACAGGATCAAGATCTGGAGAGCTCGTGCATACTTAAAAATAAGTGCAGATGAGCAGCACCCTCTGCATGACGCTGTATTCAGAGAAAAGGGTGACAGGCTAAAGAGGGGCAAATCATGGATGGGTCGGGCGGAAGATGTCGTCGGACAGGTCTGCAGTCTTACCAGTATCAACCCCGGCAAGGAATGGGTGCCGGTGCCTCCAGCTTTTAAGTGTACCTTCTCCTGCATTATCACACTCGACAGACGGTGCAGAGAGCAGAACCCTGCCGCTGTCAATGCAGAGGTTAACGCGCTCATCTATGATCACTCAGATAGCCCCGAAGTGCTCATCTATACAGATGGATCTGTTGTAAAGCAGCAGAGAAGTGCGTGGGCATTTACAGCCCGTTCAGCTGGCCGAACCGTTCAAGAATCCAGTGGTGCCCACTCTATGACCACGAGCAGCATGACGATGGAGGTGATGGCAGTTACACAGTCTTTCATATGGCTGGAATCACAGCATTATACCAACGTGTGTGTACTAAGTGATTCAATGAGCATGATTCAGAAGGTCGAAGCTGGATCTGTACGTAGACAGTGGACTGAGTCGCTGCGGAAGTCCGTTGTCCGCAAATTCACCTTCATCTTCGTCCAGGGACATGCGGGAGTCGAGGGAAATGAACGAGCTGATAAATTGGCTGGCTCTGCACCCCCTGTAGATGGCCAGCCCATGGATCGTGCCGATGTTATTAACGCCCTTAAAGATATGGCGAGAACAGAGGATTTTGACGCCAGTGATTCCACATCGCTTTCCAGGATGAAAGACCTGGGAATAAGAATCGGCACAGCCAGACGCGAGAGGTACATCGGGAAAACAAAGCACCTCGTCAACCAACACAGAACTGGCACTATTAGCCACCGGACGCTGATGCATATGCTGGGGGGAGGATCTGAGCACCTATGGACATGTCCGGAGTGCAACGAAGATACCCCAACTGATAACTAACTAACTAACTCTTGGTTTAAATATTACAGATAATAGCTAAACATTCGCGACAGGAGTGTCCAACATGTGCAGAACAGAGAATGTGGTTTTAGCTTAGAAAGCAGCTTATTTTGATGAGTAACTATATGAAGATGACTGAGCTTGTTTTCTATGGATTTATTCATGCTGATTTCTAAAACTGTACGAAGAAGAAGACGATCAAAAAGGTGGGGGAAGTGCAGCAGTAGCAGTAACAGTAGTAGTAGTAGTAGTAGTAGTAGTAGTAGTAGTAGTAGTAGTAGTAGTAGTAGTAGTAGTAGTAGTAGTAGTAGTAGTAGTAGTAGTAGTAGTAGTAGTAGTAGTAGTAGTAGTAGTAGTGGTGGTTGTAGTAGTGGTGGTGGTGGTGGTGGTAGTGGTGGTGGTAGTGGTGGCAGTAATAGCAGGCAGTAGTAGTAGTAATAATAGCAGCAGCAGTAGCATTACATATTATATCCCAGTGCGTGCCAAGATCTGGATGGGAAAACTGATTCTTAGAGAGTGAAATTTTTAAAATCCGTCACCATTTATGCCATCATAGACATATGTTCCCAAGATGGCGACGCGATGACTCGTTGTTCTTGGGGGAGACGCTGTTCAGTGTTTTTCTGTGGATTCCCTATGGAAATTCCCGTGAAATTCGTGTGGATAGTGTTTTTCCTTTGGATTATGTGATGTTATTTCGTGTTCGTTAATTGGAAGTATTCAAAAGAAGCCACGGAAGGCAGGTGGTGGATGAAATTATGAGGGCAGCCGACAGATATTTGTTGGTTATGGTCTCGAGTTTCGCGACGGCAAGCTTTCTCTCTTTCGAGAGACAATGATTGCGGTCATCCGGCCAGTATGGTCACTGCCATAGAGGAAAGCAACGGCAAACTACCTCTTTGAAATTGCCTAGTTTATTATGATTCGCTTAAAGACTGATCATCGCAAGACAAGGACAGAGACATTAAAATTAGGAACATGGAACGTTAGGACGCTAAACAACGACGGAAAATTAGAGAACATAACACAAGAAATTCAAAGAGAAAAAAATTAATATATTAGGTATGTGCGAAACGAGATGGACAGGAGCAGGCATCAAGATACATAAAGATTTTAAGATTATTTATTCTGGAGGTGAGGATCGACATAGGGGAGTGGCAATAATTTTGGACCGGAAAACATCAACGTCTGTTCAGGGATATTGGGCCGTGTCGGACAGAGTTCTACTAGTTAAATTGAGTGGCAGACCTTTTAACATAAATGTTATTCAAGTATATGCCCCAACAGGAGAATCCAGTGAAGATAGTGTAGAGGAATTTTATAATGACATAGAGTCTGCCTTAAAGAAATGTAAAAATTCAGAAATAAACATCATAATAGGGGACTTCAATGCAAAAGTAGGAAATCAAGGGGATAGATACACAGTAGGAAACTATGGTTTAGGAGAGAGAAATGAAAGAGGATACAGACTAGTAGAGTGGGCAAAAGAACAGGAAATGATTGTAGGAAACACCTGGTTCAAGCAACACCCTAGAAGATTATGGACCTGGAGGAGTCCTGATAGCAGGATTAGAAACCAGATTGACTACATTCTCATTAGCAGAAGATTTAGAAACGCGCTAACAGTAGCAAAAACAGTTCCCAGTGCTGATTGTTATAGTGACCACAGACTACTCACAGGAACATTGAGGATAAAGTTGAAGAAAGTCAAGTATACAACAGGGAACACTAAATATGATTTGTGTACATTGAGTAATGACAAGGAAATACAAAACAAATTCAACATAGAAGTACAGAACAGATTTGAAATATTGTCTGATCTAGAGATCCTATTCCAGGATGTGGATGATCAATGGGAAATGTTAAAGAATTCAATCATTGTGGCTACAGAAACAACTATTCCAAAATTAAAGAAGGTGGGTCGTAAGAAATGGATGACTGAGGAAATTTTACACTTAATGGAAACAAGAAGACTCAACAAAAATAATCCTGCCAAGTATGAAGAAATTCACAGACAAGTCAGAATATTATGTAGGAAGGCAAAAGAATCATGGCTTGAGGAAAAGTGCTTAGAAATTGAAAAACAACACAACAGTCAAAATACCAAATTAGTGCACAAAAGAATGCAGGAACTTACTAATAAAAGAACAAGTACATCAACAGGCTGTCTAAAAACTAAAGATGGCAAAGTCATAATAGAAAAAGATCAGATTCTACATGTATGGACAGATTATGTGAAAGACCTGTATAATGATAACAGAGAGGAACAGTATGCTATTAGATTTAACAATGAAGGACCAGCAATTTTAAAGATGGAGGTTCAAAATGTTCTTAAGCATATGAAAGCTGGCAAGGCCCCCGGTGCAGATAACATCACAACAGAAATGATTAAAGTTCTAGAAGAATTTGGACTAGAGCAAGTCACTAGACTGCTGAACACATTATATGATACTGGAGATATACCTTCTGAATTATGTAATTCTGTATTTATTGCAATCCCAAAGAAATCAGGAGCCTTAGAATGTGATCAACATAGAACAATTAGTATAATGAGTCACATCACAAAGATTTTGTTACGAATTATCATGCAAAGAGTGAGGAAGAAAATACAACCTGAAATAGGGGAAGAACAATGTGGCTTTGTAGAAGGAAAGGGTACAGTAAATGCTGTGTATATGCTGCGAACAGTTATTGAACGTGCTTTAGAAGTAAACAAGGATATACATCTTTGCTTTATTGACTACACAAAGGCTTTTGATAGAGTTAGACATGTCAACATTGTGGATATGCTTGCAGATCTACAAATTGATGGGAAAGACATTAGACTTATAAAAAACATATATTGGAAACAACAAGCTGCCATAAGGATTGATAATGAAGTAGGACAATACCAACCTATTAAGAGAGGTGTTAGGCAGGGATGTGTAATGTCTCCAGATCTTTTTTCCCTATACAGTGAAAATATTTTCAGAAATGTAGAAGACCTAAATGGAATCAGCATTGGAGGACGAAACATAAATAACATTAGATATGCAGATGATACAGTATTGATTGCAGACAATGCACAGGATCTGCAACAATTAGTAGACGCTGTGGTTGTACACAGTGAGCAGCTGGGGTTGGAATTAAATTGTAGGAAGACACAGGTTATGGCCGTCACTAGGAAGAACGAAGTACCACAATGTAATATACAAGTAAATGGGAATATTCTTCAACAAGTGAATCGGTTCAATTATCTCGGAACAGTCATAACATCTGATGGCAGATGCCTTGAAGAAATTAGAACAAGAATCGCCATTGCGAAAGTAGCCTTTAGCAAGATGAAAAACATTCTGACCAATAAAATGATGTCAATTGAAACGAGAAAAAGAGTGTTGAGGGGATACATAGAGCCTGTTCTTTTGTATGGATGTGAAACTTGGACAATGTGCAGTCAAGATGAAAAACATCTGATGACTGCAGAAATATGGTTTCTGAGGAAAATGCAAAGAATACCATGGACAGATAGAAAAACCAATGACCAAGTACTACAAGAGACAAATGAAAATCGTAGATTGATTAGAGAAATTAGACGTAGACAGTCAAAATTTTTTGGACATGTTATGAGAAGAAATGGACTGGAGAACTTAGTGACAGCTGGCAAGATCGAAGGGAACAGACCAAGAGGAAGACAGAGAGGAAAATACCTGGATGGTTTGGCCACATGGCATGGACGAGACAGGAACACTGAGCTGATCCACGACTCTGGTGATCGAGTGAAATGGCGAATCATGACCGCCCACGCTTTCCGGCATGGCACATGATTGATTGAGACATTGAAAGACAAACAAACAAACACGGACACATTTTCCAAACCATTACAAACAGTTCTTGAAATAAGATAACTGTCTACACGATACCTCTTACTTGCTCCCTTATCTCTTACCGCTTACTTGCTATATTACCGGCACTGTGACCTAGGGTACAGAAAGAATCACAGTTTTATAATCCCAGACATACAGTTTAAAATCAGCTGCAGATGATTTAGAAGCAGACCGGCAAACTACTGAACTATAATTTACTAGCAAATAGCAAACAGCCAATAAATTCTGAGGTTGATTGTAACGGCCTGTAAAGGACCTGCAGCTGTCTTCAACTAAGATATAAGTTGTTCAGGCTCCGTTTAACTGTCAATCTATTTTACGGGATTTTGCTGCTGTGGGTTCGATTTCGGGCTACGTCTTTCAGTTCACGCGTGCAGTTTTCTCGGAGACTCTTTGGTGTCGTCGCTGGAGCTACGGAGTTCGTGCTTTGTGCGACGCTTTCGGCAGGCCGTCCTGCGGAAAGAAACCGAGCCGTATGGGATCAAACCCAGTGCAATGAAGTCGATCCTCTCGACTTTTAAGACTTTTATTTTCTATTGACGGGATTTTGCTGCTAGTTTCGCTTCCTGTCCTGACTGCGTTTCTTTGGCTTGGTGTTGTGTTTTCTTTGTTGCCTTCTAGGCATTCCTGGTCAGTTTCGCACGCTTCCACGGCTGTGTGTTATTAAAGATAGTTCCCGCTTCCTCTCATTGTCTTTCTTCTAGCGAGGGATTCACCGCTAATCGACCCTTTCTTCACTCCACCTGTTCCTCGTGTGCCTTAGTCTTTGGTGTCTGTTTTCTCTTTCGTATCTCGTACCTTCTACTACTCTCGTTCTCGCTGGTGTGTAATTTTCTCTTCTTCTCCTATTTCCCGTTATTTCTTTGTCGTCGTCACTTTCACTTTCTGTGTCTTTCTCCTCTTCTGATCTTTCGGTTTCTAACTGGGACTTGCTGAGTACATCGTTGTCTGTATGATGTGTTTGGTTTTTACTCTCCTTGTTTTTCCCCCAGTAATTCAATGTGTGCTCTTACTTGTTGTATTTTCTCCTACGTTGCTTCTGTCTCTGCCTTGATCTCAGTCATCTATGTCACATCCTGCTCGATTTTCTACTGGACAATGCGCTGCTCATATTTGCCTTTGTTGCGATTGTTGACTTCTATTATCTATTTTAAACCTCAGCGCTTCAGTTAGCCCAGTAACTGAGCAGTGTCTATGTTTGTCATTCAAGTGGTGGCACAGTATACCACCAATTTCTAAAGTCTATATAGAAATAATAATGAGTGCAGACTCGCATGAGATTCCTAGTGGAATAATTAGCATGGTAACTCTATGGTGGCTTCTGAAGAATGAGACGAAGCTTGCGTGGGAATGTCTCGAGTACAGTGATGTGGATTCTAAAATGTAGTTTTTAGTAGTCAGTGTTCATAAGATTAATATGAAAGAATGATGGCGACAGTTTTGTCTTTGAGATGATGTAGCTGATATTGTAACGGGATGTAAACGTCAGAGAGACGATGATGATTGATGATTGATGATTGATGATGATGATGATGATGATGATGATGATGATGATGATGATGATGATGATGATGATGATGATGATGATGATGATGATGATGATGATGATGATGATGATGATGATGATGATGATGATGATGATGATGATGATGATGATGATGATGATGATGATGATGATGATGATGATGATGATGATGATGATGATGATGATGATGATGATGATGATGATGATGATGATGATGATGATGATGATGATGATGATGATGATGATGATGATGATGATGATGATGATGATGATGATGATGATGATGATGATGATGATGATGATGATGATGATGATGATGATGATGATGATGATGATGATGATGATGATGATGATGATGATGATGATGATGATGATGATGATGATGATGATGATGATGATGATGATGATGATGATGATGATGATGATGATGATGATGATGATGATGATGATGATGATGATGATGATGATGATGATGATGATGATGATGATGATGATGATGATGATGATGATGATGATGATGATGATGATGATGATGATGATGATGATGATGATGATGATGATGATGATGATGATGATGATGATGATGATGATGATGATGATGATGATGATGATGATGATGATGATGATGATGATGATGATGATGATGATGATGATGATGATGATGATGATGATGATGATGATGATGATGATGATGATGATGATGATGATGATGATGATGATGATGATGATGATGATGATGATGATGATGATGATGATGATGATGATGATGATGATGATGATGATGATGATGATGATGATGATGATGATGATGATGATGATGATGATGATGATGATGATGATGATGATGATGATGATGATGATGATGATGATGATGATGATGATGATGATGATGATGATGATGATGATGATGATGATGATGATGATGATGATGATGATGATGATGATGATGATGATGATGATGATGATGATGATGATGATGATGATGATGATGATGATGATGATGATGATGATGATGATGATGATGATGATGATGATGATGATGATGATGATGATGATGATGATGATGATGATGATGATGATGATGATGATGATGATGATGATGATGATGATGATGATGATGATGATGATGATGATGATGATGATGATGATGATGATGATGATGATGATGATGATGATGATGATGATGATGATGATGATGATGATGATGATGATGATGATGATGATGATGATGATGATGATGATGATGATGATGATGATGATGATGATGATGATGATGATGATGATGATGATGATGATGATGATGATGATGATGATGATGATGATGATGATGATGATGATGATGATGATGATGATGATGATGATGATGATGATGATGATGATGATGATGATGATGATGATGATGATGATGATGATGATGATGATGATGATGATGATGATGATGATGATGATGATGATGATGATGATGATGATGATGATGATGATGATGATGATGATGATGATGATGATGATGATGATGATGATGATGATGATGATGATGATGATGATGATGATGATGATGATGATGATGATGATGATGATGATGATGATGATGATGATGATGATGATGATGATGATGATGATGATGATGATGATGATGATGATGATGATGATGATGATGATGATGATGATGATGATGATGATGATGATGATGATGATGATGATGATGATGATGATGATGATGATGATGATGATGATGATGATGATGATGATGATGATGATGATGATGATGATGATGATGATGATGATGATGATGATGATGATGATGATGATGATGATGATGATGATGATGATGATGATGATGATGATGATGATGATGATGATGATGATGATGATGATGATGATGATGATGATGATGATGATGATGATGATGATGATGATGATGATGATGATGATGATGATGATGATGATGATGATGATGATGATGATGATGATGATGATGATGATGATGATGATGATGATGATGATGATGATGATGATGATGATGATGATGATGATGATGATGATGATGATGATGATGATGATGATGATGATGATGATGATGATGATGATGATGATGATGATGATGATGATGATGATGATGATGATGATGATGATGATGATGATGATGATGATGATGATGATGATGATGATGATGATGATGATGATGATGATGATGATGATGATGATGATGATGATGATGATGATGATGATGATGATGATGATGATGATGATGATGATGATGATGATGATGATGATGATGATGATGATGATGATGATGATGATGATGATGATGATGATGATGATGATGATGATGATGATGATGATGATGATGATGATGATGATGATGATGATGATGATGATGATGATGATGATGATGATGATGATGATGATGATGATGATGATGATGATGATGATGATGATGATGATGATGTCAAACAATATTTTTTAGAAAATTCTCAGTTTAAACATTCTAAAATCTGAGACGGTATTGTAATTTTGTATACCGGACTGTCAATAATATAAAATATTCCTGTAAACAGTTGTTGAGGACAAACCGGCGTACAATATATCACCAGTCTCGAAAGTTGTATAGGTGTCTACAATTATTACACAAATAGAGAGTTTCGCTAGCTTAATGGCTTAACACTTGACTGCCGAACTGGTAGTCTCGGGTAAGAACCGCATCAGAGAGGTTTTGAATTTTAAAATTGATCCGGGTTCCCAGGTCGATCCAGCCTAAAATGAATATTTAAAAATGTGTTTGGATGTAAAGACCGCCGGTGTGATAAAGACCACATTAGCCACAGAGTGCCGTTTGGTCAACAAAATATGGGTCTAGATCCAAATGCCCATTGCGCCTTTGAAGTGTAAAGGGGACATTTTCTTAAATACACAAACAATAACGAGTTCACGGTCTCGTGAGATCTCTACTGGAATATTCAGCATGGGGATACTTCGATGGCGTTTGAAGAGGGGGTGTAGCTTGTGAGGGTATTTCTGGAGATCAGTGATGTCGATTAGTAACTTCAGTATTTAGTATTTATGAAATTATTGCCAAAAAATGATGGCAACGGTTTTGGCATTGATGACACCCAGAAGATGATGTTGCAGAAATTGTAATGTTAGCTATGAGGAGTTAGTTGCATATCCATTACAGGACGTCGAAGTTTAACTCAGCAATATTTGGCTGTTTGTAATTTCTTGGCAAGTTTACATTCAGTAGTTTGCCATTGCTTTCTGAACGACCGGCACGCATACCACTTTATGAAAACCAACACAAGGCGGTTTGCTGCCGATTCGCCCGCAGATGCGTTTCAGACGCGGTATGCAGGATTACGAATTGCGTCCTTAACCCCTTCGCCACAGAACCGGTTGAGGAGTTGAGAAGAATGAATCATGAATGTTGTAGATACAGCAATGATTGTGATGATGAAGTCAAAGAATGTGTCTGAAAAAATTCTCCGTTTAAACATATCCATTATTTGAGACAGTATCGTTATTCTTTTCTAACGGATTTTCAATTATATAAAATATCAATTGTTTTAGAACGCATATGGACACTAGGACGGCACATACAGAAACTCGCAGGTCTTGATTGACGCTTTTAGAAGAAGAGGACGAAACAGAAGAAAGAAGTAGAAGAAATAATTTGTGTTTGAATCCCCCTTAAGGTGGAAGAATGTTTTAAAAATTAACCTAGATTCCTAGGTCAACCCCACCCAAAATGGCTGTCGGGAAACGTTCTGTCAAATAAAGGTGACCCATAGAGATCCCATTGACGTATGAACATTATGGGATAGCACAATATGTCCAATGCGGATCAAGGAACGGAAATGTGTCGTTTACTCTACCCTGCTCTACTCTACTCTACTCTACTCTACTCTACTCTACTCTACTCTACTCTACTCTAATCTACTCCATTCTGCTCTGCTCTGCTCTACTCTACTCTACTCTGTTCTGCTCTGCTCTGCTCTGCTCTGCTCTACTCTACTCTACTCTACTCTACTCTACTCGTCTATAATTTACTCTACTCTACTCTACTCTACTCTACTCTACTCTACTCTACTCTACTCCACCCCACCCCACTCCACCCCACCCCACTCTACTCCACTCCACTCTTCTCCTCTGCTACTTTACTTTACCTTACTTTACTTTACTTTACTTTACTTTACTTTACTTTACTTTACTTTACTTTACTTTACTTTACTTTACCAATTACACTCACACGATTAAACCATGTTGATATTAAAGCGGGGATTGCCATTTTTCACGTTAACTTCTTTCATATGTGAGGTTTGTATCGACACTCGCTCAATCTGCCTCTACAAGTTATGTTCAGGGAGGAGTTCTTCAAGCTGTGAACAATATGTTCAAGTCAGTGACTTATTAGCCGTGTGGAATGTTCCGGTATTGTAAGGTAGAAATCACTATTGTGATACCGGTTCAAGCAATGTCACATTATCCATGCAGAATTTTCCGGTGTTGTAAGGCTGCAATCACTTTTGTTGTCCAGGTCGATTACATGTCACAATGAGGTTTTGAAAAGAGAAACGAACCGGAGAGGTTTCAAATTGCAAGCTGATCGATACCGAAGTGAACTCCGCGAGTCTGGCATCTCTAGGGAATTTAAATATAGCACATTCATTAGGGGTATGATCTTGGATAGGGAGAGAAGTGCATCTCAGTTCAGTAATCACCTACATCAGCATCATCAAAGCACCATTAGCGCAGTCATCAGAAGGGTCATTAACATCAAGTTCATTATCAGTGTAATCAATATCTCCTTCATTAAAATTATGATAGTTGGTTCTTTAGCTTCTGAGGGTAGCAGCAACATCAATTATAGCATTCCTTCAATCGTTATATTGACTATCTGCATCATCAATGGGTGTCGAGGGTCAGATTATATATATGTTATATTTTAACAGTTGCAGTGCCATAGAAAATGTATGGTTGGACCGAATAAAAATTGATGTCGGAAAATGGGAAATTGTCACAGTTATGACTTTAAAGTTGTTAATATGGTAGCAGGAATGTTGTATTATATATCAAATTAAAGGGGGTTGTAAAGGAAATAAAACTACAGTATTTATATTATAACTATAGGTTGATTTATAAGACCATGGCATTTACGAGAAGTTTGAATAAAACGATTTACAATTAATCAGTTAAATAAATTAATTGTATTAACGTTACCAAAAACACAAACAGATAAAATAACGCCTGGCTGGTGGTGGTTCATTTGGAAGATGTGAGAATTAACACTTCACAGCGATGCACTGACGTTTCGGTTGTCTAGGCTTTCAAAGAGGCATGCGTCTATTGGGGGGAATTTAACGTTGAGAGATTTCTCCCGACCCCGTACCAAAGCACCATCTCCGTGGGACTGTTTTGCAAAGTCTCCTTCTCATCTCCAAGCCATAAATCCAGCGGGGTGTGCAACATCAGTATTGACAATTCACATCTGCGGCGATGGATATTACGATGTAACATGCCGGCTCGATGGTCATTTGTTCGAATCCTCCGCGAGACAAAGATTAAAACAATACATTACGAAGGGGCATCAAATGATAACCTGAAATGTTGTTGTTTGTCGGTGGTGTTGTTGGTGGTGTTGTTGTTGTTGTTTTGTTTTCTTTTAGAATATATTCTGAAAACGGAAAGAACAAATGTATTATTTTTCGATGTAGTCACCACTGCGTTCAATGCACGTCCCCCTAGCGCCGATATAGTGCTTGGATTCCTGTAGAAAAATCGACTTTGGGGTCACTACTCGGTGTGCCTGACCCAGTCGTGAATAGTCTGTCACAGAAGTCACGCCGTTTTGAAACTTCCTACTTCACTTTACACTTGCTGGACTGACAGGCATTGATCACCATACTGGACCTTCATTCGCCGATAAATTTCTATATGTCTGATACCTTCACTAATCAAAAAACGAATAACAGAACGCTGCTCCACTTTAGTGCATTTAAAAAAAAGTGGGGTGGTCATTTTTAAATGACATTATGGCGTCACCGTATTCGTCTGCACCGTGATGTCACGTGCAATACACTCTTGATATTCTTAACAACAATATTGACAGGTTACAAGACAATGGCAGGGTAACTGTAATTTCTATCACACTGTTAAAGTTCTCATGTGAAGCCCCCTGGGTACTTGGACTTTCCGGTCGACACAGCCTAAAAAGTGTTCCGAGAACTGTTCTGGGAAGTAGATGTGACGGACGAGATATTGGCCACAACACTCGCCCAGTGCTGATATTTGTGTATAAAAATATGTGGCTAGAACCGTATACCTGAAACACCCCATGACATTGACAGCGGTCGCTTACTTACTTTTTTTATGCATATAATTTCTTCAAACTTCAAGTAGTAATATTTGTCTCACATAGTACCGATAGTTCGCTAGGTACTGCAGGGTAATTTGAACGCAAACCTTGTTTCTGAGCTGATTTCAGGTCCTTTAATTGAAGAAGAAGGGGGACGGAAGAAGGAGAAGGAAGGAAGGAAGAAGGAAAGAAGAAGGAAGAAGGAAAGAAGAAGGAAGAAGAAAGGAAGAATTAGAATGAAGGAGGGAGGGAAGGAAGGAAGGAAGGAAGGAAGGAAACTAGCAGGTGGGTGTTTTAAGTCAGATGATATTTTCATTCAGCTAAACTGTTTTGTTTAATACCAATCCAACTCAGTGATAAAGGTGCCAAGAAATGTATTGAGCAGTAAATCTGCTGCCATGACAACATCATCTGCCCAATGTTATTTGATCAAGACAGTATGGATACAGAATTATGCCACCATGCCGCGATGGCTGGAAAACGATACCCTAAATAATTTTCCAAATGCACAACCACTTGCAAGGGAGTGTTAACAATTTGATATGTGTAAAGGACACGAAACAATGTAAAAGTTCCCATTGACAATAAGTACGGTTTGCATGGTTAACTCTTGCAACGTCATTTTCACAGCTGTACGCCACAACGCATAAGGGGAATCTCACGTGGTACTAAACTGCAGAGCCGGGCAGGGATAGCCCGCGGTGTTAAACAATGAATCACCACAAGACGAGGAGACGGTAAGCTTGACTAGAAAACGATCACAAGTAACAAAATGCATGTTTGGGTCAAAACCTTCAACAGCACAAAAATAATATACACATACCGATACATCTACATGAGAAACATCTCATCTTGTTCATCTTGTACATTGCGGTGTGGAGGTATAAACAGCGGGAGAGTGCCGTTCATGGGCTGCATGTATCGAAATTCCCATGGACTCTGCAATACCCTCTTTCCATCGATACAACTACACGAAAAACACTATATAACAATATAAATATAACAGCTATTCATCTGTATTCTTGTTGTTGACTGGACATGAAGTTCAGCGTGTATGATTCCAACAAAGCGACTGAACTGGAATTGTCACCAACTGCGAAGCGGCGATAAGGTAGTGGCTAGACTCTTGTCTTCCGGTCTTGAGGTCATGGGTTTGAATTCACATTGAGATTAATTTGTGTAATTTACATTGGCTCCCAGGTCGACCCGGCCTAAACCGGGTGCTATAAAATGTATTGGTATAGTCAGCCATCTTGATATTTACCAGTACAACTCTGCTGTGCCGACTGGTCTATGCAAGTATGGGTTTACTACCTTTTGCCTAATAGGCCTTATGGAGTTTACAAGGATCCTATACTTTTCACTGTTTAATAAACTTCAGTGCATAGTGAGTGTGACGTGTCTGTCCCAACCAAGTGCCTAGAGAAGTGATTCTCAACCTTTTTTGGCCCGTTTACCCCTTGACCATATGTTCAGAACGTCACCCCCTCCCCCCCTCCCCGTTTGTATTTCCTCCCATTAAATCCCCCACCCCCTTTACACATTATACGTAAAAATGGAAGCTAAATTTAATAACGCATACCAGAACAAGTGTAGACGTCTTCATAAAACGTGATTTGCGGGTCTACTTACGTTATAAAACGAATTTCAGACGGGCGAGAAGTACAGAACTGTAAAGTATGGAGGGAAAAACAATACTAAGTAACCGTTTCTTGTATTAACGTGATCATGAAATAACCTTAATTCCACCCCTCCCCCCGGAAACCCTAAAATTCCCCATGGGGTGGTGGTGGGGGTGGGGGGAATTCCTCACCGGTTGAGAACCACTGGCCTAGAGAATTATAACGAACAAATGTCCATCAATAATCAAACATGAAAGATCTCCAACTGAGACTATCCAACAGTAACACAGCAGTCACGGAACAATCCATCGGCCAGGCTTCAAAATAAGACCTTTTTTTTAAACATACATGATGAGCCTTCAGATGTGTGATGAAGCCCGTCTCAGCCATTCAACAATAATTCGTAGACATTCATTAATATTCAGGCCCCTCATAATGACGATTATTTTAGTAGTGCATAACTTCTGCAGCCATCCATAGCATGCGAAACTCATAAATTAACCATTGCACGTTCACAGGTATCATTATAGTCTCCCAGCCACATAACAGTTACCTCCTTTCTGGAATATGATTCCCCACAATCCCTACACACGACAGTGTCTGCACAAAACACCTCCGTGTATTATGGATTCCAAATGGCTACCCGAACAAATATACCGTCTGGTGGGTTCTTCAACGCATTGCGGCCTTTCTCCTTCAGAAACTTTGACTGGGGTCCATTATGCTCATCATAATCATCATCATCATCAAGTGCCCTGCCAGCTGACGTAGGCGTTCATGGCTCTCCACAGATCTCGGTCTTTGGTTTTCTGGATCAACTCTCCTTCTAATATTCCTCCGTGCCACCGTCTCAATCCATCCAGCATCATTTCTCTTGGTCTGCCTCTGCCTCACTTCCCCTCGATCTTTCCAGTTGTCACGATGTTCTCCAATGCCTTTCTTCTCATCACATGACCAAAGAAAGCTGTTTGTCTCTCTCTCTCATCGTTGTATATAGTGTTCTAGTTTCATTAGCCTGTTTCAGGCAGTCGTTGTTAGTTAGTCCGGCAGTCCAAGGAATTCGCAACATTCGTCTCAGGAACCACATCTCTGTTGCTTCTAATTTCTTCTTAATTTGTTCATTTACGTTCCAAGATTCACTGCCATACAGCAAAACTGGTTCTACATAGCATTTCAGCACTCTCTTTCTTACACTCAGTGATAGTGACCTATTGCACAAGATACTCTTCATTTTCTGAAATGCGGCCTTTGCTTGCCCTATTCTGCTCTAATCTCTTAATCTCTGTTGTACGTCTTCCATCTGATGTTATACATGTCCCTAGGTATCTAAAATTATCCACTTGATTAAGAATTTTTCCTTCTATTTCTATGTCACATTTTTTGGTGTCACCATATTCTTTGATATGATCATTGTTACTATTTTCTTGATATTCAAGGAGAGTCCATTCCTTGCACTCTCTGTTACTACAGTGTCCAACAATTGTTGTAGGTCTGTTGATTTATCTGCCACCAATACTGTGTCATCTGCATAGCGTATATTATTTATATTATAACCTCCAACTAGTATTACTGGCATCTCTTTGATCTCTCTCATTATTACTTCGCTATATAGGGAGAAGAGGTCTGGTGACAAGACGCATCCCTGTCGTACTCCTAGCTTTATGTGTTCGTAACTACCTTCTTTATTTCCAATTTTAATTGCTGCTACTTGGTTCCAGTAAATATTCTTTATTATTCTTAAATCTTTCCCATCAATGTTGATATCTTCCAACATTTTAATCAGTACATCATGTTTTACTTTATCAAATGCCTTAGTATAATCTATGAAGCATAAATATATGTCTGTCTTTTTCTCTATTGACCTTTCTATTAGTGTCTGTAATGTATACATTGCATTGTTTGTGCCCTTTCCCTCCACAAATCCATACTGTTCTTCACTAATTTCCATTTTTAGTTTCTTTCTGGTTCCTCTCATTATGATTCTGAGCAGAAGCTTCGTGATATGGTTTATGAGGTTAATTGTACGAAAATCTTCACATTCAATTGCTCCTGGTCTTTTTGGTATAGCTATAAATACAGATTTAAGCATATCACTGGGTAAATATCCACTGCTGTAAATATCATTTAACATTTTGGTTAATATATCTACTTCAAATTCTCCCAATACTTCTAATTCTTGTATTGTGATTTCATCTGACCCAGCTGTTTTTCCTTTCTTCATATATTTCATAGCGTCAGCGACTTCTTTTAGAATAGGTGGACCTTCTAAGTTACTTTCTTCTGTTAATTCTTCTCTTTCCCCATCATATAATTCTCTTATATACTCATTCCACCTCTTCATTATAACGCCTTCCTCCAATAATATCTTTCCTGTTTTTGATTTCAAACACCCTGTATTTATTCTTATTTTTCTTCCCGTAAGCTCACTGATTTGTCTGTGTATATTTTATGTATCTTTAATGGCATTTAATTCAATTTTTTTTGCACTGCTCATTTAACCATCTTTCTTTTGCCTTTCAACATTTATCTTTTATTTCTTTATTTATCTTAGCGTATTCTTGTTTGTCATTTTTACTCTGTTTTCTTTTGTCCATCAGCATTAAGATTTCTTCATTCATCCATTTTTTCTTAGCTATTTGACTTCTCTCCGGTAATATTTCTTTGCTAGTTTGATGAATGGAGTGTCTTAACATTTCCCATTGTTCATTTATACTCTGTATTTTAGCTATTGTATTGTACCTATTTTTCGCAGTCACTATGTATTGTTCTTGAATTTCTTTATCTACTTTCAGAACCTCTTTATTAAGTCTCATGTTCCTAACCAATGTTTTCCCTCTCTTTAATCTTACTTTTATTTGTCCACATAGTGGTACATGATCACTATTACAGTCGGCGCCAGGCATTGTTTTTACATTAATTAGAGCATTTCTAAATCTTTTGTTAATTAGTATGTAGTCAATTTGGTTGCGTATTTTCTGATCAGGGCTTTTCCATGTGTATAATCGTCTTTTGTGGTGTTTAAACCACGTGTTTCCAATTATCATGTCATTGAAATTTGCCCATTCTATTAGCTTTTCCCCTCTTTCATTTCTTGTACCTAAACCATAATTCCCCACTACATCCTCCATTTTCCCATTTCCTACTTTTGCATTAAAATCTCAAAGTATTATTTTTATTTCCTGTGATCCAATTTGAGCCATCGTCATTTCTATTTCGTCGTAAAAGTGTTGTATTTCTTCATCACTACTGCTTGTTGTTGGTGCATATGCTTGTATAATATTTATATCTATTGGTTTGCCTTTGGTTTTGACCAAAACAACTCTATCTGAAATACACCAGTATCCATTAAGTGACTTTGCTGTTTTTTCGTCAAGTATTATTCCTACACCTTTTTCATGTGTATCCCCTCAAGAATAAATTATTGTGTGATTTCAGCTATAATTTTGCCCGATCCCTTCCATCTCATCTCACTAAAGCATATTATATTCATTTTCATGTGATCCATTTCTCTTAGAACATTGTTCAACTTTCCTAGCTCATTTAATGTCCTAACATTCCATGTTCCTACTCTAAATTTATTTATTTTATTTACGATATTGCCATCAGTAGCTGGATGACGGTCTAGTGTCACCTGTGGCTCATGGCTGTCCCTACAGGACTCATCATCATCACAATTAAAGGAATTGTGCTAGGCCAGTTAATTCACGAACCTCCGTCTACTTCCTGCAGAGGCTCCAGTCCGACTAATGTACGTAACAACAAAAAACCTCCGAAGGTAACCATACGTCACCCACGGACAATGCTGGTGAGGTATAGTGCAGCCACAATTCGAGACGTTACCAACAGTGAAGAATGCCGATCTCTCTAATCATCATACATCTCTTCTATTTAGTCTGTTCATGTATTAACTGTATTAGTTTGTTCGATTAAATTGCGCCATTCTTAAATTTTAAACATCCAGTGGTATTTCGTGTCTGTTAAGATATTTATTTATTGGTATATGAAATTCCTCCGAAGTCGGAGAGTGTCTGCCTGTATGGCGAGGAACCACCAGTCTGCACACCAATAAGCCAGACATGGGACAACGGATACTCACGCAAACCTCAGGTCCTGTATGACATCACACTGATGTTGGACAACAGGATGCCTTCATCCGACATACAGGACTTTGCGTTGGAGCTCAAGCCAATGAACACAAGCAAGCAAGCAAGCAGGTATATGAAATGTGAGTTTCCCCATTTGTCCCAGTCACCGTGCATATCTGATTCAGTCAAAGTTCTTTAGTCTATTTACATTTCTTTACTATTTCTTAGCCGCATTCCTGGCCTAGAGGTTAGCGACTTTTCTCCGTAATCTCGTATACTCTTGTAAGTAACGCGACGACGGTGAGAATCAGCAGTGGTTCGAATCGCGTGGGTAACTTACGGGGTATGTGAGCCGGCCGCTCAGAAAGCAATGGCAAACTACTGAGCGTAATCTTGCCATGAAATCAACAATCAGCTGAAAGAAGCTGATGTTGACAACAATGTCCTGTAAAGGAAATGCAAACATTTTTTTTTTACTATTTCTTTATATCTAACATACGAGGGGCTTCAAATTAAAACGTTAAAAGTGTGATAGAAATTAAAATAACCAAGCCATTGTCTTGTAACCTGACAATATTGTCGTTGAGGATGTCAAGAGTATTAAGTATGTGACATCAGGGTACAGACGAACACGGTGACGTTATAACGGCAGTTTAAAGAACATTTACAAATGCTTTGAAGATGAAGGTGATGGTTTCCCATTAAGAATTGTTACTGGAAATGAAACTTGAGTTCACTACCACGAGGCAGAAACGAAGAGAGCGAGCAGGGAACGGTGCCATCCCTCCTCACCGAAACCAAAGGAGTTTCGCACGCATGCATCTGCAGGAAGGGTTATGCTGACTCTCCTTTGGGATAAACGAAGCGTTATTTTAGAGCACAACATGCCAAGAGGGAAATCTGTCACCAGTGATACGTATACAGATCTTATCAGGAATCATCTTCGACTCGCAATCAAATCCAAACGACGTGGACTTGTGAGTAGAGGTGTCCCGTTGCAACATGACAAGTTCGACCATATGCTGACCGTGTAACTGTTGAAACCACCGAAGACCTCCACTTTCAGTGTATACCACACACCCCGTACTCGTAAGACCTAGATCCAAGTGATTTCCACCTGTTTGGACAACTCAAAGAGTCATTGGGAAGAAAGAATGTTCGGCGGTTCGATGAAGAGGTAAACGGGTGGTGTGTGAGTGGTTACACACCCGACCAAGAGCATTTTTTCTACATGTATCCAAACACTTTATCGGCGCTAGAAGAAAAAAACATTTAAGGTTTTCATTTGAAGATTCCTCGTATATTTTATTATATTCGTCCATATCGTGTGTATTTATTCCTTTTTGCATCCATAATTCGCAGAATTTCATGTGTCATCTACAGGTTTTTTTGGTCATTGTTTTGTCTCTTTTTTAAAATTTCAAAAATTTTATGAAGTGGAGGAATTATTTCTTTTCATATAAGTTGTATTTATTATTCACATTTCCCATTGTTCATCAACAATCTTGTATAGTCTCCATGGAATTTTTATGTTCTTTACAGTAACACTGTGCATTCCATAATATTTGAATAACGAAGACACAAACCATATATCGTACGATTTATTGCCTGGCACATTTCGCTGCATCTCGAACTATGTATGGTTTGTGTCTTCGTTATTGAAATTTACTACGGGAAAACATTGTTTTTATTTCCCTAATACCTGTGTCTGTTTGGAGTAATGCTATATCTTACTTGATTTTCTGTTGGATCATCTTTATAGTCTTAATGTTTAATCTCATCTGTTTGATAACTGGAACATAATCCCAATGGCAGTTTGCTCCTGGTCTTATTTAAACATACTTAACTGTTTCTGAATCTCTCTCTCTCCCTCTCTTTCTCTCTCTCTTTCTCTCTCTCTTTCTCTCTCTCTCTTTCTCTCTCTCTCTTTCTCATTCTCTCTCTCACATCTCTCTCCCATCTATATCTATATCTCCCCCATATTTGTCTCTCCCTCTTTCTCTCCCATCTCTCCGTCATCCCCATCTCTCTACTTCATCTCTCTCCCATCTGCCTCTCATACATCTCTTCCATCTCTCTTTTCCATCTCTCTCTCCTATCTTTCTCTCTCCTATCTCTCTCCATCTCTTTCTACTCCATCTCTCTTCCACCTCTCTCTCTCTCTCTCTCTCTCTCTCTCTCTCTCTCTCTCTCTCTAATCTCTCTACTCCATCTCTCTCTCCCATCTCTCTCATCTCTCTCTACTCCATATCTCTACTTCATCTCTTTCTTTTCTCTCTCGACTCCACCCCTCTTCCATCTCTCTCATCTATCTCCACGATATCACTATCTATTTCAGAAAGAAAGACATATAAATGGAGTATACCAGTGTTCTAATTGTAATAAATGGTTTGTGAATACAACAACATCGCTATAGATCATCCTAGGCACGCCCTGAGAAACACAGATGCAAAGTTGTCGTGGACTCCGTGACGAAGGGCTTTACGAATGCAGTTCGAAATCCAGCATACCGCGTTCGAAACAACTGAGGGCGATTTGGCAGCAGACCGCCTTGCGCTGATTTTCATAAAATGGTGTGAGTACCGATGGTTTAGAAAGCAATGGCGACTACTGAACGTAAACTTGCACAGAAATAACAAACAGCAAAAAAAAAAACACACACACACACACACACGCTAGGTTGACTGACGTCGTGTAAAGGATATGAAACTAACTTTTTAACTTAACTCCAATGGGTTTCGTCTAAAAAGACAGACCCTGCAACTTAACAGTGGGAGGGGGTGGAGGGATTGAAATTAAGCAGAGTGCCTACACCCTCCCCCCTCCCCTTAATTCCACCCCAATTGCCATGTCATAGAGATTTGAGGTATCTTATAGAGATAGCTGTCCCACCAACAGTATGGCCTCCTGATAAAGAAAAAGACATGACGCTGTCCTAGGCTGCTCAATAGTAGGACAAGCTGTTTATGGTAAGAGATATCTATATGTATGTATATATAGATAATACCATTGTTCTGTGGCAGTTTTCTGCTATGGGACTGTGAAGTGATAGCATCACTTTTTATTGGCCTAGTCTGTCCCTCACTGTGGCAAGCGACGAGCCGAGGCCTGTCACGGCCGCTCGACCGTACTTTTGATATTACCGTTTGAGTTCACTATCAACTCTTCCCGCGCGCCTCATACACACACACACGCGCGCGCGCGCGAGCACACACACACACACACATGTCGGGTCTTATTCAGATATGACTGAGCTGCCGTATGACAGTAGACGGTACTACCTGCTTTCTGTTAGCACTGAAATTGGGACTACGATTATTGCCATCATTATGCCAACGGCTATGGGCGGAGAAGTGCAATTGGGAGGGTACAAGCCTTACCCAAGTACGAGGAAATGCGACCTAAAGACTAAATGTCATGGCAGGGCAGTCCAAGTCTAAGGCTTGGTCGGCAGCTGGTCTAGGATGGAAGCTCCGGCATGCGGACATTTAGAGTATTGCTTTGCGATATCTGGCAGCTTCTGCAGCTTGATTTGTTCCAGACGTATTGGTGTCACCTTTCCTCTGTGGTAAACTCGACAGGTCGAGAGAGGGATCATGCTGCGTGAGCAACACATGGTCTCTAAATTCAGCCCAACTTTGTGCTGTGGAGATGTATAACTCTATTTAACAAATTATCGTCTGTAAAGACGGCAATATGCCAGTCATATATATATATATATATATATATATATATATATATATATATATATATATATATATATATATATATATATATATATATATATATATATTCTGTGGTTTTCATGATCCTGTACCTGAATTTATTTTAGAGATTTCTTCTATTTCCTGTCTTGTTATATTTCACCTATACAATCTAGGTCATCTACGTGTCTTAGGCCGTCGACATATCGACCGATGACTTCGATTATTCCGCCCTCACAGCGCATCCGTTCCTTGTTCCTGTTCACACGATGATAAACAATATAGCAGGACAAATGAGGACACTGGGACACTGAACTTTACATTGTTTGATAACTGTTTATTTAATCCAAATTGGGGTGCTCAGCTCGTGTTTCATTACAAGATTGCTAGACATTGCGTGTACTGAACACACGCTAGTATTACTTCGAGTGTGTTGACACTGGGAGAGGTCCCCAAATTGTTTAGCTCCATAACTTTTTCTACTTTGTATTAACAAGAACGGAGGCTACCAACTATTTTAGGGCATTGGTTATACGTGTTTTGTTTATAACGACTTGATAAGGTCCCCAACTTGTTTAAGGAACCCATAAACAGTGTTTTGTTAATAATAACAAGAACAGGGGAATCCAAACTGTTTTAGGCACGCATTATTATCATTTAGCATGTAATGGCAAACAGTCCCCTAACTTTTTTGCTGTTGCTCGAAGCACCTTAATGGAGATAGCAATTTATAAAAGGAGCGCATTACGGAATTACCAAAATTTCAAATGCGTGATTTTAAATGCGTTGATGTTCCCCCCCCCCCCCCCCCCCCATCCCTTGGTACAGTTGAGACTATAATCGTATTTCACAAAACGCGTGTCATTATTACAACTTCACATAAAAAAAAAAAAAAAATATGTATATTAATCATTCATCGATGCCTTGCTTTAGCGATTCGGTGGCCGAGGTTGCATAGTGGCTAGATACTCACCTACCGGCCCGTTGGGTATTGTATAGTATGTGCATTGGTGCGGATTTTTTAAATTGACCTGAGTTCACAAGCCGACCGAGCCTTTAATGGTTATCAGGAAGTGTCTTGGGAAATAAAGACGGCCTGTGTGATACTAACCACATCAGTCACCTAGTGCAGTTTGGCCTATAAAAATATGAGTATAACATCCTAAACCTAGCGCGCCTTAAGACGCGCAAAAGGGTCTTTTCCTGATTAGTTTAGCAGTTAAACAACACATGAAAACTGTGACTCAAATATGGCTTATGTGTAAACATTCCATACGAATTACAAAACCACAATACGATTAGGACATCAATAATTATTTCATGTGTTTTAAATATTGATTATTTAAGTACTTATGCACGTTTACAGTATCAGATGGGAATTGTATCAACGAAATAAGGAACAGAATTGGATAACAAACATAACAACGGTATTTCATGAAGTGAAGAGCAGTGTTTGCAATAATTTCCTATGATTAGAAGTCTTAAAAATAATTCTTGCATGTTACATAGAACTAATTTATAAATAATGGCTGTGAATAATGTACAACTTGTAAATGATTAAGACATTCTATTCAGGTTGCAAACAACGTTCTTGGCTACATAACGAGACGAGTAAAACTGAATATATTACCTACATGGAAAGATTTATTGAAGGAGAGATAGACTAAGGTATATCTACTGGAGGAGAAATATGCTAAGATATATTTACTGGAAGAAAGATAGTAAAACAGGGCAAAACTGAACATATTACCCAAATGGAAAGATTTATTGGAGGAGAGATAGACTAAGGTACATTTACTGGAGGAGAGGAGAGATAAACTAAGACAGATTTACTGGAAGAGAGATAGACTAAGGTAGATTTACTGGAGGAACGATAGACTAAGAAAGATTTACTGGAGGAGAGATAGACTTAAACAGAGCAAAACAACATATTACCCAAATGAAAAGATGTACTGGAAAAAATGTAGACTAAGACAGGGTAAACAGATTCATAACATTATGTTATTATGCTATTGATATGCCAGGACACGAAGTTTATACATCCCGTGGAAGATCGCGAGATGCGAGATGTGAAGTAACATGATCGCATATGTCAGCCATCTAATAATGACATTTTTAGAAGAAAAAAGAATCTCCCATGTCAGCCATCTAATGATAATGTTTTTAGAAGAAAAAGAATCGCATATGTCACTCATCCAATGATGTGCCCGTGTGTTGCCGGGGCCCATACGGGGGAGCAAAGAATAGTAACACTGTTGCTTACCATGCATGTCGTAAGAGGCGACTAAGGAGGATATGGTTCCGTCGCCCTGCTACTGAGTGAGTGCGTGGCGCGACACTGTGAGCTGTGAGTTTCGCTTGGAATGCTTTTACATCTGTCCGCGGTTGTGTGCAATGGGAACTGCATGTTCAGAACGATGGCGGCCGGCTGTTGCTGGGTTGACTGGTTTGCCTTTTCGGCTGAAGAGTGCATTTTTCAGGAGACTCCTGGGAGTCGCCACTGGAGCTACGGAGTTCGTGCTTTGTGCGGCGTTTTTGGCGGGTCGTCCTGTGGAAAGAGACCGAGCCATATAGAATAAAACCCGGGTCAATGAAGTCTTTCTGGTGACTGCCATTTCCATCAACGATGAACTGTATTTTTCAGGACTTTTGTGTTGGCATTCTGGCGGCGGCATTATGCACAATGTACCTGTGCGGACTGTTGGCTTGCCGATACTCCTGTCTGTTACATTGTTCACTTTTGGCAGTGAGGAGCATTTTGTGTGATATTCACTGGCACATGAACGGAGCAATATGGGGACAACCCGTTGCCGTGAAGTTGGAACCACGACTAACTAACTAACTAACTAACTCATCCAATGATGACGTTTTTATAAGAAAAATAATCGCCTAAGTCTGCCATCTAGTGATGACACTTTTAGAAGAAAAAGAATCGCCTATGTCAGCCATCTAATGAGGAGTATTTAAAAAAAAAAAAAATGATCGTCAATGTAGCCATCTAATTATGACGTTTCTAGAAGAAGAAGAAGAAGAAGAAGAAGAAGAAGAAGAAGAAGAAGAAGAAGAAGAAGAAGAAGAAGAAGAAGAAGAAGAAGAAGAAGAAGAAGAAGAAGAAGATGAAGAAGAAGAAGAAGAATCGCCTATGTCAGCCACCTAATGATAGTGTTTGTTTTTTCTAGGAAGGGAAGTCAATAAGTATGTCACAAATGGCTGTAGAAAAATAACTAAATATGATAACAACTTGAAACCAGTTTATTCTTATACATACATTGTCCCTTTATTTCTCAACACAATTTCCACCAACATTGATGCACTTATCCCATCGTTTTATCAGTCCTCCCAAACCGGCTACATAGAACTGCGTGCTCTGTTTTCTAAACCACGTTTTCACTTCATATTTAACTGGCTTCATTCGCAAAATGTCTCCCGCCAAGGTGGGTTTTCAGTGGACCAAAAAGATGGAAATCGATAGGGGCTAAGTCGGGGCTGTAAGGTGGATGTTCCAGAAATTTCCGCCTTAGCTGGTTAATTTTCTCTTGAGTTAATCGAGCCGTATGTGGTCTGGCATTATCATGAAGAAGCAACACTCCTCTAGTCAGCAGTCCTGGACGTTTTCTTCGAATTGCACCATGAAGCATCGATAGAACTTCACAGCACTCTATTGCAGATGTTACAGAGTCTATCGTTACTCGACTGTCACCTCTAATCATCTCCTCCACCCGCTGCACGGACGCTTCTGTTGCGATCTCAACAGGACGACCAGATCGAATCTCATCAAAAATTTTAGAGTGCCCTTGATAAAATTATTCTACCCAGCTATGCATCACTTTGCGGGACAAACATTTGTCTGCATAAACAGGAAGCATGTCCTTATGAATGTCTTTTGCAGGCAGTCTTACAAAACCACGTTGTTCTTCGGTTGTACACTAAGTAAGTACAGTCGCCATTTTGTTTATACGCTGCGCATGCGCATGAGACACCTAGCGCCACCTGACGAACGGGAAAATAAAGTTCTATGTTACTGTCACATAATGACACCTGTAGAAAAAACCAACCTACAGATCTGTTTGATTTACTTATTGACTCGCCCTCGCATTATGCAACATCTGGAAGATGTATTCTTTATGAGAATGTAGTCTAATTACTGAACCGTAGATTGTCGAAGACTTGAAAATAACAAGGACAGCCGACATGAGTAAAGTAAATGGTTTGAAAGAGTAAGTCACAAAGACAACTCACCGCAAACATCAAACGCTTACAATCAACACGTAAGAACACATTGTAAGAAGAGAAAAACTGCAACACACTATAACTAGTGGTGAAACATTTGGAAACAGAATAAAAACAAGACAGCATCAACTTGAGTTCTTTCACAAATGTGTGCCCTCATTTATGTTCAATGTTTCTAAGGACCCGTTGAATAGTTATGTAATTTTTACTGCCGTCTTGTATTTATTCGAACCCACGAATATGTCTTTGATAGGTCCAACGGTAATTGAAATCATGGAAAGCAATTAATAAGTTGCGGATTTTTATGCCAGGCAAACGATTGTGAACAATCAATCAATAATGTGCCATGCCAGAAAGAGTGGGCGGTCATGGCTCGCCATTTCACTCGATCACCAGAGTCTTGGATGAGCTCAGTGTTCCTGTCTCGACCATGCCATGTGGCCAAGCCATCCAAGTATTTACTTCTCGGTCTTCCCCTTGGTCTGTTCTCTTCGATCATGCCAGTTGTCATCAAGTTCTCCAATACATTTCTCCTTATAACATGTCCAAACAGTTTTGACTGTCTACGTCTAATTTCTCTAATCATTGTACGATTTTCATTTGTCTCCTGTAGTACTTAGTCATTGGTTTTTCTGTCTGTCTATGGTATTCTCCTCAGAAACTACATTTGTGCAGCCATCAGATGTTTTTTAGCTTGACTCCTCATTGTCCAAGTTTCACATCCATACAAAAGGACATCTCCCGTGTGTTGCCGGGGCCCATAAGGGAAGCAAAGAATAGCAACACTGTAGCCTACCAGGCATGTCGTAAGAGGCGACTAAGGAGGCTTGATGGTTCCGTCGCCCTGCTACTGAGTGAGTGCGTGGCGCGACACTGTGAGCTGTGAGTTTCGTGTGAAGTGCTTTTGAATCTGCCCGAGGTTTTTGGAACGTGACTGTATGTTCGGAGTGATGGCAGATGGCTATGTCCCAGAGTTGACCGGTTTTTGCCTTATGCAGAAATGCGTGGCTGCTGGGCTTCTGGTTGACTGCCACTGCCATCGACGATGAACTGTATTTCGTGGACTGTGTGGGTGAACATCTAGGAAACATCCAGATGGGATAATGGCTGCAGATTCCATCAGAAATGAACTGGGTGTTTTGTGGGGGACTATTGTGTTGACATTCTGGCGGCGGCGTTATGCACAGTGCATCTGTGCGGGCTGATGTTTGTCGAGACTCAAGTCTTTTCCACTTTTCACATTGGGCGGTGGGGAGCGTTTTGTATGATATTCACTGGCACAGGAACGGAGCATAATGGGGACGACCCGTTGCTGTGAAGTTGGAACTGCGACTAACTAACTAACTAACTAACAAAAGGACATGCTCTATGTAGCACCTCAACACTCTTTTTCTCGTTTCAATTGACATCTTTTTATTGGTCAGTGTGTTTTTCATCTTGCTAAAGGCTACTTTCGCCATGGCGATTCTTGTTCTAATCTCATCAAGGCATCTCCCATCAGATGTTATGACTGTTCAGAGATAATTGTATCGATTCACTTGTTGAAGAATATTCCCATTTACTTGTATATTATATTGTGGTATTTCTTTCTTCCCAGTGACGAACATAACCTGTGTCTTTTTACAATTTAATTCTAACCCCCGTTGTTCACTGTGTGCAACAACCGCATCTACAAATTGTTGCAGATCCTGCTTATTGTCTGCAATCAACACTGTATCATCTGCATATCTAGTGTTATTGATGTTTCGTCCTCCAATGCTGATTACATTTATATATTCTACTTTTCTTAAAATATTTTCACTGTATAGGGAAAAAATATCTGGAGACATTACACATCCCTGCCTAACACCTCTCTCAATAGGCTGATATTGACGTACTTCATTATCAATCCTCATGTAATCAACGGATTCAAAGAGTATGCTTAGTAAGGTGGAGAAAGGAATGTTTCGTGTGGGATGGCTCTCGCCGCTTCAGAGGCCACAGATTGTGAGAATTGTATGGATATTTTGCCCTGATCATGCGGGGGTACGGGGGAATGAGCAGGCTGATAGGCTAGCAGGGAATGCACCTCGTGGTGGTTGTTTGCCACAAGGGGGAGGTGGTCGTGCGCTTGTGGGACCAGGTGGAGAAGGCGGAGGAACAGATTGAGAACCCATATGTGGAAGGAATGAGATTGCGGGGGATCGGCAGGGGTTCTGGAAGAATCTCAAAATTGAGAGGGAAGACCAGGAGAACTTTTAATCAGATAACGGTGGGAACGATTAGTAGTATGCCTCTTCGCTGGCTGTTGAACGAGGGGACGGAGCACGTATGGGAATGTCATGAGTGCAGTGATTTCGGGTATTAACTCAACTCAACTCAACTCCTTATGTAATCAATTGTGAACGCACTATACCAATTATCACAGCATGGAGAGATATCAACAAATATTCTGCAAGAGAAAATGACCTGCAGAGAACCATCTTTGTTCTGATTAGCTAGACACTTGATGATGATATGAGAATAACTCTTGTCTATTTAGAGGGGCCACAATAGATTGATTACTTGAAGTCAAGCATGCGATTCCGGGCAACAGCTTCGGGATCCTTGGATAGGCGAACGTTCTGTTATCGAAAGAAACAGAAAAACACATGCCACGTTTTGAGTTCTGTACTAGCAATTATAACGGGTCTGTAAACTCATGGTAGATATGCCGCGGAGGTGTGAAATGAAAGGCTTTAATATATTCTAGGTCATGGTTAATTGAGATGGGTTGGTTAACAACATTCGTCGTCTGTATTTCGCCGAGACTTCTCTAGAAATCATATACAGCCTCAAAAGCTTGTGGAAAAACAACACAACTGATGATAAAGCCCTGAATAAGAATAAGAATAGCGTTTAGTGCAGCCAATGACACACGGGTTGGTTGCTACAGTCAGGGTCAGTGAACCAGAGCTGATAAAGACATTTCCTCCTCTTCTTGTTCCTGGTCTTCTTCTTCGTTCGTTCGTCTAATATGTTGTTGTTACGGACGTAACTGCGTTCTGCCAGTTTACAGTTGAGCTGCGATATTTGCGCCTTCTGACCTACACATCCGATTTGTGTTAGTTATTGTTCGGAAGACTTCATAAGAAAATGGAAGAAGAAATTAACGTGGTTCAAGCTGCATTTAGACAAGGAAGAGGAACAAGAGATCACATTCTCAACATGCGTTTAATAATAGAGAAGTGCAGAGAATTTAATGTAAACCTATTCTCATGTTTTGTGAATTATTCAAAGGCATTTGACAGTGTACACCATCAGAAACTTTGGGAAATCATGAGGAATAAGGGCTTGCCATCACATGTAATACAACTCATAATAATGCTCTATCTAGACCAACAAGCAGCGGTTAGAATAGATGGCAAGACATCAGATTGGTTTGACATCAAGCAAGGAGTCCGTCATGGATGTGTGCTGTCCCCCTATTTGTTTAACCTGCACGCCGAAAATATAATGAGAAATGTAAGAGATGATATAAACAGGGAGCTATATGATGCCTTAAATATCGGTGGTCATGACATACCAGAGATTTGGTATGATGATGATATAGTATTGCTATCCACAACACAGATTGGTATAGAAGTAGTATAGAACGACAAAAGCCGCCCGTTTTGTGGTGCACATTGCTTTTGCACCACAAAGGGCGATAACTCTCCGGGATTTTTAAAAAGTAAAGGGCGATAACTCCGGTTTTTTTAAAAAAGTCAAGGGCGATAACTTTTTTAATAGGCGTGGTCCGAGTAGGTGTGGTCTAGTGACGTTAGGTACAACATAAAAAAAATACAAAATAACAAACGAGTCAAGTAAGGTATATGTTTTTTATTAAATCATATATAGACAATACAATGCATATTAAATAAGTAATGGCATAGTCGAGATATTATCATTTTGTGTCTGTCTTTTTATATACAGATAGGACAGAGATGCACGATGTTGCTGATATGTATATACAGAAGAGTCTTGGGTCTTGAAGCCTATATTGGTCCCCCCACTCGGTGTTTGGGTATTGAGTACTTCTAAAAATGTGTCCTTGTTTAAATGCATGTTATGGTTTTTGGTCAGACCTTTGGTACTGACTTTATCATAATCTCCGACACAAATATACGTCTTACTACATAACGAGACCATCCCCTTCCCTTCGTATTCTAGTTTAAAAAGCCCGGGGGTTCTCTTTTCATACGCTCTGATAGTCTGGCAATCCTGACAGGTAGTAGTAGGGGTAAATCTATGAACAGGGCAGGTTTCAGACGGGAACCACTGATTATAGACTCTGTCATATTCTTCTCGTAGGTGTGGTCTAACTACTTCAGAGAGTGAGTCGGCGCTAAGGGCCAAATATAGAGAGTCAGTGTCCATTTCACAAAGCTGAAAGTCGTCTTTAGAGATAAATTTGTCTAGAAAGTCGTAGTAGAAAGCTAACATTCTTAATTTGGCATACTGATAAACGAAAAAACCAATTTGTAGAGGTAGATCCCAGACAGTTTTCTTTTTTAGGGTTTCAACTTCGAATAGATCAGGTGTAATACCAGTCATGCTTTTAAACCTAGGGTTATTGAGTGCTTTGGTCGTGTCTTTTCCCTGGCAGTAGGAGACATCGGTATGTTTGGCTTTATTAGTTAATGTTTTACCGTAAGCGGCATTACCTAACAATTTCATCGTGTCGGCTGTAATACTCTCAGCTGGATTTTTGTCCCCTTGGCAACGGGCATTAGACACCGTATCCCCAAATTGTTTAAAACAACTAACCGGTCGATATTCTATTGTCTGGTAGATGTGTGTAACTACCAACCCGTGGGCTAGATACCATTTTAAAAGAGGGGTGGCTAATAAAATCTTCTTCCCGAAATAACTACTAATCAAAGTCCGTCGTGGGGTACTCAGTAGTTTATTTTTTACGGCGTAGTCTTTCATAAACTCCCCAATATCGTCCCTCGACACTTCTGTGTTCTTGAAAATAGGGGGCATTTCGGCAAAGGACTCTTGTAAATCAGTCGGGGTCTCTATATCGCACTCCACCAACCCGAAAAAAAGTATCACTTTTTACAGACTCAATTATCTGGTTTTCACTCAAAGAACCCCAAGGAAACTCTGACGGTGGAAACTTCTCTTTCAGGAAACACTTTATGGTTGTGTTTGATCTCTTTAATCTCTGCCACTCACATTCCCAAATAACCTTAACTGTCACCCCAACAGTTTTTTCTAGATATTCGTGGATCTCGCACGTGTTCTGGTATAGTTCTTCTAGTGGTTTATTATTGACGGGGTTAATAGTTTTTCCCTTGGTTAGAGGGCAGCTTGGGTGACCGTGAAATAAGCACCCATGGAATTGATAAGCTATCTTACTCTTCTTTTCCCACCCATCTACACGGATATATCGATCACCAAGTTGCATCTCATGACTATTGAATTGGGTTTTTAAATCTATATTTTCATTATGTGACACCCAACTTAACCACTCTCGACACTGACGTGTGTATTTATGTAATCTATGTGCTCTAAAACCATCCTCGCGACTTCTATATATGGGGAAGTCTGTTGGCATATCTTTCATCAGAGACCAAAGGTATAAGGCATTCGCATCAAACCCTTTAATACCTTTTACCGGCTTATTACCCCTGATATGGGTCTGATTGGCCTCGTGGTAACGATGGAAAATGATACTCGGCCCACCCACTATATTGTCTCGTAATAACTTGTGTACCTTCTCCTCCTTCTTCGAACACAAAACAAAAGAAACATCTTTATTCATTGTATTGAATAGGTACTGTAACGTAATACCGGGGACTGAGATGGCCTGTTTACACATGTCTACTTTTAACTCTGCATAAAAGGCTACTTGCTTGTCCAGGGCTTTTAGAAAAGGGGACACGTCTTTGATGTTGTACCAAATTAAAAAATCCCGCAAGGTACTCATCTTATTATCGGTCCATGCTTTCTGACAAACTGTGTATTCTACCTCGGAAATGTTACGGTTTTTAAGTCTTGAAAAGAAAGCTGTATGTGGTGGTAGGGCTGTCTCATTTAACTTGCCCAGGTCGGTCAGATATTCGTATGGGAAAAAGCCTTTTGTCTCTTCAATACCAAAAGAGGCCAGATATTGAGAGTAACTTACACCTGGGACCAGAAAGTTGGAGACGTCAAGGAATTTCAGTCTTTCTGTCGCTATACACATGAAATTATTATTTCTTTTGACTATAAACTTGAACGGGTCAGCCTCCCGATCAAGGAAATATTGTATCAAATAAGGTTTCAGGAGGTTAATGTCATATTTTCCACTATTCAACCCAAACAGAGGGAGTTCTTTCAGAAAGGAGTCGAGTCTTTCACTTAGTTTTGGGTGGTCACCTAATTTTGCAAAGACTGGCTCGAACTTTTTCAGTAACAGTTCGTATGACTTAGCGGCTATGTCATGGAGATAGTCCATCATTTCGTTTACAAGGACCTGTGGATCACCTGTGGTAATGAAACATTTAGGGGTGTCGAACCCAGGGACATTAGAGGCGACGGCACACGAGAGAGGGACGTGTCTGGCTATAAAGGTCGTCGACTTTGAATTAGCTGGTAAATTTGCAACGGAGAAGAAAGATTCCATGTCGTAACATGCTCTATATGGGAAAATAAAGTTTACGTCTACATCAAACCCATGTTCACATAGTAATTCCAAAATAGATTCAGTGGGGTGATAAATCCCACCTTTATAAGTTTCAATGGTGGCTATCCCTTTACACGTAAGTTCGTGGGGTGTCAATCGACAATACATCTTAAACAGTTTACCACATTTCCCACAGGAAAAACATCGAGCGGCTTTGTTAATATCAACAATATACATGAAATGGTTTTCATGTAGAAGGAGATTCAGTATATCTGGATGTGTACTACTACTTTTAATTTTCGGAACTAGATGTTCCTCCTCTGTAAAACTAAACACATTGATTTGTATTTTGAAACATTCTTCCAGGACAGGTATATCAACTAAATTGACCCCGGTGAAATGTTTGTGGGATTTCAACCCTTTATAGCGCACCCATAGGGTGACCAGTTTTCGTGTATCTTTTCGTATATTTCTAACAGACCCTGTTCTGAAAACAGCCAACACACGGAACATACACATATTATCTGTGTACGGCTTACCGTCTTTGTCACTTTGAAGCGTAAAAATAAATTTATTTTGTGTGATAAAGTCGGGGATTGATTCTAAACAACAACCAACGGGGAATTCTACCAGTTTATAAACATAAAAAGTGATACTGGGAATTGATTCAACGTAGTATTTGGTATCTGGTCTAGTTAATGTCGCTGAATTGACCAAGTCAACAGCGTTTAGTTTGTTTACAAAGCCCTCGAAATCAGATCTATTGTTCACTAAGAACGGTATATCGAACAAGGAGGAATTATTTGGACTGGCATGGTAGAACCGTAGGGCTTGTGTCTCTCTATGTCTCAAGACTATATGCAGACTGGGGATTATTTTAAACCGTGAGTTTTGAACATTAAAAAGCGGGAATAAACGAGTACCCCAATCTGTTGTCATATCACTATCTGGTCGGTTAAAAAATGTCCATTCACAGAGATACCGACCATGTCGTATGTGTGATTTAAGAGTGTCCCAATGCTCAGTATATACAACCCTAACATCTAGCGGTAATTTCTGTAATGAAATATATTCAGTAGTTGTGCTAACACCAGAGGTTCCTGGCTGCTCGTCTTGTCCCAAGGCACGTAGTTGATCAGATGACAAGGTATCTGTTGATAGTCCGTCACTTGGTGTGGTACCAGCTGATAGCTGAACATCTGTTGACAAGGTACTTGGTGATGACGCGTCACTCGGTAAGGCACTAGCTGTTTGTTGGTTATTATTAATAGGAGATAGGTTAGCGCCCCCGCCATCCGACAGGGCACCTGGTGTTGATGCGTCAGTCGATAAGGTACTAGATGATGATAGGTGAATAGGTGAAACATGATCACCCATACTACCCGACTTGATACTGCTCGCTGATTGGTCATTGTTAGTCACCAAACCATGACCACCAGACGACAAGGCACATGTTGATTGTTCAGGTATTTTCTGACGTTTACCAGTAGATTGTTCGTCTGTAGTCGGATCTCTTCTCCTCTTACGGTTTGTGTATTGTTGATTATTAGCACCCACATGGTTAGATGATGGTTGAGTGGTCGAGACATCGCTGAATACTGGTTCATGTTCAGTCTTTATGTGTCTCCGTAAGGCGTCTTTTCTGGTATACATACGAACACATAAATCGCAATTGAACTGTTGTGTAGAATGAGTAGTCGCAACATGTCGACGTAAAGTAGTAGACCTTGTGAAGGTTTTATTACACAGAGTACAGGAATGTTTCTGTATAGCTGACATTCTTGAAATAGTTTATAAAATGACCGAAGTAATTGTTTCTGTTATTCAGGTATACAACACAGTTTGTAAGATGACAAAATTTAGTCAACTAGTTGCTTCGTAGATAATATAGCAAGTGATCAACCATGTATTTGGAGATATCACAGACGACTTATTGTCTGATTGTGGGCGGATAATAATGTGTCTTTGGTCAGATAAGAACTCCTTGTACAATAGTGATGACCAAAGGCCAACCAGTTTTATAGTTTCTGTATCAGAAGACACACTTGTTAATTTCCGTTGAATCAAAACATCCTTCTTCGTTGACTGTGAAAATGAGAAAAGACTTGACCTTCGTTTCGTCACTGGTTTTGATACTGTCTGCCTGAGAGAGGTGTATATCTGAAATGAACAACGGTCTGTCAATAAGAATCAACCAATCAGAAAACAGATAACATCAAAGCACAAAGGGTATATCCCTTTAGTGGTCTGAGGGACATTTGAATCAACCAATCAGAGAACAGATAACATCAAATCACAAAGGGTATATCCCCTGTAGTGGTCTGAGGGACATTTTGAATCAACCAATCAGAGAACAGATAACACCAAATCACAAATGTCATTTCACCCTTAGAGACCAACAATCTGACTGCCTGACATTTTGAATCAAACAATCAGAGAACAGATAACATCAAAATCACATAGGTCATATCTCCTGTAGTGGTCTGAGGGACATTTTGAATCAACCAATCAGAAATCAGATAAGAAATTAACACAAATGTTCTTTCCGAGATGTAAGTCATGTGACCGGAAGCCCACTTTAGTCGTTTGTGTCCACGTCTTCCAGCTGTATGTCTGCAACCCGAACCACCTTTTGACCTGGTGTAACCCACTTTAAATATGACCAACACCGTTACACAGACCGATGAAGAGTCATACATCTCTAAGATACCACCAGTGGTATGACAATATTTAAACCATACAGATAGCACTAACCGCCCTTATAATACACCATTGGTTACAATAGTTATATATCGAAAAAGTCCCAAGTCGGCTTCTGATGTATCAACTTCTAACACGTGGCACTATTTTCACTTTATACAGAAAACTATTTTAGTAAAGTTTGTTTTAAATGAACCCAGAAGTATTCTAATGTGTGAACTTTGAAAATTAATTGTCTTGTTGCGAAAAGTGTATATAAGAAAATATTCCTGGTTGATCCTGAAATCTAAATGTGTACACACATGCCTTACTACTACCACTCAGTAGCATGTCCTTTGCAGAATCTCGTTCCCATAAAAACCCGCCGAAAATATAGAAAATTAAAAAATTCTTGATCACAAACAAGATGTCCATTACAACCAACTGGAGATCATCTTCTTTTGGGACTTCCAAGACATACACCCTTATTGTTCTCTCCAAACTTTCATGGCGTTTCAAGTGACCAAATATACCAATTTTCTTTGCTTGTCTTTAAAAAACCATCTTCAATATTCTTGAAGTAAAGTAAGATATTCTTAGAACCCCTCTATTACATTTATATTCAAGTGCCTTTATGACGTGTTTAGTGTCTCACAGGCGTAAGTTGAATACTCTTAAAAACATAATTTTCTGTAGTTCTAGCTGTCCCACTCTATTAATTTGTCTTTGAAGAGCAATTGATAATCGATTAATTTCTTTCATTGTGTCACTATTGGTAATCAAGATATTCGAAAGTTTCCACCACCTGGTTGTTATGGGGTTCTTGGCTTTGCCGAAAGCACATTACTTTCCTTCTGGACAGTGACTGTTTTAATCTGTGACCATACTGGTGATCTATCGGTCCAGACCAACAACAATATGTTGTTACACTTCATCCACCTGCTTCCATGGCTTTACATAACCATGATTCGGGTACGCCACCCAAAAGGGCTCCATAGAAGAAAGAAGGATACCCTGTAATCGGGACTACCATACACAAGTAAATTTTAGGCCAATCTCTCAGAATATCACACACAATCAGTCATACACACTCTCATTGTGAGTTCTTTATAGGCTGGTCGTTGTGCTAACATTAGAGGTCTTAGAGTGACCAACAACAACAACAACAACAACAACAACACAGGCGGACACGCAGTCATAGCTACCAGTATACCCACATAGAGAAATCCAACGACAAATAACCAGATTACACACAGACAGCCAAACAGACAGACAGCCAGACATATAGATAGACTCACAGACAGATAGATGGACACTCAGTCATAGACACCAGTATATCCATATAGAGAAACCCACCGACAAATAACCAGATACAGACAACCAGACATACAGACAGATAAAAAGACAACCAGACATACAGACAGATAAAAAGACAGCCAGACATATAGATAGACACACAGACAGATAGATGGACACGCAGTCATAGACACCAGTATATCCATATAGAGAAATCCAACGACAAATAACCAGATACAGACAACCACACATACAGACAGATAAAAAGACAGCCAGACATATAGATAGACACACAGACAGATAGATGGACACTCAGTCATAGACACCAGTATATCCATATAGAGAAACCCACCGACAAATAACCAGATACAGACAGACAGTCAGACATACAGACAGACACGTTTTTAGTCATACGCACAAACACTGATACAAACCATTAACAGATAAATGAAACAACAAACACACGGTCCGAAGTGTCCCCATCACATTACATTCTTACTTTTCAATCCATGTGCTCATAATATGATGAATTTTAGATTTATTCTGATGACATCAATCTGATTATCATGTGGTTACACATCTATCCATACATCATGTCGCTAGGACTTTTCAATCTTTGTGCTCAGAATATGGTGAATTTTAGCTTTATTCTGATGACATCATTTTGCTTATCATGGGGTTACACATCTATTCACCCATCATGTCACTAAGCGGTCATGTTCTACCATTTCACTCGATCACTAGAGTCGTGGATCTGTTCTCGACCATACCAACCCATCCAGGTATTTACTTCTCGGTCTCTTCCTCTCGATCTTGCCAGTTGTTACCATGTTTATTTCTCATAAAATACCCAACAAATTTTTTCTATGTCCAATTTCTATAATCTATTTACGATTTTCATTTTGTTTCTTGTAGATTATTTTCTGCCCGTGGTATCTTTTCTCCACCTTTCCATTAGATGTTTTTCAGCCTGGTCCACACATCGATACAAAAGTATGAAGCACTTCAACACTTTTCTTTTTCTACTTGCTATCTTTTTGGTCAGTTTCATCTTGCTAAAGGCTACATTTCCTGTGATGAATCTTGTAATCTCTTCAAACCATTGCCCATCAGAACTGTTCCGAGATAATTGTACTTGTTTTCCTATTTACTTGTGGTGTTTTCCTAATAATCTGTGTCTTTTTAATGCTAATCCTAGTTGTTCACGTCTATTAATGGTTGCAGGTTCTGTTCCTTGTCTACAATCAAGACTGCCTATCTATTGATGTCCCGCAATAATCTTTTCATATAATTCTGGTGTACAAGGGGAAAAACATTACACACCCCCTTTTAATTGGTTGATATTTACCTATTTCATTATCAATCCACATGACAGATCCAATATGTTTTTTCTTCCCCCACCAATTTGTAGATTTTCAAACATAGCTAATTTGCCGTACACAGCCTTATCAACGTGATAACATTCACATGTGTGTTAAAAGCCTTGTGTGTTGCTTCGTGTGTTATTCTACATTCCTTTGAAAAGGAGTAACAAGTAAAAATGAAAATAACGCAAGTGAAAACAGACCTTGTCCCGTGAGCCCGCCTTTTCCTCCTGCTCGCGTGGGCTCGTGCCTTGGGGATTTTATATGAGAAACCAGAAAGAACTCACAAAAATACTATTTGGAAGATATAAAGATACAGTTTTGAGGGATAGATAATGCAGCAGATCTATAATTGTTGGACATTGTAGTAATATGGAGTGCTCTATCAAGAAAATATTAATAATGGTATCAAAAGAAAGTAAATGTTTTACAGGACATCGCTGTCAACAGCTTTCAGCTGATTTCTAGGCCAGATTACGATCAGTAGTTTGCCATTGAGCGACCGGCTCACATCATATGTATGAACCAGTGCTGATTCTCACAGTGGTTACGTTACTTACGGAGAAAAGTGTAACCGGGGATACCAACAATGGTGACACCAAATGTGACATAGAAACATTCTTAACCAAGTGGATAAATTACCTAGGGGTAATTATCAGATGGATGATGTACAAGAGATTAATGTACAGGACAAACAAAATTTTAGAAAATGAAAAAGTAAGAGAGTGGTAAATAGTTTTGGTGTGTGGGAGTGAATGTTGTAACAAAAAATTAGAAGCAGCTGGTTTGTAAGGTGAATTTCCTGTCTAACAACTAGAAAAGAAACAACTTTCTTTAGTCATATAAGAGACGCATGAACACCGTGGCAAGTGTTATCTCAGTAACATACCAATTAGAAATTATGGTAGTTTTATGTCAACAAAGTTGATTTCAGAACACCAAAGACAGCGGTATGAAGGCCTACAACACGGAACTTGATGATGATAGTGTCAGCCAAGTTGATTTCAGAACACCAAAGACAGCTATGTGCGGTGCGAAAGAAATAAAGAAGTATGGGTTTTGTACAGTGCGAAACGAAAAAAATATAACCATTCGTTCACCCAGAACATGGCGAAATTTAGATTTATTCTGATGATATCAAAATTAAATCTAATTATCGTGTTAGTAAAACACTTACAAGGCGAGCCTCAGTGTTCGTCTGGGCTGGCGAATAAACACACTGCAGTGTGACCGGTGTTTTGTTAACAAGCGCGGTCATACGAGAAAGCTTGCCAACACGCAGCTCCGGACAAAATTCGCAACGGAACTAAATTAGCCACAAACGTGCAACACGCTGAGTTTATAATATCAATATCTCTTGATATATTTCGTAAAACACCATCAAAATTGTTTTTTGAAATAAACGACATCATAAACTTGCATTTGATCTATCAAAAAGTTATTTTATTACACATTTAAGGCGTCATACGACGCGTACCTGTTCCGAGTTTGCGTACATAAATAATTTTTTAAAATATATAAGAATGGGTTATTATGCTATATTGCCTTTTAAAATACTTAAAACTTGGTATTATTAAATATTACAAGGTTTATTTTTCTGATATTTGAATAATTTTGTCTAACTCTGACTTTTTCGGAAGCGGGTATAGCACAGTTGTACATATAAATTATGTTACTTTTTATACAACTGAAAACCATACTTTATTGATGTTTAAACATAAGTGAGGGAGTAATTTTTTTTTTGTCTAATATGTTTATAAATGTCTGTTCTAGAAATATGTTTTGTCTATCGCTGTAATTCTTATTTTTTATCATCTCCGACAGTCACACTTGACACGTTGCTGTTGTATCTTTGCTTTGTAAGATCAGTGTTACCAGAAGTAATAACTTAGTTGATAAAGCACTTGGCTCGTGTTAGGGTGGCAGTGGTTCGATCCTCAAAGTGTGAATTTTTTTTTTTTTTATTTTTTTTTAAATTTTATAATTCTTTAAACCGCTGTTCATCAATATACCGTTGTCTACTATTTTTCTTTTTGGTATCTCTTTCGCTTACGCCCACAGATAAGAAGATAGATACTTTGTAACACCGAAAAAAAGAATACATTATGTTTCATGTCGGTAACCGCACTGGGTCTATCATTATCATGTGTCGCTTCTTCTTTCGTTCGCTTGAAACATGTCTATGATTGTGATATTGTCTCTTGTATACATTTACCGTTGTTTGTCGATAAGACTTCTCACTCAAGTTTGTAACGAAAAGGATAACAAAACACTACCAGCTTAGTTATTAATTTTAAATAAATTAGATTTTTGTGTAGGGCAGTAATTCTTCAGTCATCGTGTGCCATGTCGGTGGGCGTGACCAAACGTGGTACATTTTACCCTGTTGATAAGTTTAATAAAACAGAGTACAACAGGCAAATCTGTCAATAATTGAGTTGATTAAATCGTTTCTTACGGGAACCCACACAACTTCCTTGGGGTTGAGTGAAAACCAGATAATTGAGGTTGTAAAAAGTGATACATTTTTTCGGGTTGGTGGAGTGTGATATAGAGACCCCGACTGCTTTTACAAGAGTCCTTTGTCGAAATGCCCCCTATTTTCAAGAACACAGAAGTGTCGAGGGACGATATTGGGGAGTTTATGAAAGACTACGCCGTAAAAAATAAACTACTGAGTACCCCACGGCGGACTTTGATTAGTAGTTATTTCGGGAAGAAGATTTTATTAGCCACCCCTCTTTTAAAATGGTATCTAGCCCATGGGTTGGTAGTTACACACATCTACCAGACAATAGAATATCGACCGGTTAGTTGTTTTAAACAATTTGGGGATACGGTGTCTAATGCCCGTCGCCAAGGGGACAAAAATCCAGCTGAGAGTATTACAGCCAACACGATGAAATTGTTAGGTAATGCCGCTTACGGTAAAACATTAACTAATAAAGCCAAACATACCGATGTCTCCTACTGCCAGGGAAAAGACACGACCAAAGCACTCAATAACCCTAGGTTTAAAAGCATGACTGGTATTACACCTGATCTATTCGAAGTTGAAACCCTAAAAAAGAAAACTGTCTGGGATCTACCTCTACAAATTGGTTTTTTCGTTTATCAGTATGCCAAATTAAGAATGTTAGCTTTCTACTACGACTTTCTAGACAAATTTATCTCTAAAGACGACTTTCAGCTTTGTGAAATGGACACTGACTCTCTATATTTGGCCCTTAGCGCCGACTCACTCTCTGAAGTAGTTAGACCACACCTACGAGAAGAATATGACAGAGTCTATAATCAGTGGTTCCCGTCTGAAACCTGCCCTGTTCATAGATTTACCCCTACTACTACCTGTCAGGATTGCCAGACTATCAGAGCGTATGAAAAGAGAACCCCCGGGCTTTTTAAACTAGAATACGAAGGGAAGGGGATGGTCTCGTTATGTAGTAAGACGTATATTTGTGTCGGAGATTATGATAAAGTCAGTACCAAAGGTCTGACCAAAAACCATAACATGCATTTAAACAAGGACACATTTTTAGAAGTACTCAATATCCAAACACCGAGTGGGGGGACCAATATAGGCTTCAAGACCCAAGACTCTTCTGTATATACATATCAGCAACATCGTGCATCTCTGTCCTTTCTGTATATAAAAAGACAGACACAAAATGATAATATCTCGACTATGCCATTACTTATTTAATATGCATTGTATTGTCTATATATGATTTAATAAAAAACATATACCTTACTTGACTCGTTTGTTATTTTGTATTTTTTATGTTGTACCTAACGTCACTAGACCACACCTACTCGGACCACGCCTATTAAAAGAGTTATCGCCCTTGACTTTTTAAAAAACCCGGAGTTATCGCCCTTTACTTTTTAAAAATCCCGGAGAGTTATCGCCCTTTGTGGTGCAAAAGCAATGTGCACCACAAAACGGGCGGCTTTTGTCGTTCTATACTACTTATAGAAAACCTAATAACCTCAACCCAATTGAATAGTGAAAATTGTAACTTATATCCTAACATAGCAAAAAACAAAGATAATGCATACAGATAAAACTACTATAGAGAAAGAAATATATGTTAATGAGGAAAAATTGGAGGTGGTGGACAATATTGAATATCTTGGGTCATTGATTACCAACAACGGTGACACAATGAAAGAAATTAAATGACGACTACCAATTGCTCTTCAGAGACTAAAACAACTGAATAAATTATGGAGTGGGACAGATAGAACTACAAACTTTAGATTTTTAAGAGCATGCATCTTTCCCATTGCAACACACGTCTGTGAGATCTGGACACTTACTAAACAAGCTGAGCAGCGCATAAATGCCTTTGAATATAAGTGTTATAGACGAGTTCTAAGAATATCTTGGGTAAAGAAAAGAACAAATGCATCCATACTTCAAGAGCTGAATATTGAAGAAGGTTGGCTATTAAAGACGATAAAACACATAAAATTGAAATATTTTGGTCACTTAAAACGTCAAGAAAGTTTGGAGAGAACAATAATGGAAGGGTATATACCTGGGAAGATATGAAGAGGAAGGCCAAAGAGAAGATAGGTGCAGGATGTGGCGGATGATCTCCAGATGGGTGTATCGGACGCGGGACATCTTGCATATGATCGAGAGGTGTTTCGGAAGGTTGTTATGGGAGCCAGGTTTTGCAAAGGATATGCTACTGAATGGATGAATTGTTGATCCGGTTAGCCTTCCTGGTTAGAGACTACTAGTGTCAGTACTGACTGCGTCATTCGCGTCCGCCGAGAGAGCAGTGGTCGATTTAACGCAGACTATGTACCCAAACAAGCAATGTTGAAAGAAAATGTAATTTAGAATGGTGCAAGAGCCGCCATTTTATTGTCAAAGGAATAAAAATTAGGAGATGACGGTCTTGGTAGTGGAAGAGGGAAAAGGATAGTAGTAGTAGTAGTAGTAGTAGTAGTAGTAGTAGTAGTAGTAGTAGTAGTAGTAGTAGTAGTAGTAGTAGTAGTAGTAGTAGTAGTAGTAGTAGTAGTTATAGTAGTAGTAGTAGTAGTAGTAGTAGTTGTAGTAATAGAGGAGGCGGACGAGTAGTAGTAGTAGTAGTAGTAGTAGTAGTAGTAGTAGTAGTAGTAGTAGTAGTAGTAGTAGTAGTAGTAGTAGTAGTAGTAGTAGTAGTAGTAGTAGTAGTAGTAGTAGTTGTAGTAGTAGTAGTAGTAGTAGCAGCAGCAGCAGCAGTAGTAGTTGCAGTAGTAGTAGTAGTAGTTTAGTTTAGATTAGTCGAGGATCAATGTCACGGCACACGGGTGTAACCCATAAGTGCTCCGATCAACTCCTAACTCAAGCCTGAGTCCGGAGATTCCCAGCTCAGTGCACGAACATTGTAGCCATCGGCAAGGATCCTGAAATACTTTGGGTAGATTACAAAAAATTTTGCCAGGGCAGCGCCGTTAGGCTACTTTTTTCGATTTCCAACTGCCAGTAGTAGTAGTAGTAGTAGTAGTAGTAGTAGTAGTAGTAGTAGTAGTAGTAGTAGTAGTAGTAGTAGTAGTAGTAGTAGTAGTAGTAGTAGTAGTAGTAGTAGTAGTAGTAGTAGTAGTAGTAGTAGTAGTAGTAGTAGTAGTAGTAGTAGTAGTAGTAGTAGTAGTAGTAGTAGTAGTAGTAGTAGTAGTAGTAGTAGTAGTAGTAGTAGTAGTAGTAGTAGTAGTAGTAGTAGTAGTAGTAGTAGTAGTAGTAGTAGTAGTAGTAGTAGTAGTAGTAGTAGTAGTAGTAGTAGTAGTAGTAGTAGTAGTAGTAGTAGTAGTAGTAGTAGTAGTAGTAGTAGTAGTAGTAGTA
>OY992894.1:37011085-37073585 GCA_963921405.1 Cepaea hortensis
ACTAGAAGTCCACGTGAAAAAATCCCAGTCCTCACCGGGGCTTGAACCCGGGACCTCCAGCACTCGAGGAGGACACCATACCTCGAGACCACTCAGCCCCTTTATATAAGTTATATATATATATATATATATATATATATATATATATATATATATATATATATATATATATATATATATATAGAATTACAATACATTTATTGTAATATAGTGCTTGTCACTATATTGGATTAATGTATTATTATACATTAATCGAATATAGTGACCAGCAGAATATTGTGTTTATAGATCAGGAAAAGGCTTTCGATAGAGTAGACAGATACAAAATTATGGACCATCCTTGAAGACTATGGGATACAAGGGCAACTGCTAGAAAACATTATAGCCATGTACCACTTGAGCCAAAGTGCAGTAAGGACACAAGAAGGTATATCAGATATGTTCACAGTCAATACAGGAGTGAGACAGGGATGTGTGGTCTCTCCCCTGCTATTTAATATTGTCACGAATTGGCAGCCTTTACTTCCCAGAACAATTTTCGGTTCACTTTTGATGGGCCATGTAGAGGATCAACAGACGAACAAAACTGTTTTCTCTATATTCAAGGCTATACTGTCTTGACGTAAGCTTGCAAAACCTGCAAGTAAACAAACCACCAGGAATGGCTTTCTATTTGGGAAGTTAATTTGACACCAGTACCGGTCACCCCCAGATCAGTTTCACAGTCTTATCAATCCAGCCAGACGGGAGGGCAGACTCAGGGGACTGAATAGTAATTAAAACCAACCAGGCATGACGCAACAGAGTTGTAAACTGGCTGTTGACCATGAGAACCTAATTGTTCCCTTGACATGACACCTGATAAGAATAGCTAGGAAATCGCCCAACCGCGATGGATGACCCCATCTGGTAGAGACTAGAGGCACAAGGTGTGAAATCACTGATAGGACTCAGTGGGCTAATAATTGTCAGACCCACAGGTGTGAAGGCTAGTGTGCATGCAGAAAGAATTTTATGACTGGACAAACTTGGAGTTAATTGCAATTAACGTCAGGAGGAGATAAGAAGAATTTAGGAATGGAATTCCTGGGAGATAAGTGTCTACTGCTAGGCTAGGTATAAAAACCCACGATAGACCTTTTCCTTTTAGATTAAGTTTGACTTCAGAACAGGTAGGAACTATCTCAATGTCTGTAGTCATATGCATGAATATTATGTTGGCTTCTAGGAATTATTTCTTAGTAACTAGTCCCTTAGTAAGTCTCTTAGTTTCTTAGATGGATGGACCGATTTTCAGTCTATATCTGAGCTAGGTTATTGCAAGAACTATCATTGTCATAGGTTGCTTGAGTGTTCTTTCTGAGTTCTGTGTTCAATATAATTGTGCTGTAAGTGCTACTCTTCTGAGAAGTAGAAACTTATGGAAGGCAGGTCTTGTCTAGATATACTTGAGGTGTCGTAGCAGATGCTTGCCATCTCTTTCTAAACTAGACTAGTTCTTTTTGGTGTGGGCATTTGTTGTACAGAATATAGTCAACTGACTATTTATTTAATTCTTACAACAGCAGTAACTAACTAGTGCATTATGCTATAATGTTAAAGTATCATAATATGTCTAGTTTAATCAATCTGTTTATGTGTATTGGATGTTTGATATATTGATTTGTCATATGCAAGCCTATCAATATGAAGTGTTATATTATGGTGTGCGCATTGGCACACTAACCATCGATTGTCTGTGCATTGGCACATTGGCCAATGATTGTGTTGGAAGCAGAGGTGTAAGGGTACAGACCTTACCCACAATTGGTATTGGGTGCTAAACTTTCTCAGTGTATTGTGGGCGTGCGTCCACGGTAATGCATGGAAACATGGCACAGCTACGGGTCACGGCTTGCAAGCCCGGATGATCAGGCATTGTTATAATACCCTTACCGACCCTGTGAGCTGCTAAACTAACATTGGACGGAGCGGCTGTACGACACAGAATTTCTGTATTAGCGACATGGACATGGGGCGGCAGAAATGTAATCATTACAGGCGTGTGAGACAATTGAAAAGCCCGTCCCAGACTAAAGACAGTAGGGAGAAGGAGGATGGTGAACGCAGTCGAGCTGAAAGATAAACTTGGCCAGACTGGTCATTGTATATGTTTGTGTTATGATATGTTTTAATTAGGATTGCGCTGATGTAGAACTGATATAACACATTCTTGACTTTCTTTCAAGCTCTCACAAGGAGCCCTATGTTATAGATCTCAAGACTAGAGACTACTGACTAGGAGTGTCAGGACTGGCAGGATCGCCAGACTACCGGCAAGCTGTTTCTTTTGTGTGTGTCTACTGGAGAGTGGGGATCTGGACCACAGATCCAGATATATGGAGTAACAAGTAAAGTTACGTAATGTTTGTCATCAATATCAATATGTATATGATTTCATCATCCTCATATTGACAATCATCCTATGTCTATTGTTATGATTAGCAAATAAATGTTGTAGTATTGTAACTCATAGTTCTGTCGTTATATTTTAATTCCAATTGTGCATACGTGTTGTGTGTGTACATTGGTGGGGGTTCACTTACACACCAAGGAAAGGAGCAGTCAGGGAGAAAACCTGTACTGAGATAGTCGTCTATACTAATATATTTAGACTTAAAACATCTATCTTAAGCTAACCTTCTCTTTCCTATACCTTGGCGAATATTCAGCACAGTTCATTTCATTTTGTAACGAGCCACTTGGAGCTGTACGTTGGATATTCATGGGCTTAATCTGTAGTTCAGCCATATAGATTTTGTCCCTTGTCAGTTTCTGACTATCTGGGGTTGCTCGCCAGTGAATAATACATTCATCTAGCCGGTGGGGCACCCCGACTTATGACAGATTGGGGTCCAGTCCGCGAGCCTGAACCAGGATTCTAGTAATCATAGTGATTCTACTAGACCCTAGACATACGATTTTAAAAGTTAACTCTTGTAATCTTCAGTCATCAAAATAGACTATCATCAGATGTAGCTAATTTTAGTTGAGGAAATTACAGAGTATAGATATAACTTTTCAAAAGTGTATAACAGATAAGAACTTATGAGAACTACCTCATCTATCATTTATTGATAAGTATTTTAATTCTTATCATTTAGTGTATCATTCATCATTTAATGATAACTGATCACTTTAATCATATTTACATTGATGTGTTTGATGATTTAACTGCTTGATTGATTTGCCATTTTATGCTTACTTATGCCATTTTCATTATGACATGTATGCAGTGCATTTTAATATTTATTTAGGTAAATATTAGTATTGATTACTGTGTAGTATATCTCTCACACTTACTTCACTGCGGTCGCCAGAAACTACTTGAATATTACTTTCAGTTGTCTTTCACTGCTGAGGGTTAACTCTACACATTGGTTTTGATTCTGCTGTCATTGGTTCACTCTTGTCTTTCTAGCTTAGCTTTGAATTTGATAGATACATAGGAGCTTACCATTAGCAAATATGGACTCACCTTCCCAGGATCTAGATTATCTGAAGGCGCGCACAGATTACTTAGAGTCCACGAGAAGGTTAGGCATAATGGAGGGCTTAACAGGAGAACAATTAGAAATATACATCAGAGACGAGATGAAAGAGTGGGACATGGCGGAGGAACAGATGAATAAAACAATTGATGAGTTATTTGAAGCAAAAGAGCGTAGCAAAACTGAAGAAGCAGAGATTAATATAAAGCATATGGAAGTAGTCAATGCAGAGAAGCTAACCTTTCTAGCGGAACATAACCAGGAAGGAAGGGACATCTTTGCCAACCACCGCGGAATCAGAGTTAGTGGACCGGGAACTACAGGTTCTCATTCGACCCTGTCCTAAACGGAAAAGAGGGAAGAAAAAACGTGCCAGGGGCATTTCAAGCAGTCACAAACGTGATAACTGTTTGCACCACGGAAATTGTGGTTTAACTGTACAGGACCTTCAGGGAAACCACTTAACTTCTACGAGGAATGAATCTCGAGAGAAAGAGGAACTGAAGACAACCTTTAATGAGGTCGCAGGCGGAGACCTAGCCGATTCTCACATTCCCTTCTGTTCACAGAATCACGAAGTGGAATTACATCTGACTGAAATAGGGAGGATGGAAGTAACTGAATCCCAGGTGAATTTAATTACTGCAATGCGGGAAGAATTACCAATTATCAGTTCAGATAATTTAACTGGTCCGCCAGTACAAGACTCCCAGGAAACTCATTCTACTTCAACGAGAGGTGAAACTCAAGAGGAAGATGACCTGAGGACATCTTTTAAGGAGGTCGGAGATCGAAAGGTAACCGACTTTATTATTCCCTTCAGCCCAGACGAGGAAGAAGTGGGATTAAATTTGACTGACAGTGGGATGAAGGATGACCCGGAACCCCTTGTGATCTTTGAGGCTGCAGCTCAGGAAAAGACACTAGACATCAGTTCAAATGATTTACGTAGTGTGATGGATTGTTTAGACAGCCCATCACAGGATTTACCTCCTCAACTGGACTTAGCCCATGAAAGCATGACCAGAGAGGAACATCCAGACCAGTAAACATTTCCAGTTGTTATCTCACAGTATACCAGTTCGGAGACTCAGGAAACACAGGGAATTGTCTTGAGCCAGAATATGGACTCTGATATTGTGCAGACATTGTCTGTAGTTGCTAAAGAAGAAAATTCTTTGCACAAGATGGAGGAAGAAACGCCTATCATCTCATTAGCTGAAGTTATCAGGGAATTCCAGCAACAGGGACCTGAAGTAACAGAAGTCAAGAGTGGGTTGGAATCAACACTCTTAGGACTCAATCAATGCTTCAGTCAGGTCGATTTGATAGGAGTAGACCAGCTATTTGTGGATACTTTATTCAAAAGTAACACCACTTTATCGCCCTGGAGTAACTATGTTATTTCTCAAGGCAGGACAACTTGGCACACTAAAATTCCACTTTCTAGCACGGTTTTCACACGAAACTCTAATGCAGAGAAACTCAGCCCATTAACTGATTATCAGGGGAAGAAACCGCGACACCGAGGAGGGACGATTGTTACTCCCGACTTTGAAGGAGGAAAGCGCCAGTTGAATTTACATCATGGGACCATGATGTGTAACATTATTCCTTTCAAAAGGAAGATATTGATAGATCTGTAAAGAATCTATAAAGGACGGAGGAAAATCACGGAGACAAGCTTTGCTGTGGCCAGCTTATGCAAGACCTCACTACGGGTACATCCTCGGCTGAAAGGAGTAAATCACGTGAGTGAATGGTGTAAAACAATTGCTGCCCAGCGGCGTAGAAGAATCCCGTTGATTGTGATCTTTCCCAGAGGGGTAAAATTACAACCTCCTGACAATTACCGGATTTTACGAAGCTATTGCATGGAATCCCGGCCGAAAACCAGGTACAAGGATCTATCCAGAGTATCTTTGGGTTATGGAAATGGGACGTCTTTATGCAGGACAACCCACTGCCACAAGGAATATTGGAAACCTTTAGGCAGATATAGAACGGAGAGTGCTTAGGCATTATTCTGGGATGTACGGCTTGCTTTGACAAAAGATTTCTGGCAGAAACTTTTTTTAAGGGGAAAGCTCTGTCACGAATTGGCAGCCTTTACTTCCCAGAACAATTTTCGGTTCACTTTTGATGGGCCATGTAGAGGATCAACAGACGAACAAAACTGTTTTCTCTATATTCAAGGCTATACTGTCATGACGTAAGCTTGTAAAACCTGCAAGTAAACAAACCACCAGGAATGGCTTTCTATTTGGGAAGTTAATTTGACACCAGTACCGGTCACCCCCAGATCAGTTTCACAGTCTTATCAATCCAGCCAGACGGGAGGGCAGACTCAGGGGACTGAATAGTAATTAAAACCAACCAGGCATGACGCAACAGAGTTGTAAACTGGCTGTTGACCATGAGAACCTAATTGTTCCCTTGACATGACACCTGATAAGAATAGCTAGGAAATAATTCGCCAGTGAATAATACATTCATCTAGCCGGTGGGGCACCCCGACTTATGACAAATATCTACATGGACAGAATTTCCAAAGAAGCAAGTCTCGACAGAACAGATTCAGAAAATTTAGAACTTTTTACTCCAGATGAAACAACTGACCCACAGGAAATAAATGAACTTCTATTTGCAGACGATCAGTGCCTGTTTTATAGCAACGACGTCAGACTGCAAAATCATATTAATAATCTGAGTTCAACATGCAGGAGATACAATATCAGTATAAATACAGCTAAAACCGAAGTAATTGTTGGCAGATCCCCAGGCCCACTAAGTATACAGATAAATAACACAACTCTGAAACAAGTTAAAGAATTCAAATATCTTGCAAGTATGATCACAGAAGATGGCAGGTTGGACAGAGAAATCGAAATCAGATGGCAAAAAGCTAGTGCACTTACATATCAACTATCACCCTTACTGAAACATCCAAATATACCCATGTCCGCAAAACGACAGATAATAAACAGCATATTCACACCAACCCTATGCTACCAATCTCAGACCTGGACTTTATCAAAAGTACACCTTCGCAAAGTCAACACCTGAGAAATGAGATGCCTGACGAGAGCTGCCAACTTAACAATCCGAGACCGAGTAAAAATGCTGTTATCAGACAGACAGTGGGATCAACACCTTGTGACACATTTATTGAAAGACAGAAGATCAAGTGGGTTTGGCCATGTCGTTAGAATGCAACACCATCAACTACCATCACTGGCCTTACATCAAAGATCATCTGCGACGACACCACGAGGACATCCAAGAAGAAAATGGATTGACGACATCAAAGTCATTGTACAGCCACACGGAATGACACTATCCAGTTCCGCCCACCGGGCGCTGGAAAGCAAATTATTCCTCCCCACGACGCTTGACAGCAGAAGTGGAAGATGATGACGATGATGATGATGATGATGATGATGATGATGATGATGATGATGATGATGATGATGATGATGAGGAGGAGGAGGATGATGATGAATACATTTATGTACATTACTACTCATATATTGAAGTTTATATTGATAGTTTTGTAAAATTAAATACAATATGTATGCATTATTAATATTTAAAGGAGTTTAGTTTCATTTTCGTCCCAAGCCCGCAGTGAAATCACGTTACTGTACATTTGTATTAAGTGATCTCTGCTATCCGTCTATTAGGTTATCCGTTATAGCCCTGGTCCCAATGGTGACGGTTTAATCGAAGTTGTACTGTATTTGATAGCTAACAGAACCTACTACCATGCCGAGAGGAAAGATGAGCAGTTATAATCAGATCCCAGTTCTGTGACATCCTCCTGGAGTGGATCTACCGTCCCTCTGCCTGCATTCTGGCATGGTCCCTTGATACATACATTGATTAACGACTTTGAGTCTCAACATTTGTTGTGTTGTCTTCTTCGGCCGTCAAATGTATCTACTCGCAGTGAGAAATCGTGTCAAAATGTTCATCTGCATAATCTTACGGAAGAAAGTTAATGTACAGAACCCTGTTACATACCTGAAGGCGCTTTAGGCATATATTATTTAATTGATACAGTGCCAAACAAAACGTAAGTTTGGGCCAAGCATGGCACACAACCAAATGAACTAGTATTATAAAGTACATTTCCGTTCAATGAGCATTATAAATAGCTCGAAACAAAACAATTAAAACGATGACCCTAGTATGGCCGTGTATCGCCCTTCTATCCAAATGGGAGGTCACATTTAGCGATTTATCATCCTTCACCACTGAATTAATTAAGAGATCAGCCAGCACTCGGTGGGTCTAATCTCATCTCATCTCATCTCATCATGTTCCTCTTGTACCTTGCGGTGTCGAGGTGACGCATAAACAGCGGGAGAGAGCCCGTTTATGGGCTTCGTATATTGTTATTTACATGGACTCTGCTATTTCCTTTGTCCATCGTTTACGTGGTCGGCCTTTTTCTCCTGCTTCCATTTGGTCTGTACATCATTGCTTGTTGCGGTATATTGTTAGTAAGTAATGTAGTTATATGGCTAAACCATTTAACTTACTGTTTTCTAATAAAATCTAGCCCCCCCCCCCCCTCACTTTAGTCTTGATTTGTTTCATTTCTGATCTTCTCTTTTCTTGATGCATCGTGTATTCTTCTCAGGATTCTCATTTCTGTTGTGATTTGTCTGCTCTCTTTTTTTTCTGTCATTGCCCAGGTTTGGCATTGGTAGCATAGAGTTGGTATGACGATTGTGTTGTACATCGCTTTCTTAGTAATTATTGACACGTTTTAGTTCTTTAGTATTGGTGCCATTTGTTAAATAGGTTGGTTTGCCTTATGACATCTAGTTTCGATCTCGTCTTCTGATTTACCATTTGATCACTCAGTGGGTGATGTGGTCAATATCACGCCGGCCGCGTTTACTTCCCAAGATATTTCCTAGTACCCATTTTAGGATGGATCGACCTGGGAGCCCACGTCATTTGTCATTAAAACAAAAATTTGAATCGTTCCGATGCGGATCGAACCTAAGACGGCCACGACGGCAAGCAAGTGTTTAGCCACCAAGCTACGGCTGTTCCTACTTTATTTGATCTCAGTACATAAATTCGTCCTCTAAAAGTACTGGATTCCTCTAAACGCACTGGAGTGTTTTGGTCATCATGTCTCCGTGTCGAAGTGGTGAAGCCGTCTGCCTCGCGCTCCGAAAGGCTACGTATTTCGGTTCCAGAGTGCATTTTTCTGGGGGTCGTCGCCGGAGCTACGGAGTTCGTGCTTTGTGCAATGCTTTCTGCAGGTCGCCCTGCAGAAAGAGACAGAGCCATATGGGATAAACCCGGGGCAATGAAGTCGATCCTCTTGACTTTTAAGGCTCTATTTTTAAGACAACTTTTGGAAGGGAATATCCCAACTGCACCTCCAAGCGGTAGAGGATGGGAAACACACCACGGTATGGCAAACGCAGCCCTGAGGGCTGAGTATCCACAGTCGGAAATGGCTGTCTGAGGCCGAGGTAACAGACCCCCATGTGGATGTGGATGGCAAGGGGAAACAACCACATTGTCTTCCCAAGACTTCATGACAAAAGGGAGTCATGAAGGTCTACGCCAGCTGGCAAGGCACTTGGTGGTGATGATGACATAAATGCCAGTCAACATCGTGTGATCTTTACATTTGTGGAAGTGAAGAGATTAAACTGAGCACCAAACTTATATAAAATGGCACAAAGTAGTGCAGCTTTACATAACAGAATTACGACACATACCAGACGTTGCGGCGATTATCCTTCATCAGCAAACAAAAGAATTCACAAAACACAACATATAGTCACGGAGATCTCCTGTGACTACATTAAAACGTGACGACAGGACGAGAAGAATAAAAAGATGAAAAAAATGAACCACCAAACAGGATGTTCAATTATAACGTTAAATGAATACTGCTGCATGGATGTGAAACATGAAGACGGCCTGAAACGATTACAAATAAACTACAACATATTCACTAATTAGTTGTTGTTGGTGTCTTCCACTTACGCCGTTAGGCGTCGTGGGGGGAGATGTTATTGAAGTTACAGCGCCTGTGACTTGCGTCTTTCCTCTAAATCCCACAGTGATTCATGAGCATAGCCCTTTTAGAATAAAGTACTTTCCTTACCGGTTTGCTAGAAATGTCAAAGATTCCTTGTGCATGTGCAAGATAGAAAGACTAGCATAGCCAACATTGGGAAGCTCAATGAGAGAACTAGACATATACCAGTGAACCAAGAGGTAAAGAAATGACGCTGTTGATGGGTAATAACTTGCCTACACTGAGAATATATGAGATTAGTGTTGTTAGAAGGCATTTGTCTAGATCCCAAACGGTGAAAGAAATAGATTACCACCTAACTATACACGGAGAAGAGAGCAGAGACAGAAATGAATAATATACGTATATATAAATGGAGCAGCATGGGATAGCTAAGGACAGGACGTCTTGGAGAGATTGCTTGAGGGCATATGCCAACAGTTATAGTGTTAAGAATTATAGACATTCATAGTCACACATTGTCACAGGTATGTGAACTAGAAAGCTTTCACGTATAATAGACCACTGTATGACGAAATGAGAGTAACAGTTCCCTTCCTCGCAGCCCTTCCTTCCGATGCAATTTAGAGAAAATTTATGATGAAATTGATACCCACGTTACCAGGCTGGATTGATGTAATTTAGAGAAAATTTATGATGAAATTTATACAAATTTTATCAGGCTGGATCGAAGTAATTAAGAGAAAATTTATGATGAAATTGTTAACCATTTTACCAGACTGGATCAATGTAATTTAGAGAAAATTTATGATGAAAATGATCTCCACTTTACCAGGATGAACCGAATGCACTGCTATAGGTTTAGAGAACAACTATGCCACTACTGGGAGATTAATGTTAGTTTGTTATTTAGTTAGTTAGTTTGTTATTTAGTTAATTAGATTGTTAGTTAGTTAGTTAGTTTGTTTGTTATTTAGTTAATTAGATAGTTATTTTCTCATATAGTTAGTTAGTTAGATATTTAGTTAGTTAATTTGTTATTTAGTTAGTTAGTTTGTTATTTAGTTAGGTAGTTTATTAGTTAGCTAGTTAGTTAGTTAGTTACTTACTTACTTACTTACTTACTTACTTAGTTAGTTAGTTTGTTATTCAGTTAATTGGTTAGTTTAGTATTTTCTTAGTTAGTTTGTTTGTTATTTAATTAGTTAGTTAGTTAGTTAGTTTGTTTGTTATTTAATTAGTTAGTTAGTTAGTTTGTTACTTAGTTAGTTTGTTACTTAGTTAGTTTGTTATTTAGTTAGTTAGTTAATTTGTTTGTTATTTAGTAAGATAGTTAGTTTGTTATTTAGTTAGTTATTTAGTTATTAGTTTGGTTGTTTTTTAGTTAGTTAGTCAGTAAGTCAGTCAGTCAGTCAGTAAGTAAGTAAGTAAGTAAGTCATTCAGTCAGTCAGTCAGTTAGTTATTTAGTTAGTTAGTTAGTTTGTTATTTAGTTAGTTAGTTTGTCATTTAGGTAGTTAGTTAATTAGTTTTTTATTTAATTAGTCAGCTTGTTTGTTATTTAGTTAGTTTGTTATTTAGTTAACTAGTTCGTTAGTGTCCTATATAGTTAGTTAATGTTTTATTTAGTTAGTTAATTTGTTATTTAGTTAGTTAGTTTGTTATTTAGTTAGTTAGTTTATTATTTACTTAATTGGTTAATATGTTAGTTAGTTAGTTAGTTAGTTAGTTATTTAGTTAGTCATTTGGTTAATTAGTTAGTTAGTTTGTTTGTTTGTTATTTAATTATTTAGTTAGTTAGCTCGCTTGTTGTTTAGATAGTTAGTTTGTTATTTAATTACATAGTTTGTTGGTTATTTAGTTAGTTAGTTTGTCATTTAGGTAGTTAGTTAATTAGTTTTTTATTTAATTAGTCAGCTTGTTTGTTATTTAGTTAGTTTGTTATTTAGTTAACTAGTTCGTTAGTGTCCTATATAGTTAGTTAATGTTTTATTTAGTTAGTTAATTTGTTATTTAGTTAGTTAGTTTGTTATTTAGTTAGTTAGTTTATTATTTACTTAATTGGTTAATATGTTAGTTAGTTAGTTAGTTAGTTAGTTATTTAGTTAGTCATTTGGTTAATTAGTTAGTTAGTTTGTTTTTTTGTTATTTAATTATTTAGTTAGTTAGCTCGCTTGTTGTTTAGATAGTTAGTTTGTTATTTAATTACATAGTTAGTTAGTCATTTAGTTAGTTAGTTAGATTGTTTAATATTTAGTTACATAGTTTGTTAATTAGTTAGTTTGTTATTTACTTAGTTAATTTGTTATTTAGTTAGCTAGTTTGTTATTTAGTTAGTTAGTTTGTCAATTAATTACGTAGTTAATTAGTTTATTATTTAATTAGTTCATTTGTTTGTTATTTAGTTAGTTAATTGGTTAGTTTGTTATTTAGTTAGTTAGTTAGTTAGTTAGTTGGTTAGTTAGTTAATTAGTCTGTTAGTTTATTATTTATTTAGTTAATTAGCTATCCAGTTAGTTAGTTAGTTAATTAGTTAGTTAGTTAGTTAGTTAGTTAGTTAGTTAGTTAGTTAAATTGTTATTTAGCTAGATAGTTACTTTGTTTTTTAGTTAGTTAGTTAGTTAGTTATTTAGTTAGTTAATTTGATTGTTATTTAGTTAGTTAGTTAGTTATTTAGTAAGTTAGTTAGTTAGTTTGTTTGTTTGTTTGTTTGCTTGTTTGTTATATCGTTAGTTAGTTAGTCAGTTAGTTAGTTAGTTAGTTAGTTAGTTAATTAGTTAGTTCGTTAGTTAGTTAGTTAGTTAGTTAGTTTGTTAGTTTGTTATTTAGTTAGTTAATTTGATTGTTATTTAGTTAGTTAGTTAGTTAGTTGTTAGTTAATTAGTTAGTTATTTAGTTAGTTAGTTAGTTAGTTGTTAGTTAATTAGTTTGTTAGTTAGTTATTTAGTTAGTTAGTTAGTTAGTTAGTTAGTTTGCTTGTTTGTTATTTCGTTAGTTAGTTAGTTAGTTTGTTAGTTAATTAGTTCGTTAGTTAGTTAGATTGTTAGTTTGTTAGTTATTTTGTTTGTTTGTTATTTAGTTAGTTAATTTGATTGTTATTTAGTTAGTTAGTTAGTTGTTAGTTAATTAGTTGTTAGTTAGTTATTTAGTTAGTAATTAGTTAGTTAGTTAGTTAGTTAGTTTGTTATTTAGTTAGTTAATTTGATTATTATTTAGTTAGTTAGTTAGTTAGTTTGTTTGTTTGTTAGTTAGTTATTTAGTTAGTTAGTTAGTTAGTTAGTTAGTGTGCTTGTTTGTTATTTCGTTAGCTAGTTAGTTAGTTAGTTAGTTAGTTCGTTAGTTAGTTAGTTAGTTTGTTAGTTAGTTATTTAGTTAGTTAGTTAGTTAGTTAGTTATTTAATTAGTTAATTTGATTGTTATTTAGTTAGTTAGTTAGTTAGTTAGTTAGTTAGTTAGTTAGTTTGTTAGTTAGTTATTTAGTTAGTTAGTTAGTTAGTTTGCTTGTTTGTTATTTCGTTAGTTAGTTAGTTAGTTAGTTAATTAGTTAGTTAGTTAGTTAGTTAGTTAGTTTTGATATTTAGTTAGTTAGTTAGTTATTTAGTTAAATAGTTTTTTTTATTTTTTTAGTTAGTTAGTTGGTTAGTTAGTTAGTTAGTTAGTTAGTTAGTTTGCTTGTTTGTTATTTCGTTAGCTAGTTAGTTAGTTAGTTAGTTAATTCGTTAGTTAGTTAGTTTGTTAGTTAGTTATTTACTTAGTTAGTTAGTTAGTTAGTTAGTTAGTTAGTTAGTTAGTTATTTAATTAGTTAATTTGATTGTTATTTAATTAGTTAGTTAGTTAGTTAGTTAATTAGTTTGTTAGTTAGTTATTTAGTTAGTTAGTTAGTTAGTTTGCTTGTTTGTTATTTCGTTAGTTAGTTAGTTAGTTAGTTAGTTAGTTAGTTAGTTAGTTAGTTAGTTAGTTAGTTAGTTAGTTATTTAGTTAAATAGTTTTTTATTTTTTTAGTTGGTTAGTTAGTTAGTTAGTTTGTTAGCTAGTTAGTTAGTTAGTTAGTTAGTTAGTTAGTTAGTTAGTTAGTTAGTTAGTTAGTTAGTTAGTTAGTTAGTTAGTTAGTTAGTTAGTTAGTTAGTTAGTTAGTTAGTTAGTTAGTTAGTTAGTTAGTTAGTTAGTTAGTTAGTTAGTTAGTTAGTTAGTTAGTTAGTTAGTTAGTTAGTTAGTTAGTTAGTGGAGGTACTACTTTACAGCGAATGGTCGCCCCAATATGCTCCGTTTATGTGCCAATGAATATCATACAAAATGCTCCTCACTACCCCATGTGAAAAGTGGAACAGACAAGAGTCTTGACAACCATCTACCCGCTCAGGTATACTATGCATAATGCCGCTGCCAGAATGCCAACACAAAAGTCCGCCACGAAAAATATAGTTCCTTTCCAATGCATGTGATTTAGAAAACCAGCAGCCACACATTACTTCATATGGCAACTCAGTTAGTTCACCTATCGACCGGCCACCCTTTTTCTGAACATGCAGTTCACGCTACAAACAACCGTGGACAGGTGCAAAAGCACTCCAAACGAAATTCACAGCTCACTGTGTCGGTCCACGCTCTCAACTCAGTAGCAGGGCGACGGAACCATGCACTACCAGTTCAACATTAGAAAAATGAGTAAGTAAACCGTAGCTACAAGCATAAACACTATAGAGACCTTAACAGCTCAACCGCCTATCCTCCATGTTGGGGACCGGGAGTTACTGGGGGATTTTAACCAGGACCACTTTTGTGATAGAGTAGTGCATTAGCCACTATGCTACGATGTCTGAAAGATAATGAAGTTAAGTAGCACTGAAAGCATATTAATGAATGCTTAGAAGAAAGGGAGAAATAATGTCTGATTAAATCAAGTGACTGTTGCAATATCAGAAAGATGCCACAATGATAATAACACGAACTTCAGTATTACCTTCGTTTCCTACAAATTATCCACTGTGACAAGTGTAACGATTTAACCGTCATCCTATACACATTACAGGAGTAATTACCCCTTGCACATTCTCAGATAAACTGCACGAAAAATTACCTTGTTTCTGCTAATACAAATTACATGAAATATCACCTGGCTTTTTCTAATACAAATTGCATGAAAAATTACCCTTCCATATTGATTTGTAACATACCTGGTACAGGTAAGGTGAAATGCCTAGATCTAACGCTGTTAGTTCGTGTATTTTTGATGGAAACGCTCTCTTTGAGCGCGCAATGAAATACTCTATGAGGTATCAGCGAATCGCAGGTCAGTACAGACGTTACCTTTTAACGGATTGGATTGTTCGGCTGTTTAAATGTTTTACTAATGTTTATAGAACTAACAGTAGATTTTGTCAACACGTTTGCAAGTAATTAAAGCAGCCACCAGAGGAATAATCACGGTTGATAAAATCAAAATGTGATAACAAATTGAGCTGAGTTGAATATAATCAAAAGTCGACATCACAGCACTCGGGACATTCACATATGTGCTCCGTCCTCATCTTCAACAGCCAGCGAAGAGTCACAATATTAATGGTACCAGTATTATGTGTCCGTTTGGCCTGACCTTACTTCGAAGTTCAGAGTGTCGAGCAGATACTCAGCTTATCTTTCCAGGCCATGCTCATAAATAAGCACACATGTGTTGTTTGGCGCTGAAAGAAGTAAAAATGGCGTGTCAAGTTGCTCAGGCAACGATGTACACTAGTACTTGGGGCGAAGCGCTGTCGTCATTAGGAGGTGATATGTACATTAGGAGGTGATATATATATTATCAAGAGGATAGAGGAGGGGTCGATCCGAAGAGAATGGTTGCTGCCTCTGGAGCGGTCTCGGCTGACAAAGATTAGTTTCATCTTCGTGTCAGGGCATGCGGGAGTACAAGGAAATGAGCGGGCTGACAAGCTCGCAGGTGAGGCTAGTGTGGAGGGCGGACGCGCCATGGACCAGGCTAACATTCTGAATGCTCTACGAGAAGTAAGACTCTTGCGTGAACCAAGTGATGACTGTGAATCTACAACCATGGCCAGACTGCGAAAACAGCAAATTAAAAGAGGGGTGGCCAAACAAGAACACTATGCAGGAAGCCAAAGAAGATTGATAAACCAACACAGAACTGGCGTCGTTAGCCGCTACACGCTGCGGGATTTGCTGAGGAGGGGATCCGAGCACTTATGGACTGAATGGTTCGATGTGCAATGAGGATGATCTGTCGACTAACTAACTAACTAACTAACTAACTAACTAACTAACTAACTATGTACAAATCTCGGTTGGTAACTATAACTTTGAATTTTTATGCTGTCCTTTTATTCCCACTACTTTCTTCTACCTCTATGAGAGTCAAACAATGCATGTGATTTATTTATGAACTGTCTTAGTGTCCTCTAAGCGCCCCAGGCCATTATGATTTATCACTTCTTCTACACTGAACACTTGATCCCAAGAGGCCCTACCACATCTGTCGTGTCGTGCATCTATCACGTGCCAACAAGTATTGCTTAAGAAATGTCAGCGGTAGAAGTTACACAGGCTGACCGTGAGAAATTATGCTGGATCGCCAAAGACTGCAGCAAACTGTCGAATATCATCATCATAATTAATCCAGAACACCAACGACCGAGATCTGTGGAGATACGTGAACGTCTCTTTTCCATGAAGGGTTAAAGTCTAGGGGTAGACTTTATTGCATCAGGTTCTGCCCCATAGATCTCAGTCTTCTTTCGGCATAGCGGTCTATAGAAACGTCGCACAGAGCACGAATTCTGTAGTTCCAGCGATGACCCACCAGGGATCTCCGAAATCTCTGGACTCGTGAACCGAATGTCGGAGTCCAAAAACGAACCCAGGACCTTCATAGCACGAGACAGGAGGCTTACCACTCACTAATGATGACAATTACTGTGTACACAGTGAATTGGACCTAGACTGTTCAACTTAGAGGCGGACGTTGTAAACCCAAAGCCACTCCATCCCCTAACTGAACAGAGTGCAGCACTAATACAGTCAAACATGGACAATACGCTAATGGGTTTCACTGACATTCACTTTCAATTTCGTAAGTCAGTGGCCTGTGACACGTCTGAAAGAAAGTAAGGTATTGTCTGCGGAAAGTCTGAGGTCAACTAGAATTAAACGTTGATTTATTGATGTCTTCATCAATAGAGGTCTTGATTGTTGGAAGTGCACAGAATGAATCCACGGTTGATTGGAACTCCTAGATCCGTGTCCTGCACGAGCTGTGAGGCAATGTTAGGAACAGGAAGTCAATTGCTGAGATTAGAAAAGTAATCGGCCAGAAAGGTTACTGTGGAATGTCGTGTTTCTCTAACAGTATCTTGTGGAGCATGGGTAGACCACTGCAGGTATGTTTTCTTTCAGAAAATTGTGGCAAGACATTTACAACTTTAGCCTGCAGGTTTCGGGAACAACGCATTCTTAAGTCATGAGACTTTTCTTTTCATTGAGCGGTTTCTTTCACGCGTATCGTTGATTGCACGATATAATCACTGATTCGTCTTCTAATCAGATGTGCAGAAAGCCCGCTAACAGTTTCTTTTGGAATATGAGTCGAAAACCGCAGGTGTGTTTTATTTCATAAGATTTTGGCAAGACAGTTACAATTTTATCCTGCAAGTTTCGGAGGCAATGCATTTTTCAAAAATGAAGCGATCAGTTTATTTTAAAAGACAATTTTCTTTCTTGTATATCGTTGATTGCATGATTGATTCTGTCACTGATACATATTCTAATCAGATGTGTAAAAAGCCATTACAGCCTTGTTCTCCAACAGTTTCAGACGAGATCAACGCAGTATCCTGGCTTCAAATACAAAATTAACAAAAGAATTACTTCAACAAAATCCAGCCACATTAATTCTCCACAATGTGAGTTCACGGAGAGAATTTGACAAAAACCTATCAAACAAAAGGCGAAACAAAGATAGTACATACATTAAGAAACCCTGAACATGACATAACTATAAATGCCTTTGGTTGCAATCCACCGGAAAAAAGGAATAGAGGAAACGTGGAGAAGAGAAGTATAGATAGAAATAAATAATATGGGGGTGGGGAGGGGGGACGGTGGATGGGATTGGCGTGAGTTTACTGAGAGTCTATGTACAAATGAAGGATAAAGGGCGAAAAAAGGAAGAATGCTGTGAGCTCTAATCACATCCCAATGAAATATCAGACTATCACTTCTTTGACTGTCTAGAACTTCAGGGCTTTATAAAACTGGATTCGTGTTATATCATAAAATAGTAGCCTTCAAACAGGTGCATATATCATTGTTTGGCTTTTAGCAGAAGGACGATATCTCAGCTTCTGTTGGATCAGTAACATAACTCCAGAAAACTGATTTGATATCATTTGAACATGTCATCATTGTGTAGTAAGTAGGTCGTTTGCAGAACGTCGCTCTCATCACGACCCGCTGAAGAGATTCCCGAATCATTACCAGTTCCGCTGTCTCGTGCATCGTCATGTCCGGGATGTCTTCACTGTGTCGTGTCCATCTGCGTGCTGGCCGACACTGACCTCTACCTCCAGGAACCACGGCTACCATTACTCTTCTCTCCAGAACACTCGGACGTCCAACGCACTTCAGCCTCGTAGACATGACAATCCTACATTCAGATCTGGTGGAATGTACTTCTCTTCCTCTTGCTCAATGATTATCCATAAGGTTACTATTGGGAAATGTGATGGTAGTATCTTGGTATCTTCGTCCACATATATGCAATTTATATGTAAATATTTTTCTGCGGGTCGATTTTACTTCCCAGAACATTTACGAGTACCCATTTTAGGCTGGGTTGACCCAATAGATCAAATCAGTTTAAAAAACAAATCACCGCCTTGATGGGAGTTGGAACATATGATCACCGGGGCGACAGGCAAGCGTTCTAGCCACTGTAAATGAAATAACGTCTCCACTTGAAAAGGGTTTGACCACCGGACGAGCAATCAAGCGTGCGTGTCACTGCGCCACCCAGACATCCATGATACAATTTTGTGTGGGGGAAAAAAACCGTGAAAATATCCACACACACACACACACACACACAAATACTGCAGCTGCTCATTTCTTACTTCAACCGCTTATATCAGACGACACATCTACAACATACGTCAAATGAAAACTGCGATGGCTATATTTCTCATCTGAAAAAGAAAGAAACAAACAACACATTTTGGATTTATTGCACCAAACCCCAGTTTACCCCGAGCCTAGAAGTCATTCTTCCGAAGTGTGAATATGATTTATGTTGATGCATCAATGACAGTAATATAATCTATGTAATTTGTAAAACATTCCATGCGTCCAGCTGTGCATTGTTTAGTGCAGTGCTGAGAAATTTATTGCAGACGCACTTAAAGCTACCAACGCCGGTCTTTCATATTTGTCAAAGCCATGCTTTGTGCCGATGACAACGCACATTTTCGATTCTCTATGGAGTTCAGGCTGTTGATACACGCGTGTAATGTCTGTCTTAGCAACGTGTAAATTATGGAATATTTTCATAGATTAGGTAAATGTTTATATGAAGTTAGAGGTTGAAATCATGTCATCATCTAATCTTATCTTGTTCCTCTTGTACATTGCGGTGTCGACGTAAAGCACAAACAGTGGGAAAGTACCCGTTTTATGGGCTTCATATATGGAGATTCCCATGGATTCTGTTATTCCCTTTGTCCATGGTTTTTACATGGCCGGCCTCTTCTTCTGGTTCCATTTGGTCTGTACATCATTGCTTGTTGTGATATACTGTTAACTGTTAGTTGTATATTTGTGGTTACTTTTCCTCTGTACCTTGTTGTTTACTAATAGCGGTTGTGAGTTGAGCGAGAGTGCGAAAAGCCGAAAGCCTCTCACAAAGCACGAACTCCGTAGCCCCAGCAACGACCCCCAGTAGTATCCGAGAAAAATGCACTTGTGAACCGTAGGACGTAGCCCGGAATCGAACATACTACCTTCGGACCTCATGCAGACGGCTTGACCACTTCGCCACGGAGACTCCCAAGTGTGTGCATGTGGTTTCTGAGAAAATATGAGCATACACCACCGCAGACACGGAAAGGGAGAGAACAAATACGTCAAACCCGAAATTAGAAGACATGTAAATATTATCGCGGCGCATCAACATATAAGGTGGGATAGAGAAGTTAGCTGTATGTGTGGACATAGTAGCCAAAACAAAGCAGCGTAAACCAGACAAAGATGTATATGGCAATGCTCAACAGCTGGACAACAAATAATAATATCAGCAACTTCAGCTTCCTTAAATTACCTAATGATAGAGAGCGGTCCAGTCTCCTCATCGTCAATGTCTGTTGTACCGAGGCTCTGTATTGCCGCACTCGTTGTTTAATATTGTTGAGTGTTGGACATTCATTCTGATAAAACTTCCAGCGTCGTTATTTTAGTTTCCTATCTCTCTCTCTCTCTCTCTTTTTTCTCTCACTCACACACACACTCTCTCTCTCTCATCCTCTTTCTCTCTCCCTTTCGCGCGCGCTCTCTCTTTCTCCGTCCCTCTCTATCTGACTGTCTACCTCTTCTCTCTCTCTCTCTATCTCTCTCTCTCTCTCTTTCTCTCTCTATTTCGCCTCCCCTATCTCCCTGTCTGTCTGTCAGCCTCTCTATCTTTTGTTTCACTCTCTTTTTCTCTCCTGCTCTCTGTTTCACTTTCCCCATCCCTCTCTGTCTGTCGGACTATCTGTTCTCTCTCTCTCTCTCTCTCTCTCTCTCTCTCTCTCTCTCTCTCTCTCTTCTCCCTTCTGTCCGTATGTCTGTCTGACTGCTTGACTGCTTGCATCTCTCTCTATTTGTCTCTCTATTTGTCTCTCCCTCTCTCCCTCTCTCTCTCTCTCTCTCTCATCTCTCTCCCTCCCTCTCTCACGCTCCGGTGAATCTCCGCATTACCACTCGCTATATAAAAGTTGCATCATTCAATGTAATTACCAAGCCACGCCATGTCTGACTGTTTGAACCCTGCCAAGCGTAGACTGATAGCCGGATACTGTAACCGGCCTCTTTTATGTGACTCAGAAACATGACGCCCACGTGCTTACACACGTGACTGGGGCGCTCTATAGGTGTCAACACCACATAAAGTATCAATTAATTCATAATTTCAACAATATAAGAGTCCAGAAATGCAGGCAATGTATTTAATACAACGGAATGTTGATTGGAAATATTTACATGCATAATGTCTTTCAACTAGAAGTTTGCGCATGTGTCACATAACAGGGGGTATGTGACATTTTGATGATCTTATTCAGCTTTATGAATACTTTTCGGCTATTGGTGGTCGTGTTTTTAACGTGTCAAATCTTATTCTTAAATAACACACATTTGTTAGTGACATGCAAACCACAAACAACTGCGGATAGGGCTGAGTTAATGGGATCCCATGTGTCTTCTTTTGTCTGCTTCCCTTCGTTCTCTTGGTATTAGCCTATATCTGCAATTTTTTTTTTTAATTACATGAATGGCATTGTGTTCTGCAGATAATGCATGGTTCTGTAGAGTTTGATATTCAGCAATGATTCTTCCGGCAGTAGAGTGTGTTTACTGGGCTGTCTTTGGTGCATCGTTGTAGACTGACTTCCGCGCTTTGATGAAATCATCATGTAATTATGTCTCCATATCTGGGAAGGCTAATTAAGTGGGGTGTGAGTAGAAGGTCTCGACAACACCCAGCAGAACAGATGCAGAGCTGGACGTTTAATCAGGCTGTCACTGCTACCATCAGCATAAGAACAGATGCAGAACTGGACGTTTAATTAGGGTTTCACCGCTACCATCAGCATAAAACAGATGCAGAACTGGACGTGTATTCAGGCTGTCACTGCTACCATCAGCACAAGAACTCTCGTGGGCTACTACAGAAGGGTCGGTCTACGCGTGGGATTGTCCCGAGTACAATGATGTTGATTCTTCAACGCATTTTGACTTTGAAATTAGAAATTAAACCCCACGACTTACATGAAAGCTTCCTTCAAACAGTAGCTATTGTTTACGCTTGTTTTATATAAGATATACGCGTTGCAATTGCAACGCGAACAGTTATTGAACGTGCAATAGAAGTAAACAAGGATATTCAGCTTTGCTTTATTGACTACACAAAGGCTTTTGATAGAGTTAGACATGTCAACATGGTGAATATGCTTGAAGATCTACAAATTGATGGGAAAGATTAGACTTACAAAAAACATATATTGGAAACAACAAGCTGCCATAAGGATTGATAATGAACTGGGGCAATATCAGCTTATTAAGAGAGGTGTTAGGCAGGGACGTATAATGTCTCCAGATCTTTTTCCCTACACAGTGAACATATTTTTAGAAATGTAGAAGATATAAATGGAATCAGCATTGGAAGACGAAACTTCAATAACATTAGATATGCAGATGATACAGTATTGATTGCAGACAATGCGCAGGATCTGCAACAATTAGTAGATGCGGTTGTTGTACACAGTGAGCAACTTGTGTTAGAATTAAAATGCAAAAAGACACAGGTTATGGTAGTCACTAGGAAGAACGAAATACCACAATGTAATATATAAGTAAATGGGACTATTCTTCAATAAGTGAATCGGTACAATTATCTCGGAACAGTCATAACATCTGATGGGAGATGCCTTGAAGAGATTAGAACAAGAATCGCCATGACGAAAGTAGCCTTTAGCAAGATGAAAAAACATTCTGACCAATAAAAACATGTCAATTGAAACGAGAAAAAGAGTGTTGAGGGGATACATAGAGCCTGTTCTTTTGTATGGATGTGAAACTTGGACAATGAGCAGTCAAGCTGAAAAAAACATCTGATGGCTGCAGAAATGTGGTTTCTGAGGACAATGCAAAGAATACCATGGACAGACAGAAAAACCAATGACCAAGTACTACAGGAGACAAATGACAATCGTAAACTGATTTGAGAAATTAGACGTACACAGTCAAAATTTTTTGGACATGTTATGAGAAGAAATGGATTGAAGAACTTAGTGACAACTGGCAAGATCGAAGGGAACAGACCAAGAGGAAGAACGAGAAGTAAATACCTGGATGGCTTGGCCACATGGCATGGACGAGACAGAAACACTGAGCTGATCCACGACTCTGGTGATCGAGTGAAATGGCGAGTCATGACTGCCCACGCTTTCCGGCATGGCACATGATTGATTGATTGATACGCGTTGTACTGTGTGCATTTTTAATGACTGGGGGTTTTGAAAATATTGCCGTTCCAAGTTTTGTATTTACCTTTTATGTTGGATGAAGTCCACAGAGGGTGAATACAAAACTTGGAACGGCAATATTTTCAAAAACCCTACAGTCATTACAAATAAACCCTATATTAAACCAAGAGAGCTAATGGATAGATACTAGTGTGATCAGCTTTGAGTTGAAATTGATCTGGGCTCCCAGGTCTACCCAAGTTCGAATGTTCTTTTTTGTTTTTTTAACATATTTGCCTGGATTCCCAGGTCGATCCAGCCTCATATGAATATCAACTACTGTCTCTGGAACTAAAGGCGGCCGGTGTGCTATTGACCACACCGACGACGAGCGCCAACTGGTCTTTAGAATGTGGTCCTAGTACCAGATCCCTATACGCATAAATGCTTGTAAAACGGACCTGTACTTTACTCATTACTCTAACCAATTTTCGATAGCAATCAATGCCAAAACTGGAAAATGTCAGAAAAGGATACAATAAAAATTACAACAAAGGAAATGAGATTTCTGAGAAGAATACTGAACATATCAAGACGAGAGAAAATAAAACGTGTGGAAATCAGGACTTAAGTGCGGATTAAAGATGTGCTAGATTTTATTATAAAACAGCAAGTTAAATAGTTCTACCATATAACTAGGATAGCAACTAACAGTACACCACAACTACCAATGATGTACAGAACAAATGGAACCAAAAGAATATTCCGACCATGTAAACGATGGACAGAGTTAATAACAGAGTCCATGGGAATCTCGATATAAGAAGCCCATAAACGGACATATGTTTGGGTAGAACAACAGACACTACGAGACTGGGGAAAAGCCATAATTATCCCAATTTGGAAAAACAAAGGCAGCAATGGAGACTGCACACAATACAGAGGCATTTCACTGTTGAGTCATACTGGGAATATATTTTGCAAACTTCTTGAGAAAAGATTACGAACTACTATAGAACCCCAGCTAAGCGAAACACAACTTGGATTTAGGAAAAACAAAGGATGCACGGATGCCATTTTTTGCTCTTAGACAACTTATAGAAAAATCAATCTAATTCAGTGAAACACTATACTTAGCCTTTGTCGACGAAGAAAAGGTATTTGATAGAGTAGATAGAAACAAGTTATGGGAAATCCTTAAACAATATGGAATGAGTAGTAGGCCTCTTTCAGTCCTGAAGGACTATAGAGTTGTGCCGCTTGGGAGGTGCCTGGCAGCACCGCTGGTGACTGTATAGTCCAATGCGAGAGTGACAATCTCTGTCACAGTTTCCGCATCTGTAAGACGAGGCAGGTCCCGCTGTAAGTGACTGCGCTTTGAGCCTGTGCCGCCTATCCTCAGTTTGTTGGATCAGATTGCGCTCAAAGAGCATCAGTCCGTTTCGTACATCTCTTCTCCAGGAGCATCTGTCTGTTGCAACTCTCTCCCACGTGTCTGGATCTATTCCAATGGTTTTCATATCTTGTTTACACACATCCCTATATCGCATTTGGGGTCTTCCGGTTGGCCTCTTTCCTGTGGCTAGTTCTCCGTAAAGGAGATCTTTGGGAATACGTTTATCCTCCATTCGAGATACGTGGCCCAGCCACCGGAGGCGTCTCTGCTTGAGGAGGGTGTGCACTGTGGTAATATCTGTTCTTTCAAGCACCTGTTTGTTTGTTATGTGGTCCTTCCATGTTATGCCCAGGATACGTCTCAGACATCTCATGTGGAAGGAATTCAACTTCCTTTCCTGTCTTGAGTACAGGGTCCAGGATTCAGACCCATAGAGTAGTGTGCTAACAACACAAGCTTTATATACTTGAGCTTTTGTACGCTCTGTTAGTCTATTATTCTCCCAAACTCTTTTAGCTAGCCTGGAAAATGTTGTGGCTGCCTTTCCAATGCGTCTGTCGATTTCTGTCTCTAATGAAAGATTATCTGATATTGTCGACCCCAAATACACAAACTCGTGGACGACCTTCAATTCGTAATTAGAAATTTTGATTGACGGAGGCGCACCAGCATCTTGTTCCATCACCTGTGTTTTATTTAGGCTAATGGTGAGCCCAAAGTCTTTGCAGGCGGCTGCAAAACTATCTATGAGCCGTTGGAGATCTTCTGCTGTATGAGTAGTCAGTGCTGCATCATCTGCAAAAAGTAGTTCTCTTACGCATGTTGATCTTATTTTGGTCTTTGCCTTGAGTCTTGATGGGTTAAAAAGTTTGCCATCAGATCTTGTGTGGAGGTATATGCCTTCAGTGGCAGTCCCAAATGCCTGCCTTAAGATAACAGCGAAGAAGATACCGAAGAGTGTAGGAGCAAGCACGCAGTCCTGCTTTACTCCGCTGCTGATGCTGAATGACTGGGATGTTGAGCCGTCAAATAAAATGGTCCCCTGCATGTTTTCGTGGAATGATTTCACGAGACTAAGAAGGGTGGGTGGACATCCAACATTTTCAAGGACCTTAAAAAGGCCGCATCTGCTCACGAGGTCAAATGCCTTTGTGAGGTCGATGAAGGCAATATATAATGGCTTCCTCTGTTCTCTGCACTTCTCTTGGAGCTGCCGGAGTGAGAAAATCATATCGATGGTGGACCTGTTGGGTCTAAATCCGCACTGCGATTCGGAGTAGATTCTTTCAGCAAGAATGTGTAATCTTTTAAGGATTACTCTGGCAAAAATCTTGCCTGTAATGCTGAGTAGGGAAATGCCGCGATAGTTGTTGCAGTCGCTTCTGTCGCCTTTGTTTTTATAAAGGGTAACGATGTTTGCGTCTTTCATATCTTGTGGTATTGATGTTTCTTTCCAGCAGAGCTGAAATATTGCATACAGTTCTGGGATGATTGTTTCTTTGCTATATTTTAAAATCTCAGGTGGAATACTATCTTTTCCAGGTGCCTTGCCGGATTTGAGAGAGTCTAGTGCTTCGCTGATTTCTGTGAGGCAAGGTTCGTTATCCAGGGCATGCATGGCGGACTGTTGATCGATGGCTTCCAGAGCTTCTTCGCTGACAGTGTTATCCACCGAGTATAGCTCTGAGTAGTGTTCTACCCAGCGATCCATTTGTTTCGCTCGATCTTTTATGATTACCCCCTCAGTTGATCGTAAAGGGGCCATCTTATTTTTTGATGGACCGACAGCTTGCTTGATGCCCTCGTACATTCCTCTTATATTTCCAGTGTCTCCACAAGTTTGAATTTGAGCAGAGCTGTAGCCAGAACCTGTTCGCACATCTTCTTGCCATCTGTTGTACTCTATTTCTGGCCGTTCGCAATGCCTGCAGTGTTTTCTCTGAAGGTGATGTTTTATACATTGAGAATGCATGTCTCTTTATCTCCAGGACTGGGAGCATCTCTTCAGAGTGTGCTTCAAACCAGTCAGTTGACTTAGTTTTCTTCTTGCCAAATGTTGATAGTGCTGTATTGTAGATGGTGTCGCGAAAATGATTCCATCTCTCGGTGGAATTTCCGTTTGTGGGACCAGGCAGAGTATCCGCTAGAGCCTGCATGAATTTGTTGACCTTCTCTTTATTTTGGGTGCCGCTGGTGTCAATGCGTGGTCTTCCTTCTGTTCGGCTTCTGTAGATTCTCTTGGGCTTTATCTTCACCTTGCTGGAGACGATTGAATGGTCGGTGTCGCAGTCAGCACTATGGTAGCTGCGAGTCAGCCGTACATTACGGAGGTTGCTGCGTTTAGTGAGCACCAGGTCGAGTTGGTGCTAGTTCTTTGATCTGGGGTGTCCCCATGACACCTTGTGTTGAGGTTTCGTGTCAAAGAAGGTGTTGGTCAGGCACAGATTATGGTGGCTGCAGAATTCCAAGAGACGTTGTCCATTGTCATTGATCTTCCCAACGCCAAACTGTCCTAGACATGAAGGCCACGATTTGTGGTCGGAGCCAACCCTGGCATTGAAATCCCCCAGGATAAAAAGATGTTGTTTCTCTGGTATTACATTGACTTCTTTGCTAAGGTCGTCATAGAACTTGTCTTTAGATTCTGATGCTGCAGTTAGTGTTGGGGCGTAAACGCTTATAATACTAACTGGGCCTGCCTCTGTCTGGAGGGGAAATCCTTAAACAATCCGTAAACAATACGGAATGAGTACACTTCTAACAAACATATGTAGAAGCTTATACAACAACAGTGAATGCATTGTGAGAGCAACTGGAGGACACTCAGAACCCTTCACCATAAGATCCGGAGTACGACAAAATTGTGTCCTGTCCCCTCTCTTGTTCATAACATATATAGACAACATATGTAAAGAAACCAGCCAAACAGAGACTGCAAGAACACCGCATGACGAGAACACGGAAGAAGACCCATCTGCAAATCTAACCATTAGAGAACTCCTGTTTGCGGACGACCAACTATTAATAGCAAAATCAGAAGCTCAATTACAAGACCACATGAATAGTCTAAATAAAATGTGTAGGTAACATAACATGAAAATTAACGCAAGTAAAACAGAGGTAATGACTGTAACTAAAGAAAAGAAAGCAACAACGATTCTCCTAAATGAACATCCCTTGGAACACGTAAAGAGCTTCAAGTACCTAGGAAGTATTATATCATCAAATGGCAAATCAGAAGACGAAATCGAAAATAGATGCAATAAGGCAAATCAACTCATTAGACAAATGGCACCAATACTAAAGAACAAATATGTATCAATAACTACTAAGAAAGCACTTTACAACACAATCTTCCTATCAACTCTATGTTACCAATGCCAAACCTGGACAATGACGGAAAAAGAGAAAATAAAAATAACAACAACAGAAATGAGATTCCTGAGAAGAATACTTAATGTATCAAGAAGAAATAAAATCAGAAATGAAGAAATCAGGACTAAAGTGGGAGTTGTAGCTGCACTAGATTTTATTAGGAGGCAGCAAATCAAATGGTTTGGTCATGCAAGTAGGTTACCAACTGTCACAGCGCCAAACCAAGGCACTTAGTTTGGTCTGTGAAAACCGTACGGTCCTGGCCATGCCGGAAACGCCACTTTATCACAAAGACCGGAGGCCATTTTTCCTTGTAGCAGCCAGCGGTGTGGGAAGGCAGGCACTGGGGCCCTGTGTAGTTTGTGGCCAGCCCGCCTTTAGACGAGATATGTGGGGTTTCCCATCTGTTCATCATTGAACAACATATGTCAGAGGAAAAAGCTGTAAGTCTAAAATGTTTAATTTAATAAATATTTGTTAAATCGCAGCACACACCATGTTACAGGCTTGAAAAGCGTTTGCGTGGGAAAACCGATGTGTGTGAACAAAGCTGTTAGGCAGAGTGGTAGGAAAAAAGAAATATAAATAGATAATATGAATGTATACTATTGAAATGGACTGTTCTATAGAATGATTTAGCGTCCCGAAACCTTTATGAAAACAGGATATTAACAGGCTAGTACATAGAGATGTAAGCAATCAAGCATGGTGGTGTGAAATACGAAGATAGGTCATTAGTGGTGGTTAAATATGGTAAAGATTGATGCCATGTCATGCCAACCATGCTGGCACAAGATTATTTTGTTGGGAATTATTTTACATGGTTATCCTATGGCATCTGGCTAAATAGATATGTGGGAGATTCACCAAAATATACAATGTGTGGGGTCACAAATTAGTTTATGGTAAAGACTGAAATAATGCCACATGGTGCCATGCAGGCCATGTTGGCATGGAAGGGAGTAAGTGCTTGTGAGGGTGCTAGAAATGAAGGTTACTTAACAACAGAGTGGTGAGAATCATATGTGTATGTGTATACAGCAGCAAGATATGTTTACAGGATTATTCTGTGACAATGGGGAGCATCACATTGGATGTTTGGTCAAGAGTTGGGTATGAACACTCCAAAGCAACATGAGTAGGGGAAAATAACCATAATATATGTGTAATATTTATAACATGTGTAAAGCAGGGAAGGGTACTTACATGTTATATGTGGCAATGATGGGTTAATGGTTAAGCTATGTAGTTAGAACATGTAGGTAATAAATAGAAGTGTAGGACATAATGTGTTGAATTGTAGGGATGCCATGCAGATTGATAGCCACTAGGCGTAGGAAATAATGCATCTTAATACGCGGGGTGCGTATCAGCAATCATTGTGTAATCGTAACTGCGGATGAAGTGTGGCTTTACTGAGGGAGAACAGGCAGGTGCATCTGGAACTGATATTGGTAAAGGGGTTTCTCATTTAGCATTGAAGTCTGGTGTCACATCTGTTACCAGAATGCAGTAGTGTTTGTGCTAGTGTATCAAACTGGGAGTTTTATGTGTAGTAAAACAGGATGATTGTTTTACCAGGGGAAGAATGTGATTTAGTGCTGCGTACCACCCTTCGCAGAGATATTAATATGTAGTTGTCATGTGACATGAAGCGTAAGATAGCAAAGTTTATAACCGGGGTATCATAGGAAGAATGATGGGGAACAGAGCGCACAACTGTACATTTGCTGTCCACTCACAAATAATATTACACTGATTGTGTTGGGCCTTGAATAACACTTATTGGTCATTAGTGTGTAATAATGACATAATATATATAGTACACTGTTTATTATATTAGAACTAATGTTCTGTATCCTGCCATGGGCATTGTTGTTCTTGGATCCTGCCTCATATGAATGAGGCACTGTGGCCACTATTTGGTGTACTTTCACTTAGTAATATTGTGTGTTTATTTTATGAGCTATCTTAGGGGCATCAGAGAGTCCCTAAATGAGTTCCTGTGTAATAAATGTTTATCTTTATCTTTAACTTTCTGTGAAGGTTGTGATTCTTCTATGTGTAAGGTTACATTGTCACATTCTACAGATATAGTGTTTCCACATTGTATGTATGTCTGTTGCTTTTCATAGTTAGACATGTTTTGCTTGCTGGTTGTTAGTTTGTAATGCTAATCAGATGCTGTAACTTGCACAGTATCATATTAGTGCTGGTACTCTTCATGCAAACTGGGACATTGTTGAGGTAGTTGTCCAGTGAAGTCCCTATGTTGAGGTAACTTAGGGTCTGATGGTGGCAGAGTTCATAATGTTGTGTATTGTTGCATAGGAGTAAAGTGTACTATCAGATGTGGAGCACAGGAGTTCAACCTGTAAATATATGTTTTATATTAGGGAAAAGAGCAAAACAGTTGCCGGTGTGCGTAACAGTGGATAGGGAATTGTTGAGCATTAGGCTGAGAATATAGTAGGTAGTGTTTAGTTGTGACAATATCTTGGGTTGAACATTGATAGTGTTCCATGAACTTGTGGTTTATAGGGAATATTGTGTTGTCTGGTGTTACCGGTGACTTGGTACAAATTAATGTATAAAATATTCTAGAAGGTGTAGACAGGGAACTGATTATGGGTTCCTTGGCAAATGTAGCCACTTTGGTAGGTAGGAATGACAGCCTAATTTACCAGAACAAAGATGTCATTCTTATGCCTGTTAACTGAATCAATGCTGATATGTTGTTTGTGTGCAATGTCTGTTATATGTTAACCAAATGTGTTGAGATGTTGTGGCTGTTTGCAACGGCTGATGTATGTACTCTGTTGTTTGTAGCTATGTGTTTACAGCTGGACAAATGAGATCAATCTTCCACGGCTTGTGTATGTAGGAGCTGTGTGGTGTAGTCACATTGAACTGAGAAGGTGGAGCAGATTGACATTGTTGCATTAGGTGGTCCATTCTAGCAGTGTAATCTCATGATAGCAGTGGCACAACTGGAGAAGATAATAAAGTGGGTGATCTGATGATGCAACATTGATTGTTGTATTTAACAATTAGATATGTAGTCACCTTTAAGAAGAATGAGGCAACACAAGAATGATCATGTCAGTCACCAAGGGTTACCTCAGAATAGCAGTAGTACAACTAGAGGGGCAAGGTGGATAATTTGATGGAAGACATTTATGACCTATGGGTTAATTCAAATGTTATATTGCATGTGCTCATTGCTTCATGTGTTTAATATGTTGTCTTTACCATGATAATCATAGATTGTGTTTTCCATTGTTACAGGAGTGGCTGACTAGTTAGTGTCAGCAGGCCTGGGTTCTTGGTGGGATAGTAAATTGTGTCACAACTTTTGTTTATGTCATGTCTTGGGGTTTATGTTGTGTAACTTATATTTTTGTAGTGTCTTATTGTCTGTGCAGTGTTGCTTGTGTCAAGGTTCTTTATTGTGTCAGTCTAACCAGCTATTGTTTGGAGCACCTGTGTTGTGGTACTTGGTGTACCCTGTTGTCTTAAGTGGTGTTGATTAGTTGGGTGTTACCCACTGTTGTTGTTTGATATATACAGTTGTCTGTTGTATCTGTAATTGAACATCCCTTATTGAGTGCTTTATTCAATGTGTTTGAACACAAATTGTCACCAAAATTTGTAACAGTTGATAAATAAAGAGCTATTTTTGTACTGTTTTTGATTCGTTTGTTTAGTCTCTTTTAGTTTTTACAGTCACTATTTCTACCACAGTCTAACACCTTAATCCAATGTCTGGGTCTCAAATATGACAGTCAGTCCAGAGTTGAGGCCCCTGCCTGAGATCTCGTATATCTTCTTATCTAATTACTATCATCTTTTTTTTGTTGGTTGAGGCGGTGTGAGGTTCTCTCTCTTTTCACTATTTTTCTTCTTTGGCCGTAACGAAGTCAGAACTACTCTTTACCTCTTAGCACCGTAGTGAAGGAAGCATCAGTCTTTATGATTGTCTCCCTTTCTCTTTTACCACTTGACTACAAAATGGCGACCCCGACGAGATATTGTGGCAGCCTTTGAATTGTTCTGTTAGGATTGTTTTAGTATCTAGTGATTGTTTTGTGTGATAGGGCAGTGTTTATGTTTGTGGTGTCCATTGTCTTTGAGTTGTGACATTAGAACCCAGGTTTGCTGCTGAGATCCCCCGGGCATTGCTGCATGAGAGAGGAGTCCCCTGTATGGTGAGTGGGCTCAGGTATATTGTCTCCCAGTACACCTCCAGTGTATTTTATCCAGAGCCAGGATGGCTCTGTCTTCAACGTTAGGGACCGTAGTTCCCCTCCCAGTTGGTGCCCCTGACGTCACAGGGCCCACTGGTGAAGTCAGGTACATACTTGCACCTGTGAAGATAGAAGTACCTTGTTTTGGCCGGCAAGGTGGGCCAACTGTTGAGAAGTATGTGAGGAAGGTGAGATCCGCCTGGAGGGCTGGTGCAGTGTGTGATGAGGATAAGGTTGACATCATATGGGAGAGTGTTGCACCCAATGTGTGGGCAGAACTTGAGCTTAGGTCAGCTTGTAATGACCCTGAAGAGATGCTGCAGACCATTCAGCAGGTGTATGGAGAGCAGCGCAGCATGGTGGAACTTGCTGCAGCTTTCTTCCAAGTGAAACAAGATGCTGGGGAATCCATCATGGATTTCTCTCACCGGGTCCACAAAGCTTTTCATTTGGTGCTGGAAGCTCAGAGAAAGAGGGGCATGGTTGCTTGGGATCCAGTGATCCTAAGAGACTGGTTTGTTGCAAAACTACATAATGTTCTCAGCAGGAGAATGGCAGAGGAGAGGATATTGCATGACCCTTCAGTGACTTTCCTTTGTGTTAGAGACTTGGCCATGCGATGGGCTAGTGTGTCATTAGCTCCAAAAGTCTCGGCATACCAATATGTAGAACCTCAAGATTACAGTTCAGAGAGGTGGCCTAATGCCAGTGGTGAGTGTCAAGGGGTCCAGCAGGATGATGTGGTGGTGGAGGAACTCCGAGCTAAGCTAGGTCGGATGAGAGCCTTAGCTGATTCATTGATGCAGCCCAAGGTACAACGCAAGAGGTGCAATGTTTGTCGAAGCCGCACACACCTCCAGAACAGGTGTCCGAAGAGAGGGGTTAGTGTTATTCAGAACCCCTCTGGAGTCAATTGTAGCAAAGCATTTGCCAACGTAAGCCACCGAGACCAGCAGGGCCTTAAGCGACAACAGAGTCCGCCCCAGGTTGATCCTTCTAAAGGATCAGCCCCAGCAGTTCAGGTGGGTGCAGTGTCAACTTTTGATAGCCGGATGGTTATGCGTGGCAACCAGAGAAATTTCTTTCGCAGGAAGAGGCGAAGGAGGAGGGGACGATGGAAGTCTCCTGGTGTCAGTGAGGTCGACCAGATAGAGGGTGCTAGACTTGTGACAAATGGTCAGGGTGATGTGACCGCTGGTCATGGTGTTGTGACAGGCGTAAGACAAAATTCTCCGCATACCGATATGTCAATTCGTGACTTTGTGCAAAAGGGGATTGTGAAAGACCACCAGCAAGAACTTTTGCCCGTTAGACATGGTTGTGAAAGATAGAGACTGTTTTCATCTGTTTAGGAATTCCAGTCATTTGGATTGACAGCCTTAGTGTAGTTGGTTAATTATCAGATATGTTTTGCTGTCTTTATGTATTATCATTACAGGTAGATGGTGTCATGTGATGACATGTTTTTCTTTTAGAGCGCAAGAACACCAGGCAGACCAGGTGAAAGGGGTGGTTCTGTTGTTCATGTGGTGTTGTCATTACCATCATGTCCAGTAAGAGAGTAACTTCCAGAGTGAATTCATGAGGTGGGATATTATTGAAATAACAATGTTTTGTTGGCCCGGTATATTTTCCTTTATGTTTATATTCAGGTTACAGGTGACACATGATGAAATGTTCTTTTTAGTGTAGAGATACAGGTTGATAGAAAAACAAGTCATTTAGGTACCACAGTAGCTGCAGGAAGCTTATATTTGAAGAGACAAAAGGTATTATTTTAAAATATATTTTGTGTTGAATTTCCAGAGTTAAGGGAAGTAGTAACCAATATAAAGGTTACTGGTTTAATGTTTATGTTTGTTTAATTATTTTTATGTAAGAAGTGAGGGTTGTATTCATTTTGTTACAATTGGTGCTCTTATAGCAGAAGAGCTATTTTTCCTCACTGATGTTATTTTAGTCATTAGTACCAACAACTGAGCTAGTATGGTTTATACTTTTGTGTTGAGATTATTGGTATTTGGAAAAGACTGATGCTTGGTGATGTAATCTACACTGGTTCACATTGTAAGTGATGATTGAATAGAAAAAGACTATTTTGCTAAGTGGTACTCTTCAGGGACATAACCAGCAGTTTAGGTTTTGGGGGCAAGGTCTCCAAAGGTGACAAAAGTGTTTTTTTGTTGTTGATGGTTGTGCTCTATGACCAGGGAATTGTTAGGGCATAGAAGTCTGATGTCATTTTGATGGCTGGTTATGTATAACTGTCATTGGTGTCTTGACTGATTGATGATTATGTTTTTGGATGTGGTAACATGTGACATAGATTTGTTATGCCTTTGTCATTTTGATGGCGGTTTGTGTGTAAATTTAAATGAATCCTGGTTTCATTGATGATTATTTTTGGATGAGGCCACAGGTGGCTTTATTTTTTTTTTGGGCGTTGGTAATTTTGATGATGGTTTATGTGTAGATGTTAACTTGTAAAGAGATAGTTGGGGTAAGGGGATACGATAGTCCATTCCTTTTGACGGGACGTCAAAAAAGTAGGGGGTTGGATATGTCACAGCGCCAAACCAAGGCACTTAGTTTGGTCTGTGAAAACCGTACGGTCCTGGCCATGCCGGAAACGCCACTTTATCACAAAGACCGGAGGCCATTTTTCCTTGTAGCAGCCAGCGGTGTGGGAAGGCAGGCACTGGGGCCCTGTGTAGTTTGTGGCCAGCCCGCCTTTAGACGAGATATGTGGGGTTTCCCATCTGTTCATCATTGAACAACATATGTCAGAGGAAAAAGCTGTAAGTCTAAAATGTTTAATTTAATAAATATTTGTTAAATCGCAGCACACACCATGTTACAGGCTTGAAAAGCGTTTGCGTGGGAAAACCGATGTGTGTGAACAAAGCTGTTAGGCAGAGTGGTAGGAAAAAAGAAATATAAATAGATAATATGAATGTATACTATTGAAATGGACTGTTCTATAGAATGATTTAGCGTCCCGAAACCTTTATGAAAACAGGATATTAACAGGCTAGTACATAGAGATGTAAGCAATCAAGCATGGTGGTGTGAAATACGAAGATAGGTCATTAGTGGTGGTTAAATATGGTAAAGATTGATGCCATGTCATGCCAACCATGCTGGCACAAGATTATTTTGTTGGGAATTATTTTACATGGTTATCCTATGGCATCTGGCTAAATAGATATGTGGGAGATTCACCAAAATATACAATGTGTGGGGTCACAAATTAGTTTATGGTAAAGACTGAAATAATGCCACATGGTGCCATGCAGGCCATGTTGGCATGGAAGGGAGTAAGTGCTTGTGAGGGTGCTAGAAATGAAGGTTACTTAACAACAGAGTGGTGAGAATCATATGTGTATGTGTATACAGCAGCAAGATATGTTTACAGGATTATTCTGTGACAATGGGGAGCATCACATTGGATGTTTGGTCAAGAGTTGGGTATGAACACTCCAAAGCAACATGAGTAGGGGAAAATAACCATAATATATGTGTAATATTTATAACATGTGTAAAGCAGGGAAGGGTACTTACATGTTATATGTGGCAATGATGGGTTAATGGTTAAGCTATGTAGTTAGAACATGTAGGTAATAAATAGAAGTGTAGGACATAATGTGTTGAATTGTAGGGATGCCATGCAGATTGATAGCCACTAGGCGTAGGAAATAATGCATCTTAATACGCGGGGTGCGTATCAGCAATCATTGTGTAATCGTAACTGCGGATGAAGTGTGGCTTTACTGAGGGAGAACAGGCAGGTGCATCTGGAACTGATATTGGTAAAGGGGTTTCTCATTTAGCATTGAAGTCTGGTGTCACATCTGTTACCAGAATGCAGTAGTGTTTGTGCTAGTGTATCAAACTGGGAGTTTTATGTGTAGTAAAACAGGATGATTGTTTTACCAGAGGAAGAATGTGATTTAGTGCTGCGTACCACCCTTCGCAGAGATATTAATATGTAGTTGTCATGTGACATGAAGCGTAAGATAGCAAAGTTTATAACCGGGGTATCATAGGAAGAATGATGGGGAACAGAGCGCACAACTGTACATTTGCTGTCCACTCACAAATAATATTACACTGATTGTGTTGGGCCTTGAATAACACTTATTGGTCATTAGTGTGTAATAATGACATAATATATATAGTACACTGTTTATTATATTAGAACTAATGTTCTGTATCCTGCCATGGGCATTGTTGTTCTTGGATCCTGCCTCATATGAATGAGGCACTGTGGCCACTATTTGGTGTACTTTCACTTAGTAATATTGTGTGTTTATTTTATGAGCTATCTTAGGGGCATCAGAGAGTCCCTAAATGAGTTCCTGTGTAATAAATGTTTATCTTTATCTTTAACTTTCTGTGAAGGTTGTGATTCTTCTATGTGTAAGGTTACATTGTCACATTCTACAGATATAGTGTTTCCACATTGTATGTATGTCTGTTGCTTTTCATAGTTAGACATGTTTTGCTTGCTGGTTGTTAGTTTGTAATGCTAATCAGATGCTGTAACTTGCACAGTATCATATTAGTGCTGGTACTCTTCATGCAAACTGGGACATTGTTGAGGTAGTTGTCCAGTGAAGTCCCTATGTTGAGGTAACTTAGGGTCTGATGGTGGCAGAGTTCATAATGTTGTGTATTGTTGCATAGGAGTAAAGTGTACTATCAGATGTGGAGCACAGGAGTTCAACCTGTAAATATATGTTTTATATTAGGGAAAAGAGCAAAACAGTTGCCGGTGTGCGTAACAGTGGATAGGGAATTGTTGAGCATTAGGCTGAGAATATAGTAGGTAGTGTTTAGTTGTGACAATATCTTGGGTTGAACATTGATAGTGTTCCATGAACTTGTGGTTTATAGGGAATATTGTGTTGTCTGGTGTTACCGGTGACTTGGTACAAATTAATGTATAAAATATTCTAGAAGGTGTAGACAGGGAACTGATTATGGGTTCCTTGGCAAATGTAGCCACTTTGGTAGGTAGGAATGACAGCCTAATTTACCAGAACAAAGATGTCATTCTTATGCCTGTTAACTGAATCAATGCTGATATGTTGTTTGTGTGCAATGTCTGTTATATGTTAACCAAATGTGTTGAGATGTTGTGGCTGTTTGCAACGGCTGATGTATGTACTCTGTTGTTTGTAGCTATGTGTTTACAGCTGGACAAATGAGATCAATCTTCCACGGCTTGTGTATGTAGGAGCTGTGTGGTGTAGTCACATTGAACTGAGAAGGTGGAGCAGATTGACATTGTTGCATTAGGTGGTCCATTCTAGCAGTGTAATCTCATGATAGCAGTGGCACAACTGGAGAAGATAATAAAGTGGGTGATCTGATGATGCAACATTGATTGTTGTATTTAACAATTAGATATGTAGTCACCTTTAAGAAGAATGAGGCAACACAAGAATGATCATGTCAGTCACCAAGGGTTACCTCAGAATAGCAGTAGTACAACTAGAGGGGCAAGGTGGATAATTTGATGGAAGACATTTATGACCTATGGGTTAATTCAAATGTTATATTGCATGTGCTCATTGCTTCATGTGTTTAATATGTTGTCTTTACCATGATAATCATAGATTGTGTTTTCCATTGTTACAGGAGTGGCTGACTAGTTAGTGTCAGCAGGCCTGGGTTCTTGGTGGGATAGTAAATTGTGTCACAACTTTTGTTTATGTCATGTCTTGGGGTTTATGTTGTGTAACTTATATTTTTGTAGTGTCTTATTGTCTGTGCAGTGTTGCTTGTGTCAAGGTTCTTTATTGTGTCAGTCTAACCAGCTATTGTTTGGAGCACCTGTGTTGTGGTACTTGGTGTACCCTGTTGTCTTAAGTGGTGTTGATTAGTTGGGTGTTACCCACTGTTGTTGTTTGATATATACAGTTGTCTGTTGTATCTGTAATTGAACATCCCTTATTGAGTGCTTTATTCAATGTGTTTGAACACAAATTGTCACCAAAATTTGTAACAGTTGATAAATAAAGAGCTATTTTTGTACTGTTTTTGATTCGTTTGTTTAGTCTCTTTTAGTTTTTACAGTCACTATTTCTACCACAGTCTAACACCTTAATCCAATGTCTGGGTCTCAAATATGACAGTCAGTCCAGAGTTGAGGCCCCTGCCTGAGATCTCGTATATCTTCTTATCTAATTACTATCATCTTTTTTTTGTTGGTTGAGGCGGTGTGAGGTTCTCTCTCTTTTCACTATTTTTCTTCTTTGGCCGTAACGAAGTCAGAACTACTCTTTACCTCTTAGCACCGTAGTGAAGGAAGCATCAGTCTTTATGATTGTCTCCCTTTCTCTTTTACCACTTGACTACAAAATGGCGACCCCGACGAGATATTGTGGCAGCCTTTGAATTGTTCTGTTAGGATTGTTTTAGTATCTAGTGATTGTTTTGTGTGATAGGGCAGTGTTTATGTTTGTGGTGTCCATTGTCTTTGAGTTGTGACATTAGAACCCAGGTTTGCTGCTGAGATCCCCCGGGCATTGCTGCACGAGAGAGGAGTCCCCTGTATGGTGAGTGGGCTCAGGTATATTGTCTCCCAGTACACCTCCAGTGTATTTTATCCAGAGCCAGGATGGCTCTGTCTTCAACGTTAGGGACCGTAGTTCCCCTCCCAGTTGGTGCCCCTGACGTCACAGGGCCCACTGGTGAAGTCAGGTACATACTTGCACCTGTGAAGATAGAAGTACCTTGTTTTGGCCGGCAAGGTGGGCCAACTGTTGAGAAGTATGTGAGGAAGGTGAGATCCGCCTGGAGGGCTGGTGCAGTGTGTGATGAGGATAAGGTTGACATCATATGGGAGAGTGTTGCACCCAATGTGTGGGCAGAACTTGAGCTTAGGTCAGCTTGTAATGACCCTGAAGAGATGCTGCAGACCATTCAGCAGGTGTATGGAGAGCAGCGCAGCATGGTGGAACTTGCTGCAGCTTTCTTCCAAGTGAAACAAGATGCTGGGGAATCCATCATGGATTTCTCTCACCGGGTCCACAAAGCTTTTCATTTGGTGCTGGAAGCTCAGAGAAAGAGGGGCATGGTTGCTTGGGATCCAGTGATCCTAAGAGACTGGTTTGTTGCAAAACTACATAATGTTCTCAGCAGGAGAATGGCAGAGGAGAGGATATTGCATGACCCTTCCGTGACTTTCCTTTGTGTTAGAGACTTGGCCATGCGATGGGCTAGTGTGTCATTAGCTCCAAAAGTCTCGGCATACCAATATGTAGAACCTCAAGATTACAGTTCAGAGAGGTGGCCTAATGCCAGTGGTGAGTGTCAAGGGGTCCAGCAGGATGATGTGGTGGTGGAGGAACTCCGAGCTAAGCTAGGTCGGATGAGAGCCTTAGCTGATTCATTGATGCAGCCCAAGGTACAACGCAAGAGGTGCAATGTTTGTCGAAGCCGCACACACCTCCAGAACAGGTGTCCGAAGAGAGGGGTTAGTGTTATTCAGAACCCCTCTGGAGTCAATTGTAGCAAAGCATTTGCCAACGTAAGCCACCGAGACCAGCAGGGCCTTAAGCGACAACAGAGTCCGCCCCAGGTTGATCCTTCTAAAGGATCAGCCCCAGCAGTTCAGGTGGGTGCAGTGTCAACTTTTGATAGCCGGATGGTTATGCGTGGCAACCAGAGAAATTTCTTTCGCAGGAAGAGGCGAAGGAGGAGGGGACGATGGAAGTCTCCTGGTGTCAGTGAGGTCGACCAGATAGAGGGTGCTAGACTTGTGACAAATGGTCAGGGTGATGTGACCGCTGGTCATGGTGTTGTGACAGGCGTAAGACAAAATTCTCCGCATACCGATATGTCAATTCGTGACTTTGTGCAAAAGGGGATTGTGAAAGACCACCAGCAAGAACTTTTGCCCGTTAGACATGGTTGTGAAAGATAGAGACTGTTTTCATCTGTTTAGGAATTCCAGTCATTTGGATTGACAGCCTTAGTGTAGTTGGTTAATTATCAGATATGTTTTGCTGTCTTTATGTATTATCATTACAGGTAGATGGTGTCATGTGATGACATGTTTTTCTTTTAGAGCGCAAGAACACCAGGCAGACCAGGTGAAAGGGGTGGTTCTGTTGTTCATGTGGTGTTGTCATTACCATCATGTCCAGTAAGAGAGTAACTTCCAGAGTGAATTCATGAGGTGGGATATTATTGAAATAACAATGTTTTGTTGGCCCGGTATATTTTCCTTTATGTTTATATTCAGGTTACAGGTGACACATGATGAAATGTTCTTTTTAGTGTAGAGATACAGGTTGATAGAAAAACAAGTCATTTAGGTACCACAGTAGCTGCAGGAAGCTTATATTTGAAGAGACAAAAGGTATTATTTTAAAATATATTTTGTGTTGAATTTCCAGAGTTAAGGGAAGTAGTAACCAATATAAAGGTTACTGGTTTAATGTTTATGTTTGTTTAATTATTTTTATGTAAGAAGTGAGGGTTGTATTCATTTTGTTACAATTGGTGCTCTTATAGCAGAAGAGCTATTTTTCCTCACTGATGTTATTTTAGTCATTAGTACCAACAACTGAGCTAGTATGGTTTATACTTTTGTGTTGAGATTATTGGTATTTGGAAAAGACTGATGCTTGGTGATGTAATCTACACTGGTTCACATTGTAAGTGATGATTGAATAGAAAAAGACTATTTTGCTAAGTGGTACTCTTCAGGGACATAACCAGCAGTTTAGGTTTTGGGGGCAAGGTCTCCAAAGGTGACAAAAGTGTTTTTTTGTTGTTGATGGTTGTGCTCTATGACCAGGGAATTGTTAGGGCATAGAAGTCTGATGTCATTTTGATGGCTGGTTATGTATAACTGTCATTGGTGTCTTGACTGATTGATGATTATGTTTTTGGATGTGGTAACATGTGACATAGATTTGTTATGCCTTTGTCATTTTGATGGCGGTTTGTGTGTAAATTTAAATGAATCCTGGTTTCATTGATGATTATTTTTGGATGAGGCCACAGGTGGCTTTATTTTTTTTTTGGGCTTTGGTAATTTTGATGATGGTTTATGTGTAGATGTTAACTTGTAAAGAGATAGTTGGGGTAAGGGGATACGATAGTCCATTCCTTTTGACGGGACGTCAAAAAAGTAGGGGGTTGGATATGTCACAGCGCCAAACCAAGGCACTTAGTTTGGTCTGTGAAAACCGTACGGTCCTGGCCATGCCGGAAACGCCACTTTATCACAAAGACCGGAGGCCATTTTTCCTTGTAGCAGCCAGCGGTGTGGGAAGGCAGGCACTGGGGCCCTGTGTAGTTTGTGGCCAGCCCGCCTTTAGACGAGATAGGTGGGGTTTCCCATCTGTTCATCATTGAACAACATATGTCAGAGGAAAAAGCTGTAAGTCTAAAATGTTTAATTTAATAAATATTTGTTAAATCGCAGCACACACCATGTTACAGGCTTGAAAAGCGTTTGCGTGGGAAAACCGATGTGTGTGAACAAAGCTGTTAGGCAGAGTGGTAGGAAAAAAAAAAGAAATATAAATAGATAATATGAATGTATACTATTGAAATGGACTGTTCTATAGAATGATTTAGCGTCCCGAAACCTTTATGAAAACAGGATATTAACAGGCTAGTACATAGAGATGTAAGCAATCAAGCATGGTGGTGTGAAATACGAAGATAGGTCATTAGTGGTGGTTAAATATGGTAAAGATTGATGCCATGTCATGCCAACCATGCTGGCACAAGATTATTTTGTTGGGAATTATTTTACATGGTTATCCTATGGCATCTGGCTAAATAGATATGTGGGAGATTCACCAAAATATACAATGTGTGGGGTCACAAATTAGTTTATGGTAAAGACTGAAATAATGCCACATGGTGCCATGCAGGCCATGTTGGCATGGAAGGGAGTAAGTGCTTGTGAGGGTGCTAGAAATGAAGGTTACTTAACAACAGAGTGGTGAGAATCATATGTGTATGTGTATACAGCAGCAAGATATGTTTACAGGATTATTCTGTGACAATGGGGAGCATCACATTGGATGTTTGGTCAAGAGTTGGGTATGAACACTCCAAAGCAACATGAGTAGGGGAAAATAACCATAATATATGTGTAATATTTATAACATGTGTAAAGCAGGGAAGGGTACTTACATGTTATATGTGGCAATGATGGGTTAATGGTTAAGCTATGTAGTTAGAACATGTAGGTAATAAATAGAAGTGTAGGACATAATGTGTTGAATTGTAGGGATACCATGCAGATTGATAGCCACTAGGCGTAGGAAATAATGCATCTTAATACGCGGGGTGCGTATCAGCAATCATTGTGTAATCGTAACTGCGGATGAAGTGTGGCTTTACTGAGGGAGAACAGGCAGGTGCATCTGGAACTGATATTGGTAAAGGGGTTTCTCATTTAGCATTGAAGTCTGGTGTCACATCTGTTACCAGAATGCAGTAGTGTTTGTGCTAGTGTATCAAACTGGGAGTTTTATGTGTAGTAAAACAGGATGATTGTTTTACCAGGGGAAGAATGTGATTTAGTGCTGCGTACCACCCTTCGCAGAGATATTAATATGTAGTTGTCATGTGACATGAAGCGTAAGATAGCAAAGTTTATAACCGGGGTATCATAGGAAGAATGATGGGGAACAGAGCGCACAACTGTACATTTGCTGTCCACTCACAAATAATATTACACTGATTGTGTTGGGCCTTGAATAACACTTATTGGTCATTAGTGTGTAATAATGACATAATATATATAGTACACTGTTTATTATATTAGAACTAATGTTCTGTATCCTGCCATGGGCATTGTTGTTCTTGGATCCTGCCTCATATGAATGAGGCACTGTGGCCACTATTTGGTGTACTTTCACTTAGTAATATTGTGTGTTTATTTTATGAGCTATCTTAGGGGCATCAGAGAGTCCCTAAATGAGTTCCTGTGTAATAAATGTTTATCTTTATCTTTAACTTTCTGTGAAGGTTGTGATTCTTCTATGTGTAAGGTTACATTGTCACATTCTACAGATATAGTGTTTCCACATTGTATGTATGTCTGTTGCTTTTCATAGTTAGACATGTTTTGCTTGCTGGTTGTTAGTTTGTAATGCTAATCAGATGCTGTAACTTGCACAGTATCATATTAGTGCTGGTACTCTTCATGCAAACTGGGACATTGTTGAGGTAGTTGTCCAGTGAAGTCCCTATGTTGAGGTAACTTAGGGTCTGATGGTGGCAGAGTTCATAATGTTGTGTATTGTTGCATAGGAGTAAAGTGTACTATCAGATGTGGAGCACAGGAGTTCAACCTGTAAATATATGTTTTATATTAGGGAAAAGAGCAAAACAGTTGCCGGTGTGCGTAACAGTGGATAGGGAATTGTTGAGCATTAGGCTGAGAATATAGTAGGTAGTGTTTAGTTGTGACAATATCTTGGGTTGAACATTGATAGTGTTCCATGAACTTGTGGTTTATAGGGAATATTGTGTTGTCTGGTGTTACCGGTGACTTGGTACAAATTAATGTATAAAATATTCTAGAAGGTGTAGACAGGGAACTGATTATGGGTTCCTTGGCAAATGTAGCCACTTTGGTAGGTAGGAATGACAGCCTAATTTACCAGAACAAAGATGTCATTCTTATGCCTGTTAACTGAATCAATGCTGATATGTTGTTTGTGTGCAATGTCTGTTATATGTTAACCAAATGTGTTGAGATGTTGTGGCTGTTTGCAACGGCTGATGTATGTACTCTGTTGTTTGTAGCTATGTGTTTACAGCTGGACAAATGAGATCAATCTTCCACGGCTTGTGTATGTAGGAGCTGTGTGGTGTAGTCACATTGAACTGAGAAGGTGGAGCAGATTGACATTGTTGCATTAGGTGGTCCATTCTAGCAGTGTAATCTCATGATAGCAGTGGCACAACTGGAGAAGATAATAAAGTGGGTGATCTGATGATGCAACATTGATTGTTGTATTTAACAATTAGATATGTAGTCACCTTTAAGAAGAATGAGGCAACACAAGAATGATCATGTCAGTCACCAAGGGTTACCTCAGAATAGCAGTAGTACAACTAGAGGGGCAAGGTGGATAATTTGATGGAAGACATTTATGACCTATGGGTTAATTCAAATGTTATATTGCATGTGCTCATTGCTTCATGTGTTTAATATGTTGTCTTTACCATGATAATCATAGATTGTGTTTTCCATTGTTACAGGAGTGGCTGACTAGTTAGTGTCAGCAGGCCTGGGTTCTTGGTGGGATAGTAAATTGTGTCACAACTTTTGTTTATGTCATGTCTTGGGGTTTATGTTGTGTAACTTATATTTTTGTAGTGTCTTATTGTCTGTGCAGTGTTGCTTGTGTCAAGGTTCTTTATTGTGTCAGTCTAACCAGCTATTGTTTGGAGCACCTGTGTTGTGGTACTTGGTGTACCCTGTTGTCTTAAGTGGTGTTGATTAGTTGGGTGTTACCCACTGTTGTTGTTTGATATATACAGTTGTCTGTTGTATCTGTAATTGAACATCCCTTATTGAGTGCTTTATTCAATGTGTTTGAACACAAATTGTCACCAAAATTTGTAACAGTTGATAAATAAAGAGCTATTTTTGTACTGTTTTTGATTCGTTTGTTTAGTCTCTTTTAGTTTTTACAGTCACTATTTCTACCACAGTCTAACACCTTAATCCAATGTCTGGGTCTCAAATATGACAGTCAGTCCAGAGTTGAGGCCCCTGCCTGAGATCTCGTATATCTTCTTATCTAATTACTATCATCTTTTTTTTGTTGGTTGAGGCGGTGTGAGGTTCTCTCTCTTTTCACTATTTTTCTTCTTTGGCCGTAACGAAGTCAGAACTACTCTTTACCTCTTAGCACCGTAGTGAAGGAAGCATCAGTCTTTATGATTGTCTCCCTTTCTCTTTTACCACTTGACTACACAACTAACAGTATATCACAACAGGCAATGGTGTACAGACCAGAGGTAAACGGAGGAAGAGGCCGACCACGTAAACAATGGACAGAGGGAATAGCAGAGTCCATAGGAATATCGATACATGAAGCCCATAAGCGGGCACTCTCCCGCAGTTTATACGTCACCTCGACACCGCAAGGTACAAGAGGAACATGATGCGATGAAGGGAGATGATAAACGGACACTCTCCCGCTGTTTATGCATCACCTCGACACCGCAAGGTAGAAGACGAATAAGATGAGATAGGATGATGAAATGAGATTTTCTACATCAGTGCGGTGAAATACCTGAATTCAGCAATGTCCGAGAAATATGGAACTGCGGTGAAATACCTGAATTCAGCAATGTCCGAGAAATATGGAACTGCGGTGAAATACCTGAATTCAGCAATGTCCGAGAAATATGGAACTGCGGTGAAATACCTGAATTCAGCAATGTCCGAGAAATATGGAACTGCGGTGAAATACCTGAATTCAGCAATGTCCGAGAAATATGGAACTGCGGTGAAATACCTGAATTCAGCAATGTCCGAGAAATATGGAACTGCGGTGAAATACCTGAATTCAGCAATGTCCGAGAAATATGGAACTGCGCTGAAATACCTGAATTCAGCAATGTCCGAGAAATATGGAACTGCGGTGAAATACCTGAATTCAGCAATGTCCGAGAAATATGGAACTGCGGTGAAATACCTGAATTCAGCAATGTCCGAGAAATATGGAACTGCGGTGAAATACCTGAATTCAGCAATGTCCGAGAAATATGGAACTGCGGTGAAATACCTGAATTCAGCAATGTCCGAGAAATATGGAACTGCGGTGAAATACCTGAATTCAGCAATGTCCGAGAAATATGGAACTGCGGTGAAATACCTGAATTCAGCAATGTCCGAGAAATATGGAACTGCGGTGAAATACCTGAATTCAGCAATGTCCGAGAAATATGGAACTGCGGTGAAATACCTGAATTCAGCAATGTCCGAGAAATATGGAACTGCGGTGAAATTGTGCGATTTTAAATAAAGACTTCAAAAGTTGTTATTTCAATAACCAACAACAATAAATTAAGTATGGATTCACCCCACACCCACCTCCTTAAATGTGACGAAAATGTTACTGGCGCAATTTGTAATCCCGCATACCGCGTTGGAAACACAGCAGACCGCTTTCTGTTGGTTTTCATACAATGATATGTGTGTCGTTCGTTCAGAAAGCAATGGAAAACTCAAATCAATCAATCATTTGCCATGCCGGAATGCGTGGGCGGTCATGACTCGCCATTTCACTCGATCACCAGTGTCGTGGATCAGCTCAGTGTTCCTGTCTCGTCCATGCCATGTGGCCAAGCCATCCAGGTATTTTCCTCTCGGTCTTCCTCTTGGTCTGTTACCTTCGATCTTGCCAGTTGTCACCAAGTTCTCCAATCCATTTCTTCTCATAACATGTCCAAAAAATTGTGACTGTCTACGTCTAATTTCTTTCTCTAATCAGTTTACGATGTTCATTTGTCTCCTGTAGTACTTGGTCATCGGTTTTTCTGTCTGTCCATGGTATTCTTTGCATTTTCCTCAGAAACCACATTTCTGCAGCCATCAGATGTTTTTCAGCTTGACTGCTCATTGTCCAAGTTTCACATTCATACAAAAGAACAGGCTCTATGTATCCCCTCAACACTCTTTTTCTCGTTTCAATTGACATATTTTTATTGGTCAGAATGTTTTTCATCTTGCTAATGGTTACTTTCGCCATGGCGATTCTTGTTCTAATCTCTTCAAGGCATCTCCCATCAGATGTTATGACTGTTCCAAGATAATTGTACCGATTCACTTGTTGAAGAATATTTCCATTTACTTATATATTACATTGTGGCACTTCTTTCTTCCTAGTGACGACCATAACCTGAGTGTTTTTACAATTTAATTCTAACCCCAGTTGCTCACTGTGTACAACAACCGCATCTACTAATTGTTGCAGGTCGTGCGCATTGTCTGCAATTAATACTGTATCATCTGCATATCTAATGTTATTGATGTTTCGTCCTCCAATGCTGATTCCATTTATATCCTCTACATTTCTGAAAATATTTTCACTGTATAGGAAAAAAAAGATCTGGAGACATCACACATCCCTGCCTAACACCTCTCTTAATTGGCTGATACTGTCCCACTTCATTATCAATCCTTATTGCAGCTTGTTGTTTCCAATATATGTTTTTTATAAGTCTAATGTCTTTCCCATCAATTTGTAGATCTGCAAGCATATCCACCATGTTGACATGTCTATCTCTATCAAAAGCCTTTGTATAGTCAATAAAGCAAAGATGTATATCCTTGTTTACTTCTATAGCACGTTCAATAACTGTTCGCAGCTTATATACAGCATTTAATGTACCCTTTCCTTCTACAAACCCACATTGTTCGTCCCCTATTTCAGGTTGTATCTTCTTCCTCACTCTTTGCATGATAATTCTTAGCAAAATCTTTGTGATGTGACTCATTATACTAATTGTTCTATGTTGATCACATTCCAAGATTCCTGATTTCTTTGGGATTGCAATAAATACAGAGTTACATAATTCAGGAGGTATATCTCCAGTATCATATAATGTGTTCAGCAGTCTGGTGACTTGCTCTAGTCCAAATTCTTCTAAAGCTTTACTCATTTCTGTTGTGATGTTATCTGCACCGGGGGCCTTGCCAGCTTTCATATGCTTAAGAACATTTCGAACCTCCATCTCCAAAATTGGCGGCCCTTTATTATTAAATCGGGACTCTTCCGAATTCCGGTCCCAAATAGTTCTGCAGTGAATAAGTGATTAGGGTTAGGGTTAGGGTTAGGGTTAGTTATATAAAATTATTCACTGCAGAACTATTTGGGACCGGAATTCGGAAGAGTGCCATTAAATCTAATAGCATACTGTTCTTCTCTGTTATCATCATAAAGGTGTTTCTGGAAATAATGGAAAACTAATTTCTAAAATAATGGAAAACTACTGAACTTAAACTTGCCAAGAAATTACAAACTGCCAAAAATCGTCCTGAAAACAATGGAAAACTACTGAACTTAAACTTGCCAAGAAATTACAAACTGCCAAAAATCGTCCAGAAAACAATGGAAAACTACTGAAATTACACTTGCCAAGAAATTACAAACTGCCAAAAAACGCAGGTGTTGACAATGATGATTTATAAAGGATGTGCGATTATAGAAAGCAAAACAACTGGACAGGGACATTCAGACCAAGAGCTCAGTTTTCACAAGAGGCTGTACTATTGAAATTATGGGAGCTTTCGAGTCTAAATTTAGTATGTATCTGTTAAACCAGGTAGTCTTTCATTGCTTTACTTCCTGCAAGTGACCATACAAGTCATTGACCGTTGCCATTTTTCTGTCAAGAGATCCTCTGCCTACTGTGGCGAACTGGAGACCATAATCAACAACTGGATATCATAACCAACAATTGGAGACGATTACTAACAACTGGATATCATAACCAACAACTGGAGACGGTAACCAACAACTGGGGTCCATTACCAACAACTGGAGACCATAACCAACACCTGGAGACCATAACCAAACAACTGGAGACCATAACCAAACAACTAGAGAGCATAACCAAACAACTGGAGACCATAACCAAATAACTGGAGACCATAACTAACAATTGGAGACCATAACCAAATAACTGGAGAGCATAGCCAAACAACTGGAGACCATAACCAAATAACTGGAGACCATAACTAACAACTGGAGACCATAACCAAACAACTGGAGAGCATAACCAAACAACTAGAGAGCATAACCAAACAACTGGAAACCATAACCAAATAACTGGAGACCATAACTAACAACTGGATACCATAACCAAACTGGAGAGCATAGCCAAACAACTGGAGACCATAACCAAATAACTGGAGACCATAACCAAACAATTGGAGACCATAACCAAACAACTGGAGAGCATAACCAAATAACTGGAGAGCATAACCAAACAACTGGAGACCATAACCAAACAACTGGAGAGCATAACCAAACAACTGGAGACCATAACCAAATAACTGGAGACCATAACTAACAACTGGAGACCATAACCAAACAACTGGAGACCATAACCAAACAACTGGAGACCATAACTAAACAACTGGAGACCATAACTAAACAACTGGAGACCATAACCAAACAACTGGAGACCATAACCAAACAACTAGAGAGCATAACCAAACAACTGGAGACCATAACCAAATAACTGGAGACCATAACTAACAATTAGAGACCATAACCAAACAACTGGAGAGCATAGCCAAACAACTGGAGACCATAACCAAATAACTGGAGACCATAACTAACAACTGGAGACCATAACCAAACAACTGGAGACCATAACCAAACAACTGGAGAGCATAACCAAACAACTAGAGAGCATAACCAAACAACTGGAGACCATAACCAAATAACTGGAGACCATAACTAACAACTGGATACCATAACCAAACAACTGGAGAGCATAGCCAAACAACTGGAGACCATAACCAAATAACTGGAGACCATAGCCAAACAACTGGAGACCATAACCAAACAACTGGAGAGCATAACCAAACAACTGGAGACCATAACCAAACAACTGGAGAGCATAACCAAACAACTGGAGACCATAATTAAACAACTGGAGACCATAACTAAACAACTGGAGACCATAACCAAATAACTGGAGACCATAACCAACACCTGGAGACCATAACCAAATAACTGGAGACCATAACTAACCAACTGGAGACCATAACAAAATAACTGGAGACCATAACTAAACAACTGGAGACCATAACCAAACAACTGGAGACCATAACTAACAACTGGAGACCATAACTAAACAACTGGAGACCATAACTAACAACTGGAGACCATAACCAAATAACTGGAGACCATAACCAAATAACTGGAGACCATAACTAACAACTGGAGACCATAACCAACAACTGGAGACCATAACTAACAACTGGAGACCATAACCAAATAACTGGAGACCATAACTAAACAACTGGAGACCATAACCAACAACTGGAGACCATAACTATACAACTGGAGACCATAACCAACAACTGGAGACCATAACCAAATAACTGGAGACAATAACTAACAACTGGAGACCATAACCAAACAACTGGAGACCATAACCAAACAACTGGAGACCATAACTAACAACTGGAGACCATAACCAAACAACTGGAGACCATAACTAAACAACTGGAGACCATTAACAACAACTGAAGACCATAACCAAACAATTGGAGATCATTACCAACAACTGGAGACCATAACTAACAACTGGAGACCATTGCCAATATCTGGAGACCATTACCGACAACTGGAGACCATAACTAAACAACTGGAGACCATAACACACCACTGGGGACTATAACCAAACAACTGGAGACCATTACCAAACAACTGGAGACCATAACCAAACAACTGGAGACCATAACCAAATAACTGGAGACCATTACCAACAACTGGAGACCATAACAAAAAACGGGAGACCATTAATAAAAACTGGAGACCATTGCAACTGGAGACCATTACCAAACAATTGGAGACAATAACCAAACAACTGGAGACCATTACCAAACAACTGGAGACCATAACCAAACAACTGGAGACAATAATGAAACAACTGGAGACCATAACCAAACAACTGGAGACCATAACTAAACAACTGGAGACCATTAACAACAACTGAAGACCATAACCAAACAATTGGAGATCATTACCAACAACTGGAGACCATAACTAACAACTGGAGACCATTGCCAATATCTGGAGACCATTACCGACAACTGGAGACCATAACTAAACAACTGGAGACCATAACACACCACTGGGGACTATAACCAAACAACTGGAGACCATTACCAAACAACTGGAGACCATAACCAAACAACTGGAGACCATAACCAAATAACTGGAGACCATTACCAACAACTGGAGACCATAACAAAAAACGGGAGACCATTAATAAAAACTGGAGACCATTGCAACTGGAGACCATTACCAAACAATTGGAGACAATAACCAAACAACTGGAGACCATTACCAAACAACTGGAGACCATAACCAAACAACTGGAGACAATAATGAAACAACTGGAGACCATTGCCAAACAACTGGAGACAATAACCAAACAACTGGAGACCATTGCAACTGGAGACCATTACCAAACAACTGGAGACAATAACCAAACAACTGGAGACCATTACCAAACAACTGGAGACCATAACCAAACAACTGGAGACAATAACCAAACAACTGAAGACCATTACCAACAACTGGAGACCATAACCAAAAACGGGAAACCATTAATAACACCTGGTGACCATTGCCAATATCTGGAGACCATTACCAACAACTGGAGTCCATAACCAACAACTGGAGATTATTACCATCAACTGGAGACCATAATCAAAAATTGGAAACCATTACCAATAACCGAAGAGCATAACCAACTGAAGACCATTTCCAAATACTGGGAATCACAACCAACGACTATGACCGCCCACACATATCAACATAGCACATGATAATGGGAGCCGGGGTGGCCTAGTGGCTAGAAACTCGTCTGTCGTCCCTGTGGTCAAGGGTTCGATTCACATTGTGGTGAATTCGAATTTGTAAAATTGATCTGGGCTGAGAGGTTGACCAAGTCCAAGATGCGTACCATGAAATGTATTGGGACGTAAAGGCAGCCAGTGTGGTACTAACCACGTGACCCACAAGTGCCGTTTGGTTTATACAACTATGGTTCTGGAACATATGCCCAGTGCTATTTAAGGTGTGTTAAAAAGACCTTCTCTGTGTTTTACATGAAGATGATTATGATGAGTTGCACTGTCACATTTTCTGACACACGATAAATCAACAACAGCTGTAGTATCTAACATATGCAGAACAGAGAAAACTATATAGGCCTAGACCCGCTCCGCATGAGGACAAAATCTATGGAGATATCAACGAGATGTATTTGGTGTTTCGGGATTTGAGGTTTGAAGATTGAGCACAACCCACTACTGTCAACGCTGGTCGTATTCCGGTACGAACCTTGGGCCTTGTCCACATCAGATTGGAAACACTCGACTCGAGTTTCGCTCTCGTTTGAGCTCGTCGGTACTGCATATCTCTGACTGGACCCGGGATCGAACTCCGGATCACTGGCGTGTGAGGCAGGTGTGCAACCACTGACCACGCGTCTCATGTTAGACGCGACCAGATTATCATGCTAGAATATCACAACCTCGCCCATCGTAGGCTATAGATCAAAATTTGCCCGGTCGCCGAGACTGAAATCCGTCAATCGATGTGGCCCCGAATGATCAGGTCTTCTCGATCTAGTAAGGCACACCTGGCGCTTGAAATCCAGCGAGCAATAATGAAATAGATTTATTTAAGCTTAAGTTGACTGCTGGTTTCTTTGAAATTATTCCAACTAACTTCTGATGGTGAACGATGAAGAAGAAGATGATGACATCAGCAACTCAAGTTACCTGCGTACGGGCAGACAAAACTTCCATCATCTTAACTATTCAGAAGAATTCGTCCGCATTTACATCATTCTGCTGAAAAGCTAAGAAATATTTGCAACTATAAAACTTGATATATCACGAAATCTCGGCTTACTAAATTTGTAAAGAGTTTAGCCACTCGACTGGCTCCTATAAATATTGATCCAACACTTATAGCCTCCTTAGATACATCCCATTCTGCGCAAAGCATCTTCATAATTCCATGCATAGCTGATCAGTCTGAAAGTACGTTAAGTACAAAGAACTCAATGTTGTTAAAATACGCACTCACTCTTCGCAGAGCTTTGGCAAAACTTAACGTACCTTTAATGTGCTTGTGAACTTATTGTGTAGTTCGTTTCAGAATGAAAACTCAGCAAGCGTTTCATATAAGTAAGAGCAAATACATTAGCTGGTCATGTTGTGTATAATTTGTCATAAAGAGAGAAAAACTGAATCATATCGAGGGTTTCACTAGCATGTATTCATTTATTTCCAATAACTTCTTTAACAAACATATGATACCATTGCCAGTAACAGGTGTGTCTAATAACGTATCGCATAAGATGCCAAATCGTCCACTTCTTGCCATCTCCTACAGCATGTATCACTTCGTGTTTGACACAAGGCTGTCGAGAAATTCGTCAATTTATCTTCCTCCGTCTCTCTTTCCATGACCAGCAAGTAAAAGAAATATGGCCAAACAAGAACACTACGTAGGAAGCCAAAGAAGATTAATAAACCAATACAGAACTGGTGTCGTTAGCCGCTACACGCTGCGGGATTTGCTGAGGTCGGGATCCCAGCACTTATGGACTGAATGGTTCGATGTGCAATGAGGATGATCTGTCGACTAACCAACCAACCAACCAACCAACCAACCAACCAACTAATCTATCTAACCAACCAACTAACCAACCAACTAACTAACTAACTAACTAACTAACTAACTAACTAACTAACCAACCAACCAACCAACCAACTAACTAAATAACTAACGAACTAACTAACTAACTAACTAACTAACCAACTAACCAACCAACCAACCAACAAACCAACCAACTAATCTATCTAACTAACCAACCAACTAACTAACTAACTAACTAACCAACCAACCAACCAACCAACCAACTAACTAACTAACTAACTAACTAACTAACGAACTAACTAACTAACTAACTAACTTCCATGAATCTTTCATACTCACGCGGCTTTCATTTGTTCACTTCTCACAATGTGGCCAAAAGCGATGACTGCCTCTGTCTGATGTATGTAAGGCGGAAAACCGGCAACGGATGTAGTCTTCAATGACCAATGATGAAGCAAAGAACCTACAACACGATGAGGATGAGATACGATGGGGCTTCAAATAAAAACCTTAATTTTATTTTTCATGAATACTTTCTCAAAAAGGAAAGAACAAATGTATCATTTTTCGATGTAGTCCCCACTGCGTTCAATGCAAGTCCTCCAACGCCGATAAAGTTCTTGGATTCATGTAGAAAACAAATTCTCTTTGTCACTTGTGTAACCACCCTGGGATCTTGTGTAACCAACCTGGGATCACTACTCGGTGTGCCCGACCCGGTCGTGAACAGTCTGTCCCAGAAGTCACGCCGTTTTGAAACTTCCTACTCCACTCATACACTTGCTGGATTGACAGGCATGCATCGCCATACTGGACCTTCATTCGCCGATGCATTTCGATAAGTTTCACCACTTCAGTGATTAAAAAAAACAACACACACACAGATAACAGAGCGCTGCTCCTCTTTGGTGCATGTAAAAAGTGGATGGACATCTTTAAATTGTCCTTATGACGTCACCGTATTCGTCTGCACCGCAATGCCACGTGCTCAATACTCTTGACACCCTTAACAATACTGAAAGGTTACAAGACAACGGCATGGTTATTGTAATCTCTCACACTTTTAGGTCTCAGTAGCTAAGGTCTTGCGGACGCAATTTGTTAGGCCACTTACCTGCGTTCGAAACATAGCTACGACCGATTTGGCAGCAGGCCGCTTTGGACAGGGTTTTAACATGTCGGTATGGGAGCTGGTCGTTCACAAAGCAATGGAAAACTACTGAACGTAAACTTGCCAAGACATCAGCAACAGCGGTAAAATGCTGGTGTTGATAGCGACGTCCTGTAAATAGGATATGCCTTCCTTCCCCCTCCCCCCCCCCCAAAAAAAAAAATAAAAAAATCCGAAAAGGGCTAGGATCACTACCCAAATAATTCACGGCGACTTGTGATATTATTTTTTGTTAATTGCACTCCCTCGCGTTCAACTCAAGCGTAGTCCATACACGATTCTTCAGGTCCCCAGCATAGCGGTTAAGCATTGAACTTCTACGGCCTCTGGAGTATTTATCTTTGTGGCTACGGTTTGCATTTCGCATTTTCCTTATGTTGGACTGGTAGTATTTGGGTCCGTTGAACTGCTACTGAGTGAGTGCGTGGCGCGACTCTGCGAGCTGTGATATTCGCGTGGAATGCTTTTACATGTCCGCTTGTGTGTGTACAGTGACCTGCATGTTCGGAACAATGGCTAACGGCTGTTGCTGAATTGACTGATTTGCCTTTTCGGTTCACGAGTGCATTTTTCAGGAGACTCCTGGGAGTCGGCGCTGGAGCTGCGGAGTTCGTGTTTAATGCGACGCTTTCGGCGGGTCGCCCTGCGGATAGAGACAGAGCCATGTGAGAAAATTAGGGTCAATAAGGTCTTTCTTGTGACTGCCGATTCCATCGACGATGAACTGTGGTTTTCGTGGATGACTTTTGTGTTGCCATTCTGGCGGGTACTTATGCACAGTGTACCTGTGCGGGCTGTTGGATTGCCTAGACTCCTATCTGTTCCACTTTTCACATTGGACTGTGGGGAGCATTTTTTGTGATATTCACTGGCACAGGAACGGAGCATAATGGGGACGACTCGTTGCCGTGAAGTTGGAACCGCGACTAACTAGCTAACTAAATGTAGTCCATACAAACTACTTCTAGTGGCAGTGGACTGAATTTTTCATGTGGATTAGTTTTCCCTATTATCAGTGTCCCTCGCCATCGGGCAAACCCACTCCGACTTCAGAGGTACTTGCAATTTACGTCCCCAAGTCAAGGACGTGAAGTCAAAATTTTAGTTCAACTGTCCGGTGTAGGATTTGAACCCCTTACCCTGGTATAAGCACACCGGAAGTTTAAGAACATGCGTTCTTATCCATTCGGCCAAGCTGACCTTCGACGTGTGATATCATTAAATACCAGAGTTCCGTAGGAAACTTCATAGCCCCTTTAGCCAGCATCTAACCCGGTATTTTCTTAACCTCTCAGCCACGCTCCCTCCCTTTTCCCCCGCTAGTTAAAATGACTGATATTTATAAAAGGTAGTGCCAAAGTTCATTTCTTAACACGGATTCGCTAAAGCGCCGCGAAACAAAGGGAAACAACCAAACCGAGAAGCAAAATTAAAAGCGAGGGATTTTGAGAGAATGGCAGGAAGAGGAAGGTAAGGACACCGTGGTTTCTGCGTGAGTTGTGTAGTACTGTGCATGCGCGGCTGCCCGTGCGCAACCATGAGAAACGCCAACAGCAGACGAAATACTAGGTGTAGGCAAACTTGTTGTGTACGTGTCTTCACGGAGCCGTGCCGCTATTCCGGTTCCCATATCACCTGTTTTCTACGTGCATATTCAGAATCCTTGCTAGGTGGTGCTGTGCGCATGTACTTCTTACCTTCGCAATCGGAATCTGGGAGTCGGACAAATTACTGAATTGTTTAAACATTTAAAGTAAATTTCTAAGTGAGCAATAACCAGTGTTTTATGAGAACTCGTAAACTGAAAACATGTCAGTCTGCGCTGTTTAGGTAAAACAAGATTGTTAACTTTATTCCACCCAGCCTGTGAACAAAATAAACTTTATTTATATACGTGCAGACAAGTTCATCATTTAGACAATAATTAACACAATTCGGTGAGTTTTCGAGGACGGAAATAACTTTCTTGTATTTATCACGCAGATTTGTTTCCGCGCCAAAGTGGTGGATTTCTGGACTGTATTTTCTTAATGTATTGTGGCTTATTTTTAAGGCAAAGGATGATTCTTTTTCTCATTTAGTGATCTTATTATTTCAACTGGTGTTAACGATCGATGTATCTACGGGAGTCAGCATCTTGTAATTTTACAGGTATGTAATCTTCACCAATATCGTTGTTTACAGCAGTACATATTTACATAATTATCTCAAGTTTATAGAAACTTTCAACGCCTGCGTTTCCACCATAAAATGTCATTTGTATGAACAACTTATTTTTGATGAAATTTAAGAATGGGTGAAATAAAGTAAAGATAAACTAATACAAACTATAATTATAAACTAATAAAAAAAATAAACTAAAGTAAAGGACTTATAACATGGCGTATTGGCGCATTTTACATGTGGCGTATTGAAGCATTTTATATTATGGCGCATTGACGCATTTTTACATTATGGCGTATTGGCGCATTTTACATTATGGCATATTGACGCATTTTACATTATGGCGTATTGGCACATTTTACATTATGGCATATTGACGCATTTTATATTATGGCGTATTGGCGCATTTTACATGTGGCGTATTGAAGCATTTTATATTATGGCGTATTGGCGCATTTTACATTGTGGCGTATTGGGTACATGGTGCAAGCTTCGTAATATTTCATAGACAAATCGACACTCAATGTCTGATATCATCAATATAACACCAACTCTCTTTAATTTCCAGGACAATCCCTGGTGCCGATTTTAGTTTGAGTCGACCTGGGAGCAAATCCATTTTTTTTTTCTGCGCCTCCATGGGGATTGAAACACATAGTCCCTGTGCCTGCTGGCAATCATGCTAACCACCCCCTGCCACAGTAATATGTCATATTTACACAGTAGTCACAATATTGGTACCGCAGGTTTCCTGTCTGCCACAGTAATATGTCATATTTACACAGTAGTCACAATATTGGTACCGCAGGTTTCCTGTCTGCCTCAGTAATATGTCATATTTACACAGTAGTCACAATATTGGTACCGCAGGTTTCCTGTCTTTCTATCTATCTATCGTTAACTAATGTCACGTCTAAATAAATTGCTTATTGCCGACATAGAGAGAAGTGAACAAGTAGCAATATTCAAACTCCGCACAGGCCATAGGCTGAGATTTCACTTCTTCAACAAGGCACAGATGGAAGATACTGATGAATATTACACTGGAATGATGGCTAAATATTTGCTACAAGAGTGTCCAACATAAGCAGAAGAAACACATTATTTCGGCCTACGTCAGCTCTATTTGAGGATGGACTCTATAGAGATGGCAACAACCAGAAGTGGACTGCCGTTTTTTGTAAATATATTCAGTTGAATTCCTGAACGTGTATGAAGAAGAGGGATAAATAAAACGTTCACTTAAAAGTCGACACTGTCGACTTCATTGCACCGGGTTAATATCCCATATAGCTCAGTCTCTTTCCGCAGTGCGGAAAGAGTCGCACAAAGCACGAACTCCGTAGCTCCAGCGAAGACCCTCAGGAGTCTCCGAAAAAATGCATTCGTGAACCGAAGGACACGGCCCGGAATCGAACCCACAACATTCGGAGCCCGAGGCAGACGGCTTGACTACTTCGCCAGGGAGACTCCAAATGAGGGATGTTCGTTCGAAAGATAAAATATATTTTGTCACGCCGGAGATTAGATCTCGGTTATTCTGATTGAGAGGTTAGCATCGAAACTGCTCTGCCACATGCACCTGGTTACAATTATTGCTGAGGTCAAGAAGACAACTTTTTCAAAACTGTATACCACATACATAGCCACGGAGAAGTAGTGACAATTGGAGAAAATGCAATATTGAGCAAACTAGAGCTTAAAGAGCCGGCTTCCTGGCTTAGAGGTTATGACTTTTCTCCGTAATCTCGTATACTTTCGTGGGTAACGTGATGACGGTGAGAATCAACAGTGGTTCGAATCGCATCGGTAACTTACAGGGTATGTGATCAGAACGCTCTGGTAAACTACTGAGCGTAATCTTGCCAAGAAATCAACATACAGCTGAAAGATGCTGGTGTTGACAGCGATGTCCTGTAAAGGAAAAAAAAAAAAAGCTTAAAGAACTCGAAAACTCTTGCCCTTGTTTTCAAGCACGTATAATATATGATGTTATCCCCCATGTTTTCATAGACCAATCGGCAGGCTTGTCCATGGGATATATTTGTATGTCCCATCCCATCCCATGATAATTTATGCCTGTCACATCCCATCCCATCCAATGGGAATGTCCCATGGGAATAACATTCCCATGGCCAAGCCTGCCAATTGGCATTTGATAGATGACCTGGTCAGTGTAACGCCTTCGTTCAGCATAACTATCGGAATGCAAGTTCACAGATCACGTAAACTAGTCAAAATATAACATTCTCCCTCTTTGAAAGCCTCTATAACTTATGGCTTATTATATTTTCCAAGTATTCCATTTTTTTCTTTCAACATAACTGTATTTATTAGTTTCCTGTTTCTCTACTCCTCCTGTTGTGGCAATCATCCAAATTCTAATGCAAGATCTGTTTTATTGTTAAATGGCTACCCGGGAATACGTTTTTAATGCATACTTTAGTAAAACAATAAGTAAAATGAAGCACAATTGTACACGCTGTAAGCTGTATCCAGCAAAAGGTGCTACATCTTTGTTATTATGGCACAATCGGCTCTCGGTGAGTGATGTGGTCGGTATCACACAGGCCGCCTTTACTTCCCAAGTCATTTCCTGGTACCCATTTCTGGCTGGATCGGCCTGTGAGCCCAGGTTAATTTTTAAAATACAGATTCGAACCCATGATCGCCGGGCAGGTAGGCCAGCGTCTAATACAAACAATAGTTAAACAAAATGCAGAAATATGCCAACACTCGACTCTCATGTGTTCCATGAAACACATTTTAATCAATTCTATACTAAGTAACTCATCATACTTTATTTTATTTTTTGTTGTTTGTGCTTATCCTTTATACAGGACATCGCAGTTAACACCAGCATTTCTGCTGCTGTCATCTCTTGGCAAGTTTACATTCAGTAGTTTGCCATTGCTTTCTGAACGACCGGCACCGATACCAACGCGAAACCAACGCAACGCTGACTGCTGTCAAATCGCGCGCAGCTGTGATTACGAACCACGCCAGTAAGCCCTTCGCCACGAAGAGCGGCGTTCATTGGTTACACTATATAAAATAATTGTGACCAGAACTGCGATTGATTTAACGCATAGGCAGGAAGATAAAGAGTTAAAGTGAAATATGTTTGGAACAGACAGGTTCTGAATCAAGGACAACAAATATGTCAGCGAGAAACTGCTGGTGGGGTTCAAAGTGGCCGGATGGAGAAGAGCGCTCGTTCTTAAACATCCGGTGTGTTGATGCTGAGTTAGCGGGTTAAACCCCCTACACCGGTCAGTTGAACTAACATGTTGACTTCTGGTCCTTGACTTGGGGATGTAAAGTACAAGTACCTCTGATGTCGGAGTGGGTTCGCCTGATGGCGAGGGACACTGGTAATAGGGAAAGTTAGTTCACACGCAAAATGTCAGTTCAGTGTTACTAGAAAGAGCGTGTATGGACTGCACTTGAGTTTAAAGCAACCGAGAGCAAACAAAAAAACTGTTGGTGTAGCTACCGAAAAGTCATGTTAAAATAAAAACAAAAAAATAAACATGTTAACAATACATTAGAAAGTCAACATGGTTATCTTCTAATTGTTTTAAAGTAGGCACAGGTACGTATGATGGTGTCATAGTGGTTATTGCACTTGCCTGCCGAGACAGCGGCGGAGGTTCAATGACCAGCACAGACAGGATGTTGAGATACAGCGCGGCTTTGGGGTTTTACCAGTCTCGTATAAATAGGTCGAGGGGTTAGCAGCTTTCTCCGTAACCCCAAATACTCTCGTGGTTGACGTGAGCGCACGAGAATTGGAAGCGGTTCGAGTCGTGCCAGTGACTTATGAGAGTATGGAGCCGGTCGCTCAGAAAGTCGTGGCGTGCTGATGAGTGTAATCTAGCCTAGGAATCAACATACAGCTGAAAGATGCTGGTGTTGACCGCAATATCCTGAAACAGGATGGAAACGCGGAAAAAAAAAATATAAATAGGTAGCAAACATTTTACACAATTTACAGAATCTGCGAAATGTCTGGGAAGAGAGGGCGACGAGGTTGAAAACTGGCCACGCATCATCATATGTCGTAACTACGATATGTGTGCCGCTCTCCGTGGCCAAGGGTGTGCGGCCGCGATTCGTGAGCATGCTTACCTGCGTTCGAAATACAGTTGCGACCGATTTGGCTGCAGACCGCGTCACGCTGGGTCTTAACGTGTTGATATGGGAGCCGGTCGTTCAGAAAGCAATGGTAAACTACTGAACGTAATCTTGCCAAGATATCACAACAACAGGAATAAAATGCTGGTGTTGACAGAGATGTCCTGTAAATGTATAAGTAACGACAGTATCTGCTATGGAAATGCATATATATATATATATATATATATATATATATATATATATATATATATATATATATATATATATATATATATATATATATATATATATAATAGTAAACAGGTCTCAAGTATGATATTTGTAAATCCGTGTCAGCACTTTCATGCGATGAAATAAACTGATAGACATTGTAAGAACTAGTAAAATTAATGGAAAAGACATAAAGGAAGACGGCTAGAGAAGATTCTAGACTGCATTGTATCATGGCATTGAAATATACCAGAACTTCAGCTGATTCATTCTGGTGGCGAGTGACAACTGTAAAGGTGCGTTATAGTATAGCCAGTTTCCAACAGCCTCGATAAATTAATGCCTTAAAGTTAATTGCATATCCTTTACAGGACGTATCAGTCAACCAAAACATTTTTTGGTTGTTCGTGATTCCTGGGCAAGTTTACGTTCAGTAGTGTGCCATTACTTTATGAACGATAGGCACCCATACCATTCCATAAAAAACTAACACAAGGCGCTCTACTGCCAAATCATCCACAGCTGTGTTTCTAACGCGGTATGCGGGATTACAAACTGCGTCCACAACTTCTTGGATACATTAATACATTTCCACGTGCTAGGACATACCAATAAATGTATACGTACTAGAATACACTAATGCATGTTCACGTGCTAGAACACACAAATAAATGGCCTAGTGTCATGATACTCTAATGCTTTGTCAAGTGCTAAACACGCTAATAATACACGTGCATGTGCTAGGATACACATAAATATGTTCATGTGCTAGGATACACTAATACATTTCTGCGTGTATGGATACACTTATTTTCATCATAATTAGAAAACAGTGCAGTGATTTGATTTTGGTTGAAAGCAGCGAGAAATTTCTTTACGATCTTACAATAGTAGGGATTTATTATTCTTACAATGCAAGCACGAAGACAACACACCGTCTCAGAACATGGTTCGAATGCCAGGCGGTAGAAAGACATCCGGAGTCGTGACCCTGGCGGGCCCGTCCCCAGAGAGTGTTAGGAAAGTAAAGGGGCGAAACATTCGGGGAAGGGGGACTCATTTCCGACGACCAGAAGCCTTATGTCGTGCTTGCTCTGTGATGGAGTTTTTATCATTTATTATTATAAATACTGGCAAGATCGAAGGGAACAGACCAAGAGGAAGACCGAGAGGAAAATACCTGAATGGCTTGGCCACATGGCATGGGCTAGCCAGGAACACTGAGCTGATCCACGACTCTGGTGATCGACTGAAATGGCGAGTCATGACCGCCCACGCTTTCCGGCATGGCACATGATTGATTGATTATAAATATAAACATACATTGTCTGAATCTGGCGGCCAGCAACCACGCCACATCACTTGGGACAAAAGTATCTTTGCTGCGCTCGGTCTTTCTCAGTATATGTGGAAGAATATGGGATCTTCTTCTTTCCTCTGTCCCATATGCCTTATTGCAGCATGGGCACCTCAACCAACGTATGTCAAACTGCTCTATCATTTGATGGCTCGTATAGCTCGCTCCATGTCACATCTAGGATTCATTTATATCTACTTCTCTTCTCCCTGTGCATTAGGTCTCATCTATTTCAGTGATTTTTTTTTTTTTT
>OY992894.1:37078585-37148585 GCA_963921405.1 Cepaea hortensis
GTATCAACTGTTCTTTATTGCTGTATCGCTTGTGCTTTATTGTAATTGTAATGCTTTATTGTTGTATCACCTGAGCTTTATTATAGCATCTTCTATGCTTTATTGTAGTATCGCATATGCTTTATTGTAGCATCACCCTTGCTTTATTGTGGAATCATCTATGCTTTATTGTAGTATCATATATATTTTATTGTGCTATCACCCGTGGTATCGCCAATGCTTTGTTGTAGTATCAAATATACTTTATGGTTGTAACACCCATGCTTTATTGTGGCATAACCTATGCTTTATTGTAGTATCATACATACTTTATTGTGGAATCGCCTATCCTAAATTGTAGTATCACATAAGCTTTATTGTAGCATCACCTGTTTTCTGAGGCAAATTTAATTACTACGTAACAATCTCAAGTTTTTTTCATTTCATCATCACTTTCTCTTGACATTACGTTTGTATACGCTTCAATTAGAAAGTGGCATTATCGTATCAGTGGAATCACTGTTGTGTAGTTCGCTTGTGTGTCCGGTGGTCAGGGTTCGAATCCGCATCAAGACGTATTGAAACTTACCTGGACTCCCTGGTTGACATAGTCTAAAATGGATACTAAGCAATGTCTTGGGGAGTAAATTCGGTCTGCGTGCCTCTGACATATCACTTGCCGAGCGCCGACTGGACATTACTAATACTGGTTTAGCACCGTATACCCAATGCGCCTAATGCGTGTCAAAGGATCTTATTCTTTAAATCAAACCGAAGCCTTCTCTACCTTTTACTGTAAATACATCACCAGCAGAGGCCAGCGTGGCTGGGAGGGTTAACGCGATAAAGCTTTCTCCGCTGACATAGGCATAGTGGTGTAATTTAACAAACATGTCAGTTTAACTTAAAGGTTGACGCCTCCTCCTTGATTTGTGTTGGGGAAGTAAATTACAAGTACCCCAGTCGGTACTCCTGATGGCGAGGGACACTGGTAATAAAGAAAGCTTACCCTAGCGCAACAATTAGTTCAGCGCACTCACTAGTAGAGGCAGCAAGGGCGTGGACTACTCTCGAGTTAAAAGCGAGCGAAAAAAGAAAACGCCAGAAATAATTGTCGGTAACCACAGCCGCTTATCTAAACTGGCAAGCTCCTCCACAAAATACCAAACGCCGGTCAATCTGTACAATCAAAGACGTTTGATTCTAGCCAGCAAGTACCACACGCCTCCCTCAAATCTGAACCTCGCCAGTCGCACTGATAAACTTTGAACTCCCGCTCTTCTAAATACATTCTGAAAATTAGAGCGCAGAATCCAAACCTCATCCGATGGCGATTAGACAGGAGGCACACTGTGAGTATTATAAGAACGTTTAAATCGTCTTTTTGTTAATATTTAGGGGTAAATATGTAGCTGGTTTGTGCGTGCGTGCAGACGAGCGCGTTCCTACCGCATTTACAGAACATGGGACACAAGCGAGCCCTATTCCTGAATTACGAGCCGTATTGCGAGGTTATCTGCTCGCCCTGATTGAGTGACATTAGATATGGTCAAATTTGTAAACAGAGCCGATGGTTTTATCCATAAATTCATAGGTATCTCGTAAACTGTCTTTCGTGATCTTCTAACAAGGATGTCTTTCTTACCATGACGTTTCATTTTAATGGGTTTTCATATATACATACATATCCGACCTCTTCCCCGTTTTCTTCTTAATTCGTTTCATTTTTTACAAAACGTTGTATATCTGCCAATATACTTTTTATTCATCTTATCCCATGTGTAGATAGGAGTTAAAAATATGAACACATTGTCTGCGTCTAACCACACAGCCTAGTTTTACGTTATCTGTATTATTTGTGTAGACTGTTCTCATTGTCCAAGTAAACTCTCTTTGCACTCTCTTTTTAACTCTATTTCTGTCTGTCAGTCAGTGTCTCTGTCTATCTGACTGTTCTAACACTCCTAATATATATTACACTGTATGTGTCTGTCTATCTGTTATCACAATATCTCCATCTACATCTCTCTCTCTCTCTCTCTCTCTCTCTCTCTCTCTCTCTCTCTCTCTCTCAGCTCCACCCCCCCCCCCCCATTTTTTTTCCTTCTCACTATCACCATAACATTTTGACAAGATTTTGTTTTGTTTGTTTTGGTCAAATTGTCTTAGTATCCTACCGATGTTTCTTGTGAAATCCGTCATACACTTTTCTGGAATCTATGAACAATTTATGAACATACCTTCAATTAATAACACGCGTAATGTTAGTGTGAGCGGTTGATCAACGGTTTCCTACATCAGATCTGGTTGTCATGGAATGTTTACAATGCAGGAAACTGCACTTATGTCCAACACCTTCTCTTCGGGCTCCGAAGGTTGCCGCGTCCTTCGGTTCACGAGTTAAATTTTTTCGGAGACTCCTGTGGATCGTCGCTAGAGTTACGGAGTTCGTGCTTGGTGCGACGCTTTCCGCGTTGCGGAAAGAGACCGAGCCATATGGGATAAAACCCGGTGCGATGAAGTCTACCCTGTCGACTTTTAAGCGACTTTAAGCGACCTTCTCTATGATTTAAAACGACATGGGATTTCCTCATACTTGGGACGGGATTTTTGTCTCTATGGGTTTCCATATACAACGTTTGTTCATTATTGAAGAAGAAGAAGAAGAAGAAGAAGAAGAAGAAGAAGAAGAAGAAGAAGAAGAAGAAGAAGAAGAAGAAGAAGAAGAAGAAGAAGAAGAAGAAGAAGAAGAAGAAGAAGAAGAAGAAGAAGAAGATTAAGAAGATGCTGGGTTGACCGCAGAACAACGTACTACTTTTTAACAACCCAGGACCACCGGGGTTTCCCTTTAGGAATGTCGTGGAAATTTATATAACACATTTGAGGTAGCGATAAGTCTCTATAAATCTCAGGCCTTGATTTATGATACATCTGGGCATTTGGTTGGCGTTTGTTGATAATGAAGTACGAAAAGCCAATGAAGTAAACATGACTAACTCTGGCCTATTCCCAGCACATTTATTTACATTTATGTTCTTATGTGTGTTTGGTTGTATGGCAGTGTAAACTTATCTCTGACTTCCTCTGTTTCTTCATCTTCCTATTCTTCTTCATCGCCTTCTCCGTCTTCTTCTTCTTTTCCCTTCGTCTTCCTCTCAAGCTATTTTTTCTGTTCTTCTTCATCTCCTCCGTCTTCTTTTTTTTTAAAGCTTCTTCTTCTTCTTCTTCTTCTTCTTCTTCTTCTTCTTCTTCTTCTTCTTCTTCTTCTTCTTCTTCTTCTTCTTCTTCTTCTTCTTCTTCTTCTCCCCTTTCTTCCTCTACTTCTGGTTTCTTCTCCTTCTGCCCTCTACCCCGACTGGAGCACAAACCCCCACCCAGCTCATGCCAACACGTCCTATCACCGCTATCACCTGCAGCTCCCTCCATGCCCCACCCATATTCCCTGTAATCAGCCTGTAAACCATTATTCCTCATGTCTTTATTCTGTAACACACACACTAGCCCCGCTACTTTCCCACAAAGCATTATCTTTCCCATTCTCTTGTCATGGTTGCAATCCGAACGTCATTGTGTTGTGTGTACTGCATCTTTCAGTCCTCTGCTCGCTATCTCCATGCAATGTGACTTCGTGTTTCTATTCACAGCAATAGGATACCCAGCTCCAGTGTAGAATATGCAGATATCAAGTTGATTCGCAGATTGCAGACATCGCGAATGAGCATTATTTAATAGATAATGAGGCTGTCTGTATACTGCTTCGCGGAACTGTTGACAGGCGTGGCAGAAAGGGGGCTCGCTAAAACCACAACTGGCACTGGTTAACAGGACGGAAACTGTGAATTAGGACACGGGGTCTGGTGTAATTTTCAGTTTTGTTGGATGAAGGATGTCCATCTAGCGCATTACTTTGGGCTGTGGGTTTGGGCCTGTTGATAATAAAATACCTAAATCACGCTGAAGAAACATCATCAGCATACGAATCCCCCGTACATCCCCCTCCATAGATATATTTTACATGTCTGCAATGTGTCATGTCTCAATTTTATTTGTCTGAATAATCAATCTTCTTAAATACTGGGTTCATTTTTTTGTTTTTGGCATTCGCTCGCTTTGAACTCAAGCGTAGTCTATACACTTGCTACTCCCTGAAGTTCGTTTGACAGATATTTGTGTGTAGGTTATATTTCCCTATTACCAGAGTCCCTCGCCATCAGGTAAAGCCACTCCGACTTCAGAGGTATTAGTAATTGACGTTCCAAATTCAAGGACGAGATTTCAACATTTTAGTTCACTGACCGTTGTATTGAATATAGTATAACATGACATAATATAATATAATATAATATAATATAATATAATATAATATAATATAATATATAATATAATATAATATAATATAATATAATATAATATAATATAATATAATATAATATAATATAATATAATATGATCTATATCTATAAAAGGCAATGTGTATCCGGATGTCCTTTATGCGTTCGCAAACGGTCCATCCGATTGAGATGAAATGTTCTACATGCTTTCTTTTCATTCCCGTGCAGCCAACTGTCATAGTTTGTTAGTGTATAATCAGCTATTTACTTACTGAAATTTAATATTTAAATTTACATTATCATTTATATATAGTGAGGGGACTTAACTCAAGAAAAGTTATTTCAAGGGGCATAACATTTAATAGCATTTCTATAAATTTTATATATATATTGTTGCATTGTTTTCAAAGATTTATAAACTCTTTGTCTACAGTTATTTACAGGCATATGAGTTATAATAAATAATGATATAATCTTTAAGGCATTTTCAAAGTTTTCATAAAAATAATGCATCTATTTAAATAGTGAAAATTTTCTAATTCATCTTTTTATTTTTCTTCAACAGCACATTAATTTTTTTTTAACATTCTCATATGTATGGCGCGTTACACCCACCGTTGGGTATTTATGATGCCCATGTTAAACATTTCCTCAACGAGTTATTTTTCATGCATTTTAATGCTTATTGTTCTTTTGTTGTCAAAGAATTGCTTCATAAGAGATGTTGAATGAAAGAATGTATGAGAGGAAATAGAGAAGAAGGGCAGAATGTAGGATGGGCCTGCGAAAGATTTTCGTTCGCTAAAAAAAAAGTATATTTTTTTGTGAGAGAAAGTTAGTTGCATATCGTTTGCAGTACTCTGCAGTCAACCCACCGCCCACCATTTATTGGCTGTTCGTGATATCTTGGTAAGTTTACTTTAGACAGATCTCTTCCAATCATATTTTCTACTATCAATCTATCTATTCTTCTATTCTATCTATATTTTTAACGGGAACGGGCCGAACATAGAATGTTTAGCTGTCATTTCACCAATTCCACTTATGCATCCATCAGCATCTCCTATCTTTGGTTTGCTGAACAAATGGTTTTTGCCAGACTGTCCAATTCCACTGCTACATCCATCAATAGGTCCTATTTGTGGTTTTCTGAACAAATGGTTTTTGCCAGACTGTCTCGTCATATGCAGAGTTTGAAAATTACTACTTGTTCACTTCGGTCGACTTGGTAATATGCATCATCTTTCTGGTAGCCTGGATGCTTTCATTGACACTGGCTTCTATAATTGCGTCTTTTAAAACTCTTGGCCTCGATATAGCTTATATGTCTATATATGGTAGCCATCCGTCTTCCATTGCAGCGAAATTACCACCTGATGTTTGTTGTTGCGATTTCTAGCTGTCTCACCTTGCACAAGGTTGCGCACAATGTTGCGCACGCGCGCGCGCGCGCACACACACACACACACACACACACACACACACAACGATGTTAGTATGGGATTGTGCGATTCACGAAACATCTCGAAGGTGGATGTACGAATGCACGACAAGGGGAGAAAACGTTCGGGAGTCATGACGCATGGGGGCGCGCGCGCACGCACACACACACACACACTCTCTCTCTCTCTCTCTCGCTCTCTCTCTCTCTCTCTCACTCTCTCTCTCACACACACACACACACACACACACTCACTCACACCTGAAAGTCTAAATAAGGTAAAGAGGTAGACACATTTGACGAGGGGGAAACCCTTCTGACGACCGGAAATCTTCTATCATGCTCGCTCCGCGGCGGACTTTGCAGTATGTTTCGCCTATATTCAAGAAGGAAGTTGATCTACCAACACCAGGCAGTTTTACGTACGACAAGATATTTGTAACATTTTGTAAAAGGGGACATTTTTTTTTTTTTAAAGTACCTCCAGAATGTTAACAAGCGCTTGTAAGAACTCTAAATGTTTATCCCAGTCCGCGGTTTACAAGCATGTAAACATTCTGGCAGGTGGATACACTGCTAACATTCTTCATACCCCGTTACTTTAGCGTATCCTGCCACCCAGGCCACGTGATCCCATCTACCACAGTACGACCGAGACCAGGGGAAAGCACTCACCGGTAGCTAAGAGCCAAGATTACGTAACTCCGCGATCTTTGAGCACGGCTAGGAAGTGGCAGATTTTATTGGGTTTCCTGTTGTCATTGTTTTCGTAGTTAACAATAAAAAGATGTCAATTGCAACCAGCAAAAGACTGATGAGGTGCTACATAGAACCTGCACTTTTGTATGGATGTGAAGCGTGGACAATGAGCAGACCGGCTGAAAACATCTGATGGCTGTGGAAATGTGGTTTCTGAGGTAACATGCAAAGAATACCATGGACAGACAGAAAAACCAATGACAAGTCCTACAAAAAAACAAATGAAAATCGTACGCTGAGTAGAGAAATTAGACGTAGACAGTCAACATTTGTTGGGTCACTTTATGAGAAGAAATAAATTGGAGGACTTGGTGACAGCTGGCAAGACCGAGGGGAGAAGAACAAGGAGAAGGCACAGAAGTAAATACCTGGATGGCTTGGTGTCGTTGTATAGTCGAGACAAGAATACTGAGTTGATCCACGACTCTGGTGATCGAGTGAGATGGCAAAACATAACCGCGCACGCTTACCGGAATGGCACATGATGTTGATGATGACTTAATCAGTAAACACTTGTACCACTCAACACCTCTGTCCGAGATATTAATAACGTTGTTATCTAAAACTACATCTTTATTTCCTCCAGTTTCTTCATCTTGTCGAGTGCCTGATGAAGAGAATATGAATTTACTCAAAACGTAGCTAACACTGAGTTTATTAATTGTGACTGTGTGTATATATATGCAGCCGAGGGGAAAAGACAAGGAAAAGACTGATGTGTCCTTTGCTACGGTGCTAAGAGGTAAAGAGTAACTCTGACTTCATTATGGCCAAAGAAGAGAAGGAGTAAAAAGAGAGAGAACCTCACACCACCCTCAACTGACAAACAAAAAAGTGATAGTAAATAGGTAAGAAGGGGCGAGATCTTGGACAGGGGCCTCAACTCTGGACATTAACTGTCATATTTGAGACCCAGACAGTGGATTAAGGTGTTAGATTGTGGTAGAAATAGTGGTTGTAAAAACTAAAAGAGATTAAACAAACAAATCAAGAACAATACAAAAAAGCTCTTTTATTTATCAACTACTACATCGTTGGTGACAATTTGTGTTCAAAAACATTGAATAATACATTCAATAACAGATGTTCAATAACAGATACAAGAGACAACTGCATATATCAAACATCAACCAAGGGTGGTCCCTATCCAGTCACCAGAACCTAAGACAACAGGGTACATCAAGTACCACAACACAGTTGTTCCAAACAGTATCTGGGTACAATGACACAATAAAGGACTTTCACACAGACAGCAATAAGAAACTACAAAAACATAAGTTACACAACATAAATCCCAAGACGCGACATAAACAACAGAGTTGTGGCACAAATTACTACCCCACCATGAACCCAGGCCTGCTGACACTAGTCAGCCATTCCACTGCAAAACCTTCTAAATTCAATTACTTTAGGCATTGGCACCTCATAACTTGGTGTGGCGGACTACAGAAAGACCAATTCTACCCGCGCATGGGTTTTTATACTAGGGTCGGACCCATTCCCAGCGTTCCAGACCAATCGTACAGTCCGCGCCCTCTGGCAGAGTCCCACTATCATCGTGAGCCGAGCACACACACACACACACACACAAACACACACACACACACACACATATATATATATATATATATATATATATATATATATATATATATATATATATATATATATATATATATATAACATGTGTCCCGTTTTCCGTTCACCTAAAAGCTGTCTTTACCATGCTCAACTCTCGACATGCAAGCACCTTATGTTTGTGGTGCTCATTGACATTTTAAAAAAAATCCGAGTTAAGATTCAGAATGTGACTGTTTATCGCTTTCTCTGGCTGGTGGACCCTGTCTCTACGGCTCATCGCTTGCTGCTGTGATTCACTCCCCCCTCCCTCTGTCCTCTCTCTCTCTCTCTCTCTCTCTCTCTCTCTCTCTCTCTCTCTCTCTCTCTCTCTGTCTGTCTCTTTTTTTGTTTTATTTATCTTTATTGATGGCTTATTCCTGGTGACAACAGTCTATGTTGTATTTGGATAAGGGATTCAGGTGGTCTTGTGCTTCAGGTGGTGCTTTTGATGTCTTCTTTTCAAAATAATATATTCGCTTATTGAATATAAACACAGAAGCCATAAACAATATGTTGGAATACTGATTCGTGTATTCATTTTCATATGATTTCTAACCCTGCAGTATGCAGTTATCGAGATGCGGCGAATTATGCCAGTCAATAAAGCGTGCAACATATTGTTTGTGACCTCTGAGTTTCAATTTCGTGTGTGTGTGTGTGTGTGTGTCTGACTCTGTGTTTGGTTGTGTGTGTGTGTGTATGGGAGTGAGGGAATGTATGTCTGCCTGTGTTTGTGTGTGTGTGTTTGTGTGTGTGTGTGTGTGTTTGTGTGTGTGTGTGTGTGCGTGTGTGTGTGCGTGTGCGTGTGTGTGTGTGTGCGTGTGCGTGCGTGCGTGCGTGCGTGCGTGGTGCGTGGTGCGTGGTGCGTGCGTGCGTGCGTGCGTGGGTGGGTGGGTGGGTGGGTGGGTGGGTGGGTGGGTGGGTGGGTGGGTGGGTGGGTGGGTGTGTGTGTGTGTGTGTGTGTGTGTGTGTGTGTGTGTGTGTGTGTGTGTGTGTGTGTGTGTGTGTGTGTGTGTGTGTGTGTGTGTGTGTGTGTGTGTGTGTGTGTGTGTGTGTGTGTGTGTGTGTGTGTGTGTGTGTGTGTGTGTGTGTGTGTGTGTGTGTGTGTGTGTGTGTGTGTGTGTGTGTGTGTGTGTGTGTGTGTGTGTGTGTGTGTGTGTGTGTGTGTGTGTGTGTGTGTGTGTGTGTGTGTGTGTGTGTGTGTGTGTGTGTGTGTGTGTGTGTGTGTGTGTGTGTGTGTGTGTGTGTGTGTGTGTGTGTGTGTGTGTGTGTGTGTGTGTGTGTGTGTGTGTGTGTGTGTGTGTGTGTGTGTGTGTGTGTGTGTGTGTGTGTGTGTGTGTGTGTGTGTGTGTGTGTGTGTGTGTGTGTGTGTGTGTGTGTGTGTGTGTGTGTGTGTGTGTGTGTGTGTGTGTGTGGATCTTCAGTATATTTCACGGTGCCTCATGCTTGATTTCATCTTCAAACTGTGTTATTTTAGAAAATATTTCAAATCTTCCTCAGTTTTCCACTGTAAAATTGTTTCCAGCAGGACGCCCTTTTCTGCAGCGGCGATTATGAGTTGGCGAGGTTCCCGACTTTGCTGATCAATTAGCAGCACACCATTCATGTGTGATCTCATCTACCTTGGTTGGCCTTCTATCTGATATTTCTTTGCGTGTATTTCTTTACATTGTGACTGAATACATATACTTTACCCATTGTGAATATATACCTAGACGTTGTTGACTTAACTTTGGTCATCTCGTTCTCCATTTCTTCTGTACCAAGAACCAGAATAGAACTAGGCCAAATCGAACATGATGAATAGAACAACTAGGTGTTCTTTCAAAATTCCAAAATGAAACACGAACAACAAACGAATACAAATCAGATTGTTTAAACACGAGTATTGTTAGTAGGTCAAAGAATGCCACAGAAAACCACTTTCAGAAAGGAAAACTGGGTAAGGAGTGGACATTCATTGCTTGTAACCAAGGCCACACATATTGCACAATATCACATCTTAATCTCCCCCACATGTCCCCGGGACAAAGGGAAAAGACAGGCGTAATAATATTAGAGACGGATGTTAAATCATCGGCCATCTAGCGTAAATATAACCAACTGGAGTACCACTCCCACGGTTATTGATGTCGACACATTCACAAGGCATCTTCGCCGTACATTAAAACTTCACTATCTTTGTTTGCTCACAGCGGAATCGACAAGTGTGTAGGCAGAAATGTCGAAACAGCTAGAATCTCGAGAATGCAGTAATAGTTATGTCGATAACTAAGTATTCACTAAATAAGAAGGGTGCAATTCATATCCCCGTATCAATCATTCATGTTACTTCTGTTTTAATTTACCAACTTGCCTGTTTATGTATATAAATATATATATCCACCTATTTGCCAAGGTATTTCGCTACCTATCAGCCTACCTACGTACCTACCTACCTAATTACCTACCTACCCAAAAAGATATATTCTCATTTAAGCATATATCAACATATCTATGTGTGTGGCTGCATATCTGCTTGCCTACTTGCTTGCTACCTAATTACCTACACACCTGTCTACCTATCTTCTCATCTAAGTACATAGTATCGACTTCCCTACCTAAATATCTACGCTTTACATATCAAAATACATACACATCTACCTACCTAGGGACTTAACTGACTGACTGACCAACTACATACCTACATGCGTACGACGTATCTTTCCTACTAAATAAAGTTAGTTGCATATCCTTTACTAGACGTCGCAATCAACACTATAATGTTATGATCTCTTGGCAAGGTTACGTTCAGTAAATTGCCTTTGCTTTCTGAACGACCGGCATCCATACCATTTCGTAAAATACCAAAGCAAGCGGTCTGCTGCCAAATCGCCGGCAGCTGTGTTTCTGACGCTGGTATGTGAGATTACGAACTGCGTCTGTAAAACCCTTTGCCATGGAGCCGGTCATCTTTCCTACTAAAATTTTAAAAAAGTCGCTAACGCCTGGGCCAGGGAGACGGCATCTTTCCTACTATCTGAGTAAATATATGTCTGTCTGTTTGTCCGTCCGTCTGTTCATCTGTCTGTCTAACGTTTATCTGCATGCCTGCCTGTCTGTGTATTAATGTACCTATCTCTATGTTCCTCTGTGTGACTGTATCACCCAGGGCAATAATCGCTTGTGAGCATTATCCACATATTCTGTTACAGATTGCATCATCTGTAACTAACAATAGCCGCATTTCGTTTCCATAACACACAATGTTTGCAATTAATAGATGTTTGCATGTGTGTGTGTGTGCGCGTGTGTGTGTGCGTGCGTGCGTGCGTGTGTGTGTGTGTGTGTGTGTGTGTGTGTGTACAATGGTATGTACATCAAATACCACATACTATCAGTCACATTCCGTCACACATCACATGCTGCACAATGCTCACCCTACACATCATTTACTATTAATTTCCTGCTTTCCCAAATGCCTTACAATCACAATGTCTTTCTCCCTACACCCTGGTCCCTTCAAGAACCATCCCGTGAACAATTTCTGCCCAGGTAACGGGATTCCCTTTTCCCCCCTCCTTCCATTAAGAGACTTCCTGGTCGGTAGTGAGCGGCAGGTTTACAACCGACCCAGTTCTAACACCTCTTCGCTCGGATCAGATAAATAGTTGAGTTGTACATGACTTCCGTGCAAGTCTATGGCTGTGCCTTCTTGGGGGGAAAGGCGCCCGACTTTGAACGTGCTTCAGCTGCGTTAGGGATGTCACAACAAACGCTTGAACAATTGCTGACATCTTGAAGTGAATTAAGCCTCCAGGGGGCGCCAGTGCATGTTGTTTGGCAATCTCTGAATATCTTTCAACGCTGGGGCTTGCGTTTTGCCTGGACGTATGTGTGATTATATTGTCAGGCGTACATAGGGGATTGGACTGTAAAGAAGCCGAGCAGGCACAGCGATTAGTGCAGTAACTTACCAGCACAGCTGTTAGGATTCAATTCCCGGCTGATGCTTGTTCCGGCACTCTTTTTCTGACAGTTTTCTTCTTCGTACATGAGGCCTCCTGTATTTTGTTCTTATCCGATAAGGTTAAGTATCCGAAATTATTAACTCATTACTATTCTTCTTCGTTCTTCTGTCGAGGTATTGTATCACACCAGGTTATGCACCCCTAAGGTTGAACCCCATAGGGGCGACCTCAAAGGTGGAAACTCAAAGGTGGGACCTCAAAGGTGGGACCTCAAAAGTGGGACTTCAAAGGTGGAAACTCAAAAGTGGGACTTCAAAGGTAGAACCTCAAAGGTTGGACCTCAAAGATTTGACCTCAAAAGTGAGATCTCAAAGGGTGGACCCCAAAGGTTGGATCTCAAAGGTGGGACCTCAAAGAGTGGACAGCAATTTTTGGCTGTTTGTGATTCCTTAGCAAGTTTACGTTCAATAGTTTGCCGATTCTTTCTGAACTACCGGCACCCATACCATTTCATAAAAAAAAAAAAACAACAACGTAAGGTGGTCTTATGCCAAATAGCCCACAGCTGCGTTTCGAATGTGGTATGCGGGATTACGAACTGCGTCCGTAACACCTTCGCCACGGACCCGCCTCTACTCTAAAATCCCCGAACAAAACATAATCTACTTTTCACGTTGGTTTATAGAATATTGATGAAATGTACCTTCACCCATGACCATTTCCACTCTATATTTAGCCGTTTGTAAAGAAATGCTCTTGTGGAAATTCATTGTTTTCTCCTTTCATGGACATTAGCTAAACAACCTTCTGGATCTGAAAGAGACAACCTTCAGAGACTTAAAGATAGTATTCTGTAACTGAAAGAGACATCCTTCTGGGAACGAAAGCAAAAGATTGCTGAGATAAAAGAGACAACCTCCTGAGACTGAAAGAAACATCATTGTGAGCTGAAAGATACAACCAACTGAGTTAGAAAGGGGCAGCATTCTCGGAGTGAAAGAGACAACATTCATGGAGTGAAAGAGACAATTTCTTCGACTGAAAGAAACATTTCTGAAGTGACAGAGACCAAATGAGACTGAAAGAGACAACCTTCGTCTACTAAAAGAAACAACATTGTGACATCACGTCAGTGCCAGAGATTGTCTCTAGACAGGAAAGAAAGTTAACTGTGATAACTTCACATCGCCACGAACCACATTACCGAACACGTAAGCATATGACACGGCCCGCCACAATCTGATTTCACATCAAGGACTGGCTACAGAGACATACGTTCTCGAGATATGACAAACACACTACACGCAAAACACAACATACACGCAAATTTGAATTATCTGCGAAAGAACAAGAAGCGCATAGCCCCAGACAACAGTAGCAGCAGCAACCACAATAATAACATGTGTATTTTATCAAAGGCACATCTTAATGCAGACAGCTCTGGTTTAGCCATTTTTTTTTTTTTACATACTTTAACATTGTAATGAGTTGTATGCATACGTGAGTGCGCGCCTGCACATACGGACAGACAGACACCTGCAAGATAATATAGGAACTCTTAAGCCAGTGGTTCTCAACCTTTTTTGGCCCGTGCCCCCCTTCACCATATTTTCAGAACGTCATCCCCCCCCCCCTTTTCGTATTTCCTACCTAAAAATTTGGCCCGTGCTCCCCCCCCCCCCCCCATCCCCTTTTCACCATATTTTCAGAACGTCATTCCTCCCTTTCGTATTTCCTACCTAAAAATCCCGCCCTGCCCCTACACAGTATACGTAATAATGGCAGCTAAATTTAATAGCACATACTAAAACAAGTCTAGACGTCCACATAAAACATGATCTGTGGGTCTACGTACGTTATAAATTGAATTTTAGAAGGGTGAGACGTACAGAACCGTACAGTATGAAGGGAAAAACAATATCAAGTAATCGGTTCTTGTATTAAAGCGATCTTGAAATAATCTTAATTCCCCCCCCCCCCCTGGAAACCCTAAAATTCCCACCTGGGGGGGGGGGGGTTCCCCACTGGTTGAGAACTACTGTCCTAAGCGATTAAGAACTGTCGTTACAAGGTTTTCTTCGGATTTCCAATGATTCGTAACAGAAGACAGTATTGGTTACAAACTTCAGTATTTGTATTCTTGTATTCGGTGTGTGTTACTGAGTCGTGTATCTGTTCTTTTTTTCTTTTCTTTTTTTTTTAATCTGTTATGACTTTCTATCAGCACAACTTTATATAAACATACAATTATATTTTAGAAATACGAGTATTTGACAACGCATTGAAACAGAAAACCCTTACATCTAACAAACAATAATGTCACGTCAGTTAAGAGTTAAAAGTACTGATTTGCACAGAGCAATTGGAACAGAGAACACGCGTAAATGTCACGTATCACAGAAATGTTCCTAGTCTCTCTCTCTCTCTCTCTCTCTCTCTCTCTCTCTCTCTCTCTCTCTCTCTCTCTCTCTCTCGTCTCCCTCCCTCCCTGTCTCTCCACATCTCCCTCTCTCTTATTCTCTCTCTTCTCTCTCCCTCCCTATCTCACACTCTCTCCCTCCCTATCTCACACTCTCTCCCTCCGACTCTCTCTCTCTCTCTCTCTCTCTCTCTCTTACCACCTCCCTCTCTCTCCCTCCCTCAAGAACTCCCACGCCTGTTACAGCAATCATCCCCGCATTAGACTCCATTGTTGCCTATATTTTTCGCATTATCCCCCTACCTGTTGTAGCTTGACTAAACACACATGTTGCCACATTTTTCTCCTTGTGAGACCTACATTTTCAGTTCTCCCCAAGTGGGAGCATGCTCTATCGAGGCCAGGTGTCTGCGAATACACACCTGGAAGTCAGATGTGACACAAGTATCACCGAGAACTGGGAGAAAGTAACAGTGGCGAGCGCGTCTCTTGGACGGGGATGGAGGAATCAATCTTTGCCGCCTTCAACTTTACATGTTCAACAGCTTCTCTTGTGCAGGATTGAAAGATGAAGGGTGATTGCTTCTGAACTCTAAGGTCAGAATAGGTCGTCAAGGAAACTTGAAAGATTGTCTGTCTATCGTTACGGCATTTGTACCTATGATGGTGTATGTCGGGTGGTTGTTGTTTTTTTAAAATCCCAGCCAAGGTAAACATTACGTTTGCCGGAGCAGATGGCACGCCGTTCTCAGGCTAAACGTTTTACGTTAGTTCAGAAAGATCAGAAACTATCCCTTGACATGTGAATTTATAGATGGCTCATCACTATCATCATCATCATCATCATCATCATCATCATCATCCGTGGCTAATAGTGTAAAATAGTGCAAATATCGCAGTTAGGCTGTAATACCGCCTAATAATTAAAATTAAAATTAAAATTGGACGAACACAAAAGATTCCGATGGTTGTGTAACGGGTTGACAGTAACACAATAAATACATCACACGACCTGATTGCCACTGGACGAAACCAAACGAAATAAGTTGAGTGTAGATAACACACTAAAAAGTTAGTTGAATATCCTTTACAGGACGTTGCAATCAACACTTATTTGCTGTTTGTGATTTTCTAAGTAATTTTACATTCTGTCATTGATTTCTGAACGGCCGACGCCTGATACCATTGAAATTAATGCAAAGCAGTCTGCTTCCAAATCGTTGTCGGCTGATTTCGACTAGGAATGTGGGGATTTGTTAAACTGTGTTTCACGATCCCCTAAGTCACACGCGTTTACAGATGATGTACTAGTCCAGTGGTTCTCAACATTTTTTGGCCCATGCACTAGACAATAGAAACATTGGTAGGTGCGGACATACTGTGTCGTCCAACCTGTTGTCTCCTAGTGACAACATAATGTGCCTTAAGGTTGAGAGTATTTCATTTCTTGCGAGAATGACAATAATGAATAGTTTACTCACATCTTTGTTTCTAGCAGAGAATTACTACACCGACATAGAACATAAAACAAAAGACTCGTAGCAGCACCTTGCTATGGGTATGAGAAGTGTTAGCACCATCACACGCTTGTAGGTTTGAGTGCACAGTGGAATGGATTGTAGTCTTTCCCTCCCGTAGCGGACAACAAGAGCTGACATCACACCCTTGTCCGACCATGTTCATATCATTGTCAGTAGAACGTCGCAACAGTTACACCAACATACCTGCCAACACACACACACTTACTGCAGCGGAATTTTGGTTTTCCGGTTTCCTTAGTCGTCGGGCTGGTTTTGTTTGGGGATATCAAGACAAGTCTGTGTGTCTGTGTGCGTGTGTGAGTATGTATGTTTGTGTATTTATGATAAAACGTATTGCACACAATCTGTTATACCCTTCCCCTTAACACACACTTGGTTTGTTAGGTTGGCGAGAAGTAGGAAATTCCCAAACAAAGAGTGAAGAAAATACACGACAATTATAACTTTCGCAGATTGCCTTCCCTTGGAAATACACACCGGGACAGATATGAGCGCGAGGTGATAACAGATAACTGTGTTATTAAGTTACCATGCAATACCACATATAATGAAGACATAATGTTTGTGGTCTATTATCTCCGTATCAGTCTTGACGGGTCACTAAAACTGTTGGGGAAAAAAACGAACTAAGAACAGCAGTAAGTTTAAAATAGAGATGGAAACCGAGAGAGAGAGAGAGAGAGAGAGAGAGAGAGAGAGAGAGAGAGAGAGAGAGAGAGAGAGAGAGAGAGAGAGAGAGAGAGAGAGACGCCAGAAGAACCAGCTTGCAAGCAATAACACTGTAACGTCATTTCAAGCAATAAAGCTATAACTTCATGTTTAAATGAACATGCCGTTAAGAAATAATTTTTTTAAATATGTTAAACGATTACGTGTCATTGGATGATTTATCGCCTTAAGCGAGTTCCCGTATCTATTAATGGCTTAAATAAGCAGTTTTCAATATGTAACCCATTTAATTTAATATATAATACAACATGTCTTCTACCATATTAACAACCTTTAAGTCACAACTGTGACACTCCTACCTCCCATTTACCGCCATCCATTATTTTGGGGGGTCCAAACCTAACTTCTGTTTGGCACTGAATCTGTTAAATGATTCCGTGATGCAGAAAGCAACAAAGAGACAATGTCTTGGTCATACTTTGTGGTATCAGAGAGGAGTCATCCTAAATCTGTTTACACAACGCTTACTATATGTCGCATGCTCTTTACGGGACGTTGTTATCAATCCCAACCCCAGGTTGAATTACTATGGAACTTAATGTTCTGCAGTTTCCCAGTACTTTCTGAATGAGAACTCATAGTTGAAGTCCAACTGGCTGACCGGTGTAGGGAATGAACTCCATACCCAGCCGTGTTTTCCTCATCGCGATTGACTGGGATGTCTTGTTTAGCCACTGCTTGCGTAGCCCGAATGTCTGAGTGACAGAGATTACAGTTTTTGTTTTCCGTTATGTTATGACCTTTAAATGTAAGAGACGCTTGAGGTCCTATCTACCTGTTTCCTCCAAGTGCTATTCCTGTTCGTTAATCACAAGTTAGTACTTTCTTCTTCTTCAGCGTTCCGAGCCATTGAGGTTCTTTGCTGCAAATACAATCCGTCTCCATTCGTCTCTCTGGTGGACCTTCTCTTGCCAGTCGTTGATTCCAAGTGCTTGTAGGTCTGTACATGTATTATCTCTCCACCGCCTTCTTGGTCTACCTCGGGGTCTACGGTCATTTATTTCCTGAGTGTAAGCGAGTTTTGTTTCCCTATTATCTTCCATTCTTTCTATATGCCCCAGCCATTGTAGTCTATTAGCCTTCATGACACCAGTGATTAGCGGGGACTTAAACAGATCATAAATGTCTTTGTTACTTCTTCTTTTCCACTCTCCACTTTGTGTATCCCTAATGGGTCCAAAGATGCGTCTTAAAATTTTGTTCTCAAAGGTTTGTAACAAGGCTTCGTCTCCTTTCGTTGTACTCCAGGTTTCAGAGCCATACAGCACAACTGGTCTGATCAGTGTTTTGTATATTGTGATTTTGGTGTTACGAGATAGCGCCTTTGATTTTAGTAGATGTTGTAGTGCATAGTATATCTTATTTCCAGAGTTGATTCTAGTTTGTATTTCTTCCCTTATGATGTTGGAGCAGTTGAAGATCGTACCCAGGTATTTGTATGTTTCCGTTCTTTTAATGGTCATATTATCTATTTGTATGTGGCCAGAGTTTCTAGCCATTCCGTCTCTTGAAATTACCATATATTCTGTCTTATCTTGGTTGATAACCAGCCCCATCTGTTGGGCTTTTTCCTTTAAGTGAGTCAATATTTCCAATGTCTTTTGTTCACTTTGCCCTATAATATCTATATCATCTGCATAACCAAGCAGCTTGGATGTTCCTCCAATATCACATTCCTCCTTTACCTTCCTTACAACTTTCTCTAGAGCCAGATTGAAGAGTAGTGGCGATAGTGCATCACCCTGTTTCAAGCCAGATGTTATTTGGAAGGGGTCTGATTTCCTGCCTTTATATGTTACTATATTATAAGTATCTTCCATGCATAGTCTGGTCATGTTGATTAACTTCCTTGGTATTCCAAATTCCTGCATAGCATTCCATAGACTATTCCTATGGATACTATCATAAGCCTTTTTAAAATCCACAAAAATGTTATGGAGATCTCTTTTATATTCCCAATGTTTCTCGGCTATTTGTCGTAAGATAAATATCTGATCTATTGTTGATCTGTTTTGTCTAAAACCCGCCTGGTAGTCACCTAATATGTCTTCTGAATATGGTTTTAGTCTATTTAGTAATACTGCGGATAGTATCTTATAGCTTGTGGACAGTAGTGATATTCCTCTATAATTTCCACATTGGAACTTGTCCCCTTTCTTAAAGATAGGTATCAATAATGACTCTTTCCAGTCATGGGGTAATTCTTCTGTCCTCCAGATTTTTATTATTAGTTCGTATAGCTTTAGATGTAATGCATGGCCACCTGCCTTTATAAATTCAGCAGCAATTCCATCAGTCCCAGTTGCCTTATTGTTTTTAAGTCGTGTGATTACATATAGGATTTCTTCAAATGTAGGTTCTTCAATTTGTGGTTCGCATGTTAGAACCTCTTCTTGTGAGAAAATGTTACTTGGAGCTTCACAATTTAGTAATTCAATAAAATATTCTTTCCATGTGTTGCACATTTCCTCATTGGTATTTATCATATTCCCATTTTTGTCTTTTAAACCATATGTGTTTTGTTGGTGCCCTCGTTTCATTGACTTCAGTTCTTTAAAAAATTTTCTGGATTCATTTTTCTGGTGATTAGTTTCCATATCTTTGATTATATTACTCATATATTCTCGCTTCTGCTGTCTGACTATTTTTGTAGCCTCTTTACATTCATTTCTATAATGCTCTTCCTTTTGGGTGTTATTGATGTCATTTAACCATACATGTCTGGCATTCTTCTTCCTAATGACTGCTTCTTCACATTTTTGATTGAACCATCTGTTCTTTCTATGCGTGGTTAACACACCGAGACATTCTTCTGCGGTAGACTGAATTGTATTCTTGATGTTCAACCAAGTTTGGTCAATGCTTTCCTCCAAAGGGTTTTGCAGAGTTTCAAGTTTACATTTTATTTCATCTGTAAATTTCTCTTTGACTGTAATGTCTTGCAGTTTTTCTCTGTTATATGTTGGGTGTAATCTTTGTAATTTAGTATAGAAAGCTCTCTTAAGTTTTGTTTTAAATTTTGCTCCAACGAGGAAGTGGTTACTGTGGCACTCAGCTCCTCTATAACTTCTGACTTGCTGTATGTTTGATGCATTTCTGTTGTTAATTAAAATGTGATCTATTTGATTATAGGTTCTCTTGTCACATGATTTCCAAGTTTGTTTGTGTATATCCTTTCTTTGTAGTCTGGTACTGCTAACCTGCAGTCCTTTGGCTTCTGCCAGGTTGATGACTCTCCATCCATTATCTTTTGAAGTTGTATGTAGGCTTTCCATACCGGCCACTTTTTTATTAGTTTGCTCTCTACCTATTTTTGCATTGAAGTCTCCCAGCACAATCAGGATGTCCTGTTTGGGGGTTTCTTCTATGACATCTTCCAGATCATTATAAAAGTCTTCTTTAATATCATCTTCTTTCTCTTCAGTAGGTGCATGTACATTAATCATCGTTATATTTTTCCATTTACCTTTTATTCGTAATTTACTAATCCTGTCATTAAAAGCTTTAAAGTTTAAAACGTTCCCCCATAACTCTTTTTTGATGACAAATCCTGTTCCTAATTCATGTTTATTTTGGGTGTTTCCTCCATATATTATAATCATTCCATTTTGCTCTAAAGTACCCTCTCCTGGCCACCTTATTTCTTGAATTGCTGTTATATCCATTTGATATTCAATCAGCTCCCGGGTTAGTTCTTCGGCCGCTCCAGCTCGATATAGTGTCCGTACATTCCATGTTCCAAATCTCAAAAGTCCTTTAACGTTCCAAGGTCGTTGTCCAGATAAGTCAGTCCGATATCGAGGCTCATGTATTTGTTTCGTAACAAAGAAAGGTTTTTACAAAGGTGGGGATGTTAACCCCACGCTTCAACCCCCAACCTGGAGGACCAGGGTGTTTCTCTTTGTCTGTTCTCTACCCTTTGACCTGTCCGGCTTGGGAGGCCCTGCTGGTAGCTACGCTACCGCCGGCATAGCTCTCAGGGTCATTGAGAAACTCAAGCTCCCCCACCACGACAAGGTGGAAACACCATCGGGGGAGAAGTTAGTACTTTAATCTTTATTAATCCTATAATCTTTAGAAAGAGTTCAGCATGGAAGGAATGTTATGAGCGTGTGCTCTTAAACTCCATGTGCGCTCATGGCGGGATATGGGGTTATCCCCTACACCGGCCAGATAGACTTAAACGTTGACATCTCGTGCAGAACGCAAGGACAAATTACTGAACGTAACATTTCTTAGACAATAACCCGCGGCATGACTACAGCGTCCTGGAAAGGACATGCAAATTGTTTTTTGTTTTTGTTTTTTTAATCTCTTGAAAAATGCGCTTTTGGCTGGACGTGAGGTCTGAGCAGTAGATAAGCAATCAAAGAAATACTTCTTCCTCGTCTTGCGCGTTCCTCTTCCGATGGCAACGTGTCACATCCATTTGTGCATCTCGGAGATCAGTGTGTCCGATTTCAGCAAGCATTAATGTAAGGTCCACTCGTACGTGGATTTTATTTCCTACCATTTATGTAAGGTTTACTAACCGTAGACCCACCCCATCCAAGATAGCAGGCTCTATCTACTCGTACGTGGGTTTTATTTCATACCATTTATGTAAGGTTAACTAACCGTATATTCACCCCATCAAAGATAGCAGGCTCTATCTACTCGTACGTGGGTTTTATTTCCTACCATTTATGTAAGGTTAACTAACCGTATATTCACCCCATCAAAGATAGCAGGCTCTATCTACTCGTACGTGGGTTTTATTTCATACCATTTATGTAAGGTTTACTAACCGTATATTCACCCCATCAAAGATAGCAGGCTCTATCTACTCGTACGTGGGTTTTATTTCATACCATTTATGTAAGGTTTACTAACCGTATATTCACCCCATCAAGGATAGCAGGCTCTATCTACTCGTACGTGGGTTTTATTTCCTACCATTTATGTAAGGTTAACTAACCGTATATTCACCCCATCAAAGATAGCAGGCTTTACTCGTACGTGGGTTTTATTTCATACCATTTATGTAAGGTTTACTAACCGTATATTCACCCCATCAAAGATAGCAGGCTCTATCTACTCGTACGTGGGTTTTATTTCATACCATTTATGTAAGGTTTACTAACCGTATATTCACCCCATCAAGGATAGCAGGCTCTATCTACTCGTACGTGGGTTTTCTTTCCTACCAGTTGTGCCAGGGCAGCGGTTTTGCAGCCTACGCTTTGCTATTTCACACTGTCGTAGTATTTGTATTAGTGTGCACAATTTGCACACGTGATCTCTTGATTTTCGAACTCATCCAAAAAGGCCAAGCATTCGAGTTTAATACATTAGAGACTTGATTTCCCGTGTTAAGATTAGAAATCAGGGTACTTTGTGAACATGCCAAACTCTATGTTGAGATTTCATCTCGGTAACTCTTGAACCTGAAGTTAGCATGGTATCTTTTGATTTTTGCGCTTATTTTATGAGGCTGTGTATTCGATCTCACTACCCAAGAGATATGGATGGCGTGTGATACCATTCGAAACCAATGGTTATAAACATTCCGAACCTTATGCTGAGAATCAAACTCGGTAACTTGTGAGCCTAAGATAGTCACGGTGACCTCAGAGCAACGCATCCTACGGCAGTAGACATAGTGGCCACACAGCCAAGCATCCCACGGCAATAGACATAGTGGCCACACAGTCAAGCATCCCACGTCAATAGACATAGTGGCCACACAGTCAAGCATCCCACGGCAATAGACATAGTGGCCACACAGGCAAGCATCCCACGGCAATAGACATAGTGGCCACACAGCCAAGCATCCCACGGCAATAGACATAGTGGCCACACAGGCAAGCATCCCACGGCAATAGACATAGTGGCCACACAGCCAAGCATCCAACGTCAATAGACATAGTGACCACGCGGCCACGCATCCTATGGCAGTAGATGTGTGATTGCTAAGGAAAATGCTAAGAATAAGCTAGTCTGACAGTCACAAACAAATGATGTGAGGTCAGTATGGTCTAACGGATAAGAACGAGCGTTCTTAAACATCGGGTGTGCTGATGCCGAGGTAAGGGGTTCAACCCCTACACCGGGCAGTTGGACTAAAATGTTGACTTCTCGTCCTTGACTTGGAGAGGTAAATTACAAGTTTCTCTGAAGTCGGAGTGGGTTAGCATGAAGGCCTGTTTAACATTTTAACGAGAACAATAAAAGAAAAACATGGTTACACGTGGACTTATCAACATTTTAATGAGAATAAAACAAAAACAAAAGAAAACAAAAATTGTTACACATGGGCTGTTTAACATTTTAACGAAGGTAGAGAAAACATGTTTACAAGTTGAACGTTTTACTATTTTAACGAGAATAAAGGGAACAAAAATAAACGAATATAAACAGGGAACAGCTCACATCAGTCTTCCTACTCGCATTACAATGCCATTGTCAAGATAAGACGCATACAGTGAACGAGAAAAACAAAGTGGCGCAACAGATAGGCAATGTACATAACGAATTATAACAAAACAAAACTGCAGTGTAAAGCACCCAAAATTACAAGAGAAACAATTTTGAATGAATGAATCCAATGGCCTCACTTACAATAAACAAGCCTATTAAGTACTGAAGTCTACGTTTAACGGGAATTTTTTTTTAAAAAAAGGGTATTTAGAGGTCAGCGTGGCAGAATGGATAAAAGCGAGAGCCCTGAAACTTCCGGTGAACCGAAACAGATGTAGCAGGTTCAGCCCCTACACTGGTCAATTGAACTAAAATGTTAACATCTCATCCTTCACTTGGGGACGTAAAGTACAAGTACCTCATAAGTCGGAGTGAATTCGCATGATGGCGAGGGACACCGGTAAGAGGGAAAGCTAATCCACAAGCACAAGTCAGTCCAGCGCACGAGGAAGTAGTGGCACATCTATGGACTACGCTTGAGATCAAAGCGAGCGAACGTTAAAAAAATATTCTTACCGGGAGCGACAAGTACTTTGTTAATAAGCACCAAACGAAAAAAGTGTAAATAACCGCGATAAGCTCAAAACGGTTAAAATGTCAAAATCCATAGTGACACTTCTGGCATATCAGATGTGGTATTATTGTCTGTATTTGACATTTGGCACACCTTTCAGAATCGCTTCTCTGACGGCTGTCTATAACGCCAGAAAATAGGACTCACATTTCGCGGAAGCTGGAAAGCATGTAAACAATAATGAATATAGAATGGTGAGCAGCGGGTGACTGGAGGAGTCTGCAAGCAACTGAGAGACGATGCTCGGCGTGAGATACACGGGCGTCAGATAAATATGTGATACACCGTTTCGTCGGCGTGTTTAGCACTTTATGACGGTAGGGTAGTGGGGTTATTATGATCACACACCGGTCAGTTGGACTTAGATGTTGACTTCTTGTACACAAATTAATGGTAAACTACTGAACGTAAATATTCCCTAGTAAATCACAAACAGCCGCAATAAATGTGTGATTGATTTCCCCGTTATGTAAAGCAAATATTGTTTATTGTTGTTTTAATGTACCTCATACCGCGTTTGAAAACACGGATGCGGATGAGAGTAGTGTGGAACCAGGTCGCCTTGCGCTGGTTTTCATATAAAAGTATAAGTTCCGGTCTTTCGGAAATCAATGGAAAACTACTGAACTTAAACTTGCTAAGAAATCACAAACAGGCAACCAATGCTGGGATTAACTGCGACGTCATGTAGAGGATAAAAAGCAAACTGTTTAACCTAGTAATAGTTGCTTTACGTCGGCCTCTATGGCATAGGCCAGTGAACTCAGTTTCACAATTCGGACATACCAGGCTCAAAGTCTTCCCCACACGGTTTTGGAACTGATAGTATGGCGTTGATTTTCACAATAATATGAGCGTTGGCCTTCCAGAAATCAATGGCTACAAAATCTGCAATGAGAGTGACATTCAGAAAAGGACTTGCTATCTGAAGATGATGTCGCTACCTGAAGATGATGTCGCTGCCTGAAGATGATATCGCTATCTGAAGATGATATCGCTACGTGAAGATTATGTCGTTATCTGAAGATGATGTCGCTATTCGAAGGTGATGTCGCTACTTGAAGATTATGTCGTCATATGAAGATGATGTCGCTACTTGAAGATTATGTCGTTATCTGAAGATGGTCTTGCTACTTGAAGGTGATGTCGCTACTTGAAGATTATGTTGCTACCTGAAGATGATGTCGCTACTTGAAGATTATGACATTGTCTGAAGACGATGTCGCTACTTGAAGGTGAGGTCGCTACCTGAATATGAAATCGTGGCCTGAAGATGATGATGTCGACACAGCCCAAAATGTGTACCAGAATGTCTCTTGAGAAATAAAGGCGACCGACGTGATGCTGGTTACGTCATCCATTAACTGCCGATCGGTTTATACACATGTGGTTCAGGACCAGATGCTGAATGCGCCTTAGGGCGTTTGAAAGGGTCGTGTAAATTTTAAAAAAAAAAAAAACCAAGTCAGTGCGCTTTAAAGTCTTAAAAAGGTCCTTACGTTGTGATCAACCCCAGGTTGATTTTCTTACGTTCAATGGTTTACTATCGTTGTCTGAACCAGAAGTCAACGTTTACGTCAAACAAAATTCCGCTGTAGGGATTACGTCCCCTATCCCGCTATCCATCCATCCATCGTGTTCCATGCCGATAAGCGTGGGCGGTCATGTTTTGCCATCTCACTCGATTACCAGAGTCGTGGATCAGCTCCGTGTTCCTGCCTCGACCATGCCACGTGGCCAAGCCATCCAGGTATTTACTTCTCGGTCTTCCCTTGGGTCTCTTCCCCTCGATCTTGCCAGTTGTCACTAAGTTCTCCAAGTCTTTTCTTCTCATAACATGCCCAAAAAATCAGCTCACCCGAAATTTAAGAGCGAGCGCTCTTATCTTTGGAGAATATGATTTTATCAATTCAACCCTCCTGGTAGCGGGCACTTTGGTGTAGTGGTTATGACGTTACGCTGACAATTTCGGTCGGACAAGAGTTCGATACAAGCTCTCGACATTCGCTACGGGAGGGATGACTGACAACCAATTCCTCCCTAAACTCAGGCCTACAAAACTCTGATGGTCGTAAAGTGTAAGTACCCACAACAGTTCCCTGTTACTAAAGTAAGAAAACAATGATGTTCTTGGATCGACCTAGCCTACTAAAAACTCAACTAAAATATTTATTGGGAATAAAATGCGATGAGGCAGCGGATGTTTAAGCCCAGATAATTATACTTAACCTAGTATATGCAAACATAAACACAGCAGTAACAGCATGGGATTGCCTTTACCTTTAACTATTATATCTACATGTCGTACTGAATTTAGAATATAAACGTATGCCTGCCCGTTTCAGACACCTGTTTATTTTTCTCTTCACCCGTGGTAGTTCTTCTCATTACCTGGCACTTTATCTCTATGTCACTCATAATGACACACATACACACGCGCGCGCGCACGCCCACACACAAAAACACATACACACAGAAACACACAGAAACACACACACACACACCCACACACATACACACACACACCCACACACATACACACGATGTTCATGTTCTTCACAGGACGTTGCCATCAACCCAAGGTTGATTGTATAGGCAATTTTACGTTCGGTAGCTTGCCACTGCTTTCTGAACGTTAAAGTCTCAATGACCAGTGTGTGGAATGAGCTTAAGAACCCCACCATCCCATCAACAATTACGCGGTTCCAGCCAATTTTGTGCAAACAGAAATATTTCATTTTAAATTTTCGATTACCGTGCGGACAACGGATGCTCCACAGTCGAACAATATCAGTATCTATGAGTGTTAAGTATTTCAGGCAAAGTATAATTTATTTATCCACTTCACAGAATATGCAACTCTTTATGTTTAATTTTTGTTTGTTTGTTTGTTTTGTTTGTTTGTTTGTTTGTTTGTTTGTTTGTTTGTTTGTTTGTTAATATAGTTGTATGAGTGTCTTTATTTTTTGTGTGCTGAGTAAGATTTAGTGACCACAAAGTTCATTCTGTCATTTATGAATGTGTGGTTGTCAGCTGACCAATTCTACTTTCTGGCGTGTACGCAGCCGTAACGGGGGCTTATTTAACCGCAGAATGTGTTAACGCTAAACCTGAACAACTGGGGAGCTGCGGTAACTTTGTGGCTAGACGTTGGCTAGATGGTCAGGTGGTCATGTGATCGATCACCATCGGGGAGGCTTGGAATCTGTGAAACTGATCTGGGCTCCCGGGTCGACCCCACCGAAAATAGGTACCATAAAATGTCTTGAGAAGTAAAAGCGTCTACTGTGATGCTGAACACATCGCCTACAGATTGGCGATTGCTCTATAGACATATGGGTCTAGCACAATATGTCGATTCCAGGTGGCAAGGGACTTTCACAAATAAATCAAAACCGTTATTATCTAAAATTGTTTTAAAACATTATCTGATGTGAATCGACGAGGCCGAGAATTACTGGACGTTAACATTTATGAAAACAGAAAATTAACCACAATTAACAGACATTTTAACTCAATTCTGAGTCGACTTGACTGTTCGTTTCCGAACCAATTTAAAGAAACAAGTCTCTGCAACGTGGATTTCCGCTTATTTGGAAATAAAATTGTGGATGATCCGGGAAAAGAAACAAATAACATAATGAAAACATGTTGGCGATTTATAAACCAACGGCAGATACGCGTAGTCGCTTAAGACGATTAATCGTCCTATTCAGACGTATAAAAAGGGTCAGTTATCGTCTTTTCCAGAGTCCGATGATGATGGTGAGCATCACTAATCCCTTTAACTAACTGGAACAAATGGCTTTACATATAAAGTACTTTTTATTCTTTTATAAATAGAAAACACTGAAAATACATGTGCTGTTTCCACTTCTGGAGGCAATATTTTCGCCCAATAGCTGGCTATTTTTCAGCCATGATTTGACTTTTCCCTCCCCGAAGCGCAGCAGTGCAGTGAGGTCTCAGACAGACAATATAAAACGCATCAGCATTCCAGAGTTATGCACGTGCCAGCGGGAGTTCGCGACCTCTACTGTTTGATGAGCACTCGCCGTCGACAGATTTCGACACCTCCACACACTACACTTTTGTTGAGTAAACGTGCATGTTCGAACCGCTCTCGTGCTGCCGACGAGTCTCAGATACCTCGTCTTTCAATGTTGCTTTCAGTTGGTGTTTTGATTGATTGTGGATCCCCTGGCACACGTGGTCTTGACAAAAAGTAGGTTTCGACCAGTCATGGTAGGTGCACAATTAAATGGATAAGTATTATAATGTAAATTTCCGTTAACTGAGCATTGAAACTATGGAAGATACCGCGAAACAAAACACACAATACGATGGCCCTAGTATGGCGATATGTCGTCCCTCTGTCCTAAAGGGAGGCGATATATTACCCTTCGGCCCTGAATCAGTTGATGCTCTCCACTGTGCTGTAATACAGCCATCATCATCGTGTCTGGTGTGCTGTAATACATCCATCATCATCGTGTCTGGTGTGCTGTAATACAGGCATCATTATCATGTCCGGTGTGCTGTAATACAGCCATCATCATCGTGTCTGGTGTGCTGTAATACAGCCATCAACATCGTGTCTGGTGTGCTTTAATACAGCCATCACCATCGTGTCTGGTGTGCTGTAATACAGCCATCATCATCGTGTCTGGTGTGCTGTAATACAGCCATCATTATCGTGTCTGGTGTGCTGTAATACAGCCATCATTATCATGTCTGGTGTGCTGTAATACAGCCATCATTATCGTGTCTGGTGTGCTGTAATACAGCCATCATTATCGTGTCTGATGTGCTGTAATACAGCCATCATTACCGTGTCTGGTGTCCTGTAATACAGCCATCATCATCGTGTCTGGTGTGCTGTAATACAGCTATCATCATCGTGTCTGGTGTGCTGTAATACAGCCATCATCATTATGTCCGGTGTGCTGTAATACATCATCATCATTATGTCCGGTGTGCTGTAATACAGCCATCATCATTGTGCAGAAAATCCTTTGCAGACGTCGCTCTCATCATGGCGTGACAAAAAGCCTCTCGATCGCCTGCCATGACTCTGGCCTCATGCCTAAAGTGTCTGAAATGTCCCGTGCCCATCTCTCGCCATGTCTCCGGCCTCATGCCTAATGTGTCTGCCATGTCCCGTGTCCATCTCTCGCCATGTCTCCGGCCTCATGCCCAAGGTGTCTCGTCTTTCAGCAGCCCCGACTGTTCTTGCCGAGACTAACGTTTAATATGACCCCGATATTTTAGTTTCCGAAACATGATGCCAGTTCACCCGGGCAAGTTAACCCGAAGAAGTCGGATGTGTCGGCAGAAAGGCGCATATTTAGCAGCTCTGTTGTAAATAGACACAACACAATTACGTCCAAAACAAACATTCTGGACGAAGAAGAAGACGAAGATAAACCAGTTTGTTCAAGCCTGGGTAAATTTCAGTATATTTCTTCTTCTTGATCCATTATATTCTAAAACCGTTTCTGTAATATTTGAGGCACAAAATCCCAGTTTGTCTACGTTGGTGATTGGGATATGGTCCAAGGCTCAGAGATACATATGTTGCCAAGGAAAGATGCATGTTCTTAACACTTGTACTATAACGTGTTTGCTGGAGTTGTGCCATAAGTTTTTGATGCTACAACTATGAAAGACAACGATTTTTTTAAGTGCAACATAAAAATACATTATTATAGACCAAGATTAATACAGGTGACAACAAAATCAAAGAACTGCAGTTGTTTGAAAAATGAACAATTACGAAGCGATACGTGAACCAAATGTGTGTTACAACCGCTAACATCGATCAAGATTGCACCCGATTGCCCCGTTATCAAATTATGACAAGCTTATGGAAGCAAAAAATTAAGTCATCAAGAAGTTCTACAACTAAAAACGTGAATTACATCCGGTATGATATTATAGCTGATGACGAGATTGTCAAATGGGTGCTGTTAGATTGAAAAACAAACAACTTATCCGGATATGCTTGGTTTCCTTTCATTTCTTTTTTTTTTTTTAATTTTATTTTTGTGTTCCGCTTTTTTGTCTGAGGTAGCAAGGGTGGTTACAAAATTTGAACAGTGAACCACAGGGAGATCTTCAGCATGTATTATCCTTGTTTCGTGATGCCCGCCTACCACCTAGAGGTCACCTGTACTTTTCAGCATCCGCCGCGTCGGTAATGTCTGTGTAGAGAGTAAATGCTTTCATATTTCCACTGTAAATGTGTCTGTCTGTCTATTCATCTATCTGTTCATCCATCCATCCACGCATCCATCTCTCTGCCTGCATGTCTAACTAGCCATCCATCCATCCATCCATCCATCCACCTACAGCTGCGGGCGATTAGGCAGCAGACCGCACTGCATTAGTTTTCATAAAATGGTATTACTGCAGATCGTTCAGGCAGCAATGGAAAACTACTGAACGTAAACTTTCCAAGAAACCACAAACAGCCAAAGTATGCTGGGGTTGACTGCGGTGTCCTGTAAAGGATATACAACTAACCATTTTGTTAACTATTTCCCGATGGAAGCCGCGATAGTGTAGAGCCTAGATCTCGCCTGCCGACCTGGTGGTCAGAGGTTCGATCTGCATCTGGGCGGATACATGTTTTAAAATTACCCTGGCCTCCCAGATCCACTCAGCCAGAAATGGGTACCACGATATGCATTGGGACGTAAAGGTGGCCGGTGAGATGCTGATCAAATCAGCCATCGAGTGCAGATCGGTCTACACAAATATGGGTCTAGCACTTTATGCCCTTTGTGACATAAAGCGTGTAGAGGGATTCTGTACTTTTACCTTTGGCGTATTACCCAGTACGCCTGAAGAGGTGTAGATGAGGTCCTTCACTTACTGTGCAAACAGTCTGGTTGAATATGAAGAAGATTGATTACACACTGCGTCCTTTGTACACATGGTCCTCAATGTTCTCCCGTTTCCAGAATGTTCTAGCTATTTCTTCCCATCTGTCCAACTATAACGCCAGTAAGGTGGCTGCTGCCTTTGCCTTCAGCTTTCAACGTCAGACATCAGCTGGTGATATTTCTACCATAATCTTGTCAAACACTCAGAAGTCTGACACGCATCGCGGATTAGCTGTGAGTCTGGCTGATATTAATCGACAATCAGACACGTTTGGTAACAATACACTCCATTCCTGCCTCATTCAGCGCCTCAATGTGGAAATGATGTCACAACACCAGGGGTCTGACCTACGGCATTAGCAAACAACCCTGGCAGGAGCTATCAGGGGCAGGCAACCTGGTTTCAGCCTACTCACTGATAGGTAAAGTGTGATGTCTGTGTCTATCCCGCATCAACCTTACTCCTATCGCCGTCGCTGGTTAACTTGTGCATATTTCATCCGGTTGTGCTGCATTATCTACTGGAAATCGGGGAAATGTGTTGTTTTTGTTCCATTCTCCCCCGTCTCATTTCCAATACAAGTTTTATTTCTAGCTTTCTATTTTTCTAGCGATGCGACTGAATATGTATAAGTATATATTTACCTTAGAAGTCGGAATGGGCTCGCTATTTGGCGGGGGACACTGGTAATAGGGGAAATTAACCCACAAGCACAAATCAGTCCAGTTCACTGCCTAGTAGTAGTAGTAGTAGTAGTAGTAGTAGTAGTAGTAGTAGTAGTAGTAGTAGTAGTAGTAGTAGTAGTAGTAGTAGTAATAGTAGTAGTAGAAGCAGTAGTAGTAGTAGTAGTAGTAGTAGTAGTAGTAGTAGTAGTAGTAGTAGCAGTAGCAGTTGTAGTAGTAGCAGCAGCAGCAGCAGCAGCAGCAGCAGTAGTAGTAGTAGTAGTAGTAGTAGTAGTAGTAGTAGTAGTAGTAGTAGTTGTAGTAGTAGTAGTAGTAGTAGTAGTAGTAGTAACTACAAATGGCCGTTGTGTGGACTATCAGTTCAAAGCGAACGAAAACAAAGCATATATTCTAGTTCACTTTCTATTGTTTTCATATAATTTTCTTCTATGTTGTCTTATCTATAGATTTGGTGCTAGATTTCATCATTCTGCTAATGTCTCCATCTATGTAATCTACCTATAATATAACTTTCTCTTTACAAACCTTTTCTTTTGGCCAAAAACTTCTTTAAACTTTAAGCAAGGGAAACTTTTATTAAAATAAAAAGGAATCGTTAGCTTAAACTGTGCAGTGTGTTCTTTTAAAATAAAAGAGTGTAATGACCAAGAATTACGAAGATGGTTATTATCCTCTCGACTTATATGCTCGTTAACTGGAGGATGTGAATAATCAATAACTACAACCAAGAATAAAAGGCATTTGTAGCGCAGAAATGAAGTTCGTAACGAAGGCTTTGAAAATAATCAGAAATGATAGAGTATGCATTTAGACATTATCTATATCACTGTTCCTAATTTCAGTCCAGGTGAACGCCATGGCAGTTGTAGTTCAGATATCTTTGAGTACGATGAGACAATAAACTGTCCCATTAATCAGACACGACCAATTGGCAATGGTTACATCCTGAACTGTAGACTTTGCTTTTGACGTGTTGCCGTTGAAGGTGTTTGAAGTCGTAGGGTGTTGTTGATGGTAGTGGTGGTGTTGCTATTGCTGTTAGTGATGCTGTTGTTGTTGGTGTTATTGATGATGTTGGTGGTGATGTTGTTATTGTTGTTAGTGATGCTGTTGGTGGTGGTGTTGTTATTGTTGCTAGTGATGCTGTTGTTGTTGGTGTTGTTATTGCTGTTAGTGATGCTGTTGTTGTTGGTGTTGTTATTGCTGTTAGTGATGCTGTTGTTGTTGGTGTTGTTATTGATGATGTTGCTGGTGATGTTGTTATTGTTGTTAGTGATGCTGTTGTTGGTGGTGTTGTTATTGTTGTTAGTGATGCTGTTGGTGGTGGTGTTGTTATTGTTGCTAGTGATGTTGTTGTTGTTGGTGTTGTTATTGCTGTTAGTGATGCTGTTGTTGTTGGTGTTGTTATTGATGATGTTGTTGGTGATGTTGTTATTGTTGTTAGTGATGCTGTTGGTGGTGGTGTTGTTATTGTTGTTAGTGATGCTGTTGTTGTTGGTGTTGTTATTGATGATGTTGTTGGTGATGTTGCTATTGTTGTTAGTGATGCTGTTGGTGGTAGTGTTGTTATTGTTGTTAGTGATGCTGTTGTTGTTGGTGTTGTTATTGATGATGTTGTTGGTGATGTTGTTATTGTTGTTAGTGATGCTGTTGTTGTTGGTGTTGTTATTGCTTTTAGTGATGCTGTTGTTGTTGGTGTTGTTATTGATGATGTTGTTGTTGGTGTTGTTATTGTTGTTAGTGATGCTGTTGTTGTTGGTGTTGTTATTGTTGTTAGTGATGCTGTTGTTGTTGGTGTTGTTATTGTTGTTATGATGCTGTTGTTGTTGGTGTTGTTATTGTTGTTAGTGATGTTATTGTTGTTAGTGATGCTGTTGTTGGCGTTGTTAGTGATGCTGTTGGTGGTGGTGTTTTTAATGGTGTTAGTGATGTTGTTGTTGTTGTTGTTATTGTTGTTGGTGATGATGTTGTTGTTGGTGTTGTTATTGTTGTTAATCATCCTGATGGTGGTGGTGTTGGTGACGGCGGTGTTAGTGTTATTGTTGTCGATGATGGTAGTAGAAATGATAATTATAGTGATGTTGTTATTCTTGTCGTTGGTGGTGATGTTGTTATTGTTGTTAGTGATGCTGTTGGTGGTGATGTTGTTATTCTTGTTAGTGATGCTGTTGGTGGTGGTGTTGTTATTGTTGCTAGTGATGTTGTTGTTGGTGGTGCTGTTGGTGACGGCGCTGTTAGTGTTGGTTGTGTTGTTGTTATTGTTGGTGTTGTTGATGATGGTAGTAGAAATAATTATAGTGATGTTGTTATCCTTGGTGTTGGTGGTGATGTTCGAACCTCGTCGTATCGATTTATTCACATACGGACAAATCGATGGCATCGGGGACTGATGATGACTGGTTTTCGCCACCGTAGACTACCGACCACACTCGTGGCCTCTCACGCTGACATGAAGCCAATAATCTACCATCTCCACGGGAAATTATTGTGATTCTCTTGCTATCTCGCACAAGGAAAAGTTTGTAGCACACGACAGGCTTCATCAAAGCGGAGATAATGGTCAGTCTCTACTCCGTTAGTCAGGCCCATTTGTTTCAAGGTTGCCCCCTGGAGAGGTCACGTGTGGTAGGGATCAGCATGGTTCCTAGCTGGCGGATCATAGACCGATTGTGGTTTCATTAACGGTCACTACCAGTGCACACGGATATCTCCACGAGTCCTCCAGTCTTCACTCATGTATCACATGAGGAGAACCTCAGCACAGTGTAGCAACTCCGTAGAAACGACGAGGATCGAAATGAGAAAACACCTGAATAACATATTCCAACAACAACAACAACAACAACAACAACAACAACAACAACAACAACAACAAAAACACATAAATAGATAAAATAAAACAAGCACAATAGCATGAACAATCTGTTTTAGTGCCTGCTCTAAAAAAAAACATGATGGGGTTACGAATGCCTTGCGATGGTTTTCATACAATGGTATGAGTCTCTATCGTTCATAAAGCAATGAGAAACTTTTTTTCCCGCATATGCTTTACAGGACATCACTGTCAACACCACCATTTTACCGCTGCCGTTGATTTCTTGGCAAGATTACGCTCATTAGTTTGCCATAGCTGTCTGAGCGGCCGGCTCATTTATCCCGTAAGTTACCAACGCGGCGAGAACCGCTTCAAATTCTCGCACGCTGCGTTACCCTACATGGATAAACGGGATTACGGAGAAAGTCGTTTAACACCTAGGCCAGGGAGACCGGCAATGACAAACTACTGAACGTAAAACTTGCCAGGAATTACAAGCATCCAAATTCCTCCGAAGTCGGAGAGTGTCTGCCTGTACGGCGAGGAACCACCAGTCTGCACACCAATAAGCCAGACATGGGATAACTGATACTCACGCAAACCTCAAGCCCTGTATGACATCACACTGATGTTGGATAACAGGATGTCTTCATCCGACATACAGGACTTCGCGTTGGAGCTCAAGTCAACGAACACAAGCAAGTAAGCAACAAGCATCCATCCAAAAAAATGCTAGAGTTGACTGCTACTCCTGTATAGGATATGCTACTAACTCTGAAAAACAAAGACACGTGTTGTAACAGTTACTCTAGAGTTACTGTTAAAATTATGCATGACTTTTGCATGGAGTTCCGGTCAACCGCATGTTGATTTACTAGGCAATCATACGTTTTGTATTTTGGCATTACGCGATAGGGGTAGCGGCTAGACGCCTGCCTGTGCTACCGGTGGTCTCGGGGTTCGATCCGCGTCGGGACGGTTTCATCTTTTAAAAATTAAGCTGGGTTTTCATGTCGATCCAGCCTAAAACGGGCACCAAGAAATATCGTAGGAAGTAAATGAAGCCGGGTGTTATACCGACCACATCACCCACAGAGCAGAGCGCCGTTTGGTCTAAAAATATACGGCTATGCCCAGTGCACTCTGTGCGTGTGAAAGGGACCTTTTAAAGTTTGCCAGTCCTTTCTGAACGAGACGTCGTTTATTTATATCCAATTCGAAAAAAGAGTAGCCTAACGGCGCTGCCCGGCCAAAATTTCGAGTTAAAAATCTACCTAAAGTATTTCAGGATCCTTGTCGGTGCTACGGAGTTCGTGCACTGAGCTGAGTTTCTCCAGACTCAGGTTTGAGTTAGGAGGAGAACAGAGCACTTATGGGTTGCACCCGTGTGCCGTGATGTTGATTCATCGACTAAACTAAATTAAACTATGTATATCCAGCTTAATAGCCGGGTGCCTGGCCGAGGGGTTAGCAGCTTTCTCCGTTAACCCCGAATACTCTCGTGGTCAACGTGAGCGGACGAGAATTAGAAGTGGTTCGAGTCACGCCAGTGACTTATGAGAGTATGCAGCCGGTCGCTCAGAAAGGCGTGCTGATGAGCGTAATCTAGCCTAGGAATCAACATACAGCTGAAAGATGCTGGTGTTGACCGCAATATCCTGAAACAGGATGGAAACGCGGAAAAAAAAATAATCCAGCTTAATGTCACTTAGGCGTTGAACAGCCTACGTCACAAATCAGCGCATCAGAAATTTAAGAGCGCGCGTTCTTATACTTTCGGAACTATTGTAAGACCCAATAAACAAGGAAACACACACACACACTATACGACATTTTATATATGCCTCGGAAACGGAGCAAACACATGCATATTTAAATATGGCATGCTATGGTCGTATCAGTGACACGACCAGAAAGCCTTGAGATAAACAACAAGATCTGAATTGATTGAGGCTCCGGTACGCACCCCACATCCTGGTAACGACACTCTCAATGGACTAATACTCAATTGTGCCGTGTCGTGCGTGTTTAATTAGTTTTCCTATGCATTCTTCAAGAGCATCAGGGATCTTTTATTAAGAAGGCAGGCTGTAAACAAGATGCGACCAACGCTGGATTCGGCTGTAGGTCCCTGGTGGATGCAGCAGATGTCTATGACAAACAGACGTTCCTAAATATCTACCTACCTAAGTATTTATAAAGATGCTTATGTAAAAAAAACAACAGCAACAACAAGGTGCTGGTATTTAACATTATAACCGATTAAAGTGGCGTATGTCTAGCAATCTGATAAACAGTAAAACCTAAACATTGCAAGTAGTGTCTTCTTCTTCGTCTTCTTCCTCTTCCTCTTCTTCCTCCTCCTTCTTCATTCTTCCTCCTTCTTCTTCTTCCTTCTTCTTTCTTCGTCTTCCTTCTTCTTCTTTTTCTTTTTCTTTTTCTTCTTCTTCTTCTTCTTCTTCTTCTTCTTCTTCTTCTTCTTCTTCTTCTTCTTCTTCTTCTTCTTCTTCTTCTTCTTTCTTCTTCTTCTTCATCTTCTTCCTCTTCTTCTTCTTCTTCTTCTTCTTCTTCTTCTTCTTCTTCTTCTTCTTCTTCTTCTTCTTCTTCTTATCCCTAATGAAGAAAGGGTTCTGAACCTATCTCATGAGAAGACTTCCTAGTCTCAGTTATTTCTTTTATATCCTGCCTTGTCTTTCCCTCAGTGATCAAACCTTTCTCTTTCTCTTCTCCATACTCAGTTGTCTTTCCCAAAATGTTCATAAATGTCTCTTTCTCTTCTCCATATTCAGTTGTCTTTCCCACAATGTTCATAAATGTCTCTTTCTCTTCTCCATATTCAGTTGTCTTTCCCACAATGTTCATATCTCTTTCTCTTCTCCATATTTAGTTGTCTTTCCCACAATGTTCATATCTCTTTCTCTTCTCCATATTCAGTTGTCTTTCCCACAATGTTCATATCTCTTTCTCTTCTCCATATTTAGTTGTCTTTCCCACAATGTTCATATCTCTTTCTCTTCTCCATATTCAGTTGTCTTTCCCACAATGTTCATATCTCTTTCTCTTCTCCATATTTAGTTGTCTTTCCCACAATGTTCATATCTCTTTCTCTTCTCCATATTCAGTTGTCTTTCCCACAATGTTCATATCTGTCTATTACTCCTCTCCATATTCGCTTGTCTGTCATATTTAGCAGAAAATAATATCAAGATGTCAGCCTAACAAAAAAAAAACATCTCAATTTATTCTACCAAATTAATTAACAGATCTTCATTTTACTATTATCTTTGCAACGCTTACACAATAATATATTTTTTAAATTTATGTTTTACTGTTTCATGAAATCATTATTGTTGTCTTTGTTTGAGATTCTTTTCAGCTCCGAGCTAGCGTTTTGTCTTGTATTGTTTCCCCCTAGATGACATTTATATTACGTTTTTCATATTGGTTTCATGATTTTATAAAAAGTCTATGATTAAAGTAATTATGGAATTATATTTTGAATAATTGCTTGTGGTAATGATGGCTGCCGTTTAAAACAACATATTTGATTTCTTGCAATCATGCGCATGACACAGATCATGGTCGTAACTAAGAAGATAGAAATGTAATATACGGGTAAATGAGAATATTATTAAACAAGTGAATCGGTTCAACTATGTCTGAACAGTCATACCATCTGATGGGAGGTGTCTTGAAGAGATTAGAATAAGAATCACCATGGCGAAGTTAGCCTTTTGCAAGATGGAAAGCATACTCACCAATAAAACGATGTCAATTGCAACGAGAAAATGAATGTTGAAATGCTACGTAGATCTGTACTTTTGTATGGCTGTAAAAAGTGGACAATAAGCTGACAAGTTAACAACATATATTGGCAGTGGAAATGTGGTTTCTGAGAAAAATACAAAGAAAACCATGGACAAACAGAAAAACCAATCAGCAACTTCTACAAGAAGCAGATGAAATCCGTAAACTGATTACTGAAATTAGACGTAAACGGTCAAAATATTGTGGACACGTTATGAGAAGGAATAGATTAGAGAACTTGGTGACAACTGGCGAAATTGAAAGGAATAAACCAAGGGAAGGCAAAGAAGTTATTATCTAGATGGCTTAGCCAGATGGCACAATCGAGGCAAAAAAAAAACAGAGTTGATCCACGACTCTGGTGATCGCGTGCGAAACATGATCGCCCACGCTTATCAGTATGGCACGTAATGATGAATCTTGCCAGGTCACCGGACGTCAGGTCGATTTTTTGTGGGACGATTTGCATCTGCCAAGAAGTAGGTCAAATGCCTACCTAGCTTACATTCGTGACCTTCTGTTTTTGCTCATTCCAGCGAAGGCTAGCTTGAGAATTTAATTGGCAGGTATCCATTGGCACTTATAACAGTAAAGGATGTTTAGTTTTAGTTTAGTCGACGGATCAACATCACGGCATACGGGTGTAACCCATAAGTGCTCCGTTCTACTCCTAACTCAAGCCTGAGTCCTGAGAGTTGCAGCTCAGTGCACGAACTCCGTTGCACCGGCGAGGATCCTTAAATACTTTGGGTAGATTTTTAACTCGAAATGTTGCCCGGGCAGCGCCGTTATGCTACTCTTTCTCGATTTGCAACTGCCAAGGGATGTTTTACGTGCGCAACAATACACACTGGCGTCCAATCTCACTACCCAGAGACCAGGGGAAATTTTTGTTACTAGAAGTCGACGTGAAAAAAATCCCGGCCCTCACTGGGGCTTGAACACGGGACCTCCATCACTCAGTGCGGACACCATACCTTGAGACCACTCAGTCCCCTCAGAACAGTAATGTAAAGACGTAACTAGTATCTGATCTCTCCTTCTTTCTTTTATGTCTATGGATACTTATCTTGTGCATGTGAAATTATTTCTCGCGCCATTTCAATGACCAATCAGTCGCAGGCAATTTGGAAAGCAGATCATCTTGCGCTGATTTTCACAATATGCGCATAGGTCGTTCAGAAAGCAATAACAAACTCCTTGGATGTAAAATTGTCTAGAAAATCACAAACAGTCATAAAGGCTGGGGTTGAGTGTGACGTCCTGTGAAGGACATGCAGCTAATTGTTGATACATGTTCGTAAATACAAGTCATCTTTATCACATACTTACATTAATATTTCAGTTCTGTGACTGATTACTCTTAGTATTCTTATTGTTCTCCGTGACATATTTCGAGCAGACACAACCAGCAATTGAACTCTCTTTACAACAGTTTACATGTTCACAATTCTATGCCGTTCTCTCTCACCCCCCCCCCCCCCCGCCTTTGATTGTTTTTTTTAAATTTATATTTACTTGTAGCACCTCTCTCTCTCTCTCTCTCTCTCTCTCTCTCTCGCTCTCCCTCTCTTTCTCTCAATCTCTCTCTGACGCTCTCTCTCTCTCTCTCGCTGTTATTTATTCCTCACGCGCTCCATCTCTCTCTTTCGATCACTCACTCGTTCGCCCTCTCTCTGTCTCTCTGTATCTCTCTATTTCTCTATCTTTCTCTCTATTTCTGTCTGTCTCTCTCTTTTTTTTCTCTGTCTCTCTTTTTTTATCCCTCTTTCTCCTTCTTTCTATCTTTCTTTTTCTCTCTCTATTTCCGTCTTTATCTCTCTTCCCCACTCTACCTCAAACTCTCTCGTCCTCTTCTCTTCTCTCTACTTATGTCTCTCTCTTTCTTTCTCCATCTCTCTAGCCTTCTATCTTCCTTTTTTTCTCTTTCTAACTCTTTCTCTCTCCCTCTCTAACTCTCTTTCTCCCTCTCTAAATCTCCCATGCCAACACACATATTTGGCACGCTATTTTAACCCCCTCATCAACCTTTTCCGACTCTCTGTATGTCAAATGAATCTTCCAACCCTTGCAGCATTGAATCTGACATTGGAAAAACACGTTCCACGCACTTCACCCCAACCCGAACTGCAACAAGATCTGCAACTAGTTCGGATTCCGGGATGGATTTTAACGAGTGCAGTCAGTACCTTAAGAATTTGGAGAACTCAACCTCGGGATTAACACGGCACAGATCAAAGTGTCCCAGACAATACACCTACAGAGGCTCCGAGTTGTGTGTTTTTATTGGCGCGTGGGGAATTATTTACCTGAATAAATGTCTGTTTCATACCTCTCTCTCTCTCTCTCTCTCTCTCTCTCTCTCTCTCTCTCTGTGTGTGTGTGAGAGAGAGAGAGATATATATATATAGAGAGGGAGAGTACGTGAAAGGGGTAGAGAATATGTGTATATGCGTGTATTGAGATGTTGAGGTGCACGTTTTTCTTGATAGAGAGAGAGAGAGAGAGAGAGAGAGAGAGAGAGAGAGAGAGAGAGAGAGAGAGAGAGAGAGAGAGAGAGGATAAAGAAACAAAGTTCTCTAGTCTATTCCTTCTCATAACGTGTCCACAATATTTTGACCGTTTACGTCTAATTTCAGTAATCAGTTTACGGATTTAATCTGCTTCTTGTAGAAGTTGCTGATTGGTTTTTCTGTTTGTCCATTGTTTTCTTTGTACATATAACATTTGCACAATAGTGCGAACCAGAAATGTTGTGTTATCTCTCAACATAGTCCACCCGACTAGTAACACACGTGGTCCATCTGCCCGGTAACACACGTGGTCCACCCGACTGGTAACACACGTGGTCCATCTGCCCGGTAACACACGTGGTCCACCCGACTGGTAACACACGTGGTCCATCTGCCCGGTAACACACGTGGTCCACCCGACTGGTAACACACGTGGTCCATCTGCCCGGTAACACACGTGGTCCATCTGCCCGGTAACACACGTGGTCCACCCGACTGGTAACACACGTGGTCCATCTGCCCGGTAACACACGTGGTCCACCCGACTGGTAACAAACGTGGTCCATCTGCCCGGTAACACACGTGGTCCACCCGACTGGTAACACACGTGGTCCATCTGCCCGGTAACACACGTGGTCCACCCGACTGGTAACACACGTGGTCCACCCGACTGGTAACACACGTGGTCCATCTGCCCGGTAACACACGTGGTCCACCCGACTGGTAACACACGTGGTCCATCTGCCCGGTAACACACGTGGTCCACCCGACTGGTAACACACGTGGTCCATCTGCCCGGTAACACACGTGGTCCACCCGACCGGTAACACACGTGGTCCACCCGACTGGTAACACACGTGGTCCACCCGACTGGTAACACACGTGGTCCACCCGACTGGTAACACACGTGGTCCACCCGACTGGTAACACACGTGGTCCACCCGACTGGTAACACACGTGGTCCACCCGACTGGTAACACACGTGGTCCACCCGACTGGTAACACACGTGGTCCACCCGACTGGTAACACACGTGGTCCACCCGACTGGTAACACACGTGGTCCATCAGTTTGTTGAAGCTTTCTAGGGATGTTTGGGTGTAGCCTTAAACCAATTTTGCATTCCCTCGTTACCTCGTTACCTCGTTACCTCGTTACCTCGTTACCTCGTTACCTCGTTGTCATCCGCAAATCTCTGACCCTGCAAATAGGCTTATGGGTCCAAACAAGTGAAAGTCCAATGGCGCCAAGTCTGATCCGTATGCTGGATGTTTTAAGATCTCAAATTTTAGAGCACGCAATGTATCCACGTCTGGCCGGGCTCCCTGGCGTAGAAGTTAACGTCTTTCTCCGTAATCCCGTATATTCTCGTGAGTAACGCAGCTGCGCGAGATTCGGTAGCGGGTCGCGCCGCGTTGGTTACTTACGGGGGTGTGTGTGCCGGTCGCTCAGAAAGCAATGGCAAACTGTTGAGCGTAATCTTGCCTAGTACATCAACAGCAGCTGAGAAATGCTGGTGTTGTCTGTAACGTCCTGTAACCATGCAACATTGAGAGAAGCCCTCGGCGTTTCGGTCCTATCGCGGGCTTTAGTTTGTTCGCTAACAAACCTGTCACTGTATCAAACATTAGTCACAGTTTCGCCCTTTTCCTGGAAATACAGGGCCATTGATTTCCAGAAAGATAGTCATCACGATCTGTGAATGCACCATGCACTGATGAACGAAAGATGAGTGACTGGAAGGGCCGAACGTAAGACGGGCCAGCGTGCCCAATTTGTTACCATTCGAAAATAACGTTCGTTCGTTCGTTCGTTCGTTCGTTCGTTCCCGGCGGATTCTTGCTTCTTGATTTTTTTTCTTTACCAAAGACAACGGTTGTTTCCATTTCATCGCCTGTCTCTTACTCTCTGGTTCGTAATGATGCAACCATAGCTCGTCTTCTGATGCGGGAAAAAACATCTCCTGGTCGAGCATGACGGTCCAAAAGCTTCTGACGAATCGTCTGTGCTACACGTTTGTGATCACCGGAAAGCTGCCATGGGTCACATCTGCTGCACACTTACCTATAACCAAGAACATCATGGACAATTTTGTATCAAGCATCGTGACTCATCTTGAAACCAGGGCCTATTTCATCAATGGTGAGTTAGTTGTCTGTTGGTATGGATAAGCTGGTCGATCTGGCGTTTCACTCAGTCCCTTGCCACACTTGCAGGTCATCGATGACGTTTTATCATTATGAAAACATTCTACTCATTCATACACTCTTCCTTGACTCACGCAACTGTCCATACTGAACCATCATTCTTCTGTAGATTTCACAATGTCAGTCAGTCAGTCAGTCAGTCAGTCAATCAGTCAGTCAATCAGTCAGTCAGTCAATCAGTCAGTCAGTTAGTTAGTTAGTCGGAGTGGTTTCGCCTGATAGCGAGAGACACTGATAATAGGGGAAAGCTAATCCACACGTAAAAATCAGTCCACTGAACTAGAAGTAGTAGCACTTGTAGGGACTACTCTTGAGTTCATAGCGAGGGAACGAGAAAAAATAAATAATACAAATAAAATGTTATTAGACGAAATATTACAGTAAATACAGGGTATGCTCATATTGAGCGCATGCGGTCAGCTATGCAATAATCAATAAAAGTCTCAATACCATTAACTTGCTATTAAGCATTCTGAAGATATTACAAAGATAATCTAACCAAGTGCTACACCGTAATAAAATATGCACGGACAAACTTGATGCTTCTTAACTTAAACATGGCAAGCGCTAATCTCATTTGAAACCTAGATTTTATGGTGTTAGTTTAATAATATTAAACACACATACAAATACACAATTACTTGGGTCAGTTTTTTTTTTTTTTTTTTTTTTTTTGCGTATCCTTTACAGGACATCGCTGTCAACACCAGCATTTTATCGCTGTTGTTGATTTCTTGGCAAGATTACGCTCAGTAGTTTGCCATTGCTTTCTGAACGGCCGGCTCACTTATCCCGTAAGTCACCAACACGGCGAGAACCGCTACCGATTCTCGCGCGCTGCGAGACTCTACCTAGATAAACTAGATTACGGAGAAAGTCGCTTAACCACTCGGCCAAAGAGACCGGTAACTTGGGTCAGTAATTTTATATATTCTCTGTGAATATAATTTTAATACTTTACAACTTCTGCCAAACAATTTTATAATATCAATAATACTTTCAACTTAGTAAGATGTTTGTTATGTTTATACACTAAAATAATTTATAAACTAACAAACAAGTATAATAAACATATGTTTAAGTTACTGAGATATTTACTGTGTTTAAATACTCAAATAATTTATAAAACCCTAAAAATGTGTGATATATGTTCACGTTATTAAGATATTTGCTATATATCACAAACAGCTCACAAACCCTTACCCTTCACACGACTGTTTATTTATTTGTACACCATTCACCAATCAGTAAAGACGAAAACTGAGGCTGTTGAACTTACAGGATAAAAACAACTTTTTGATCAAGATGAACAAATATATACCCCTTACCCGTCATAACAGCACTTAACCTCTCGGCCACCACGACAATTCCGCCTACTGCACAAAGATGGTGCTATTTATGAAACATAAAATAGCCCGCATGACGTGTGCATTCATACCCCTGAGACAGTACTTATTGTGGTAGTGTGTTTACCATGCCACTTCTTGCAGTGTTTACACAATAGTCCACAATCCTGTTGGGGTCCAACTCCAATGTTAAGTAGTTCTCCCTTCATTGTTTACCAAACAGAAGCAAGGTTTACCGGTAGAAGGAAAATACGCCGACGAATGGCTGTATTATTACAAAGCGTTGTTTATCTATGTACCTGTCGAAGATAAGCAACAGAGCGAAAGGGAAAGAAAGAAAGAAAGAAAGAAAGAAAGAAAGAAAGAAAGAAAGAAAGAAAGAAAGAAAGAAAGAAAGAAAGAAAGAAAGAAAGAAAGAAAGAAAGAAAGAAAGATGGAGTATACCAGTGTTCTAATTGTAATAAATGGTTTGTGAACACAACAACAACGTTATAAATCATCAAAGGGCCCGATAAACAAAGATGCAAAGTTGTCACCGGCATGCAGTTCGTAATCCCGCATATCGCGTTGGAAACACAGCTCCGGGCATTAGTATGAGTGCCAGTCGTTCAGAAAGTAATTGCAAAATACTTAACGTAAACGTAAACTTATCCAGGAATCACACACAGCCATACAATGCTGGAGTTGACTGCCACGTCATGTAAAGGATATGCAAATAGCTTTATTCTTGTTTGTTTCTGTGACCAAACCCCATATCTGGGTCGAAGTGGTCCTACAACTGATGCAATCACTGTTAAATTCTTCCACTAGTCCACATACTTTCGCCCGCTGGCCCGATGCTCATCGAGGCGGGTTTAAACTCTAGACCAAAATCCCAGGTCGAATCAGACTAACAACTTTTCTATTTTCGCAGACACATTTTAACTCATGATTGTGGTTAATTAGTAATTGCTTTAGTTGTTCTTCGTGTGTTGATCCTTACAGCAGCACTGATTTGACGTTAGAGTTAACTACTCTAGGTTTGTCACCAAGTTCTTCAATCCATTTCTTCTCATAACATGTCCAAAAAATTTTGACTGTCTACGTCTAATTTCTCTAATCAGTTTACGATGTTCATTTGTCTCCTGTAGTACTTGGTCATTGGTTTTTCCAGACCGAGAGGAAAATACCTGGATGGCTTGGCCACATGGCATGGACGAGACAGGAACACTGAGCTGATCCACGACACTGGTGATCGAGTGAAATGGCGAGTCATGACCGCCCACGCTTTCCGGCATGGCACATGATTGATTGATTGACTCTAGGTTTGGTTAGTTGCATATTCTTTACAGGAAGTCGCAGTCGACCTCAGCATTTTTATACAGTGATTTCTTGGCAAATTTACGTTCAGTAGTTTTCCACTGCTTTCTGAACGACCGGGATTCATAGCGTTGTATTAAAACCAACGCTAGGGGTTTGTGATGCCAACTCTTCCGCAGCTCTCTTTTGCGAATTGCATCAGTGATGCTTTCTTCACAGAGCCGGCACACATTTTGATACCAGATTTAATTTGCTTTGACTTCAGCGCGTTCACTAGAGGTATGAAAGCTTCTATTGTGTTTGCTTTTCTTATTTTAATACCTCTATATGTCCCCCCTGCTCATTATTGACCACGTCATCCATCGAGTGCTGGACTCCATGGCTAAGGGTTTGCGGAAGCGATTCGTAAGTCCGCTTACCCGTGGTAGAATCACAGTTGCGACCGATTTGGCAGCAGACCGCGTTGCGCTGGGTTTTAACGTGTTGGTATGTGAATCGGTCGTTCAGAAATTAATGCCAAACTACTCAACGTAAACTTGCGAAAACATCAACAAAAGTAGTAAAATGCTGGTGTTGACAGCGATGTCCTGTAGATAGGATGTGCAAAAAAAAAAAAAAACAACAACAACAACAACAACATTCATCGAGTATCGACATGTCTATACAAACATGGAGCAAGAACCATTACCGAATACACTTTAAGGATGTATCTGTCTGTCTGTCCGTCTGTTTGTCTATCTAGCTTAACAATTACCTGTCTATCTGTCCGTCCGTCTAGCTACCTAACAACCTGCCTGCCTGTCTGTCCTCCTAAGTACCTGCCTGTTGGCACCCAGTCTCTCTGTAGTATACATATTTATATGTCTTTGTGTGTGGGACGTTGTGTGTGTGTGTGTGTGTGTGTGTGTGCGCGCGCGCATCTAGCCATGTAATAGCCAATCTGTCTGTCTATCTGTAAAAATTGCAACCGCCGCTCTTAATGTCTCGTCTGTCAATTTACTTCCCTGTCCCTCTCCTCCAATTTCTAATATCTAAATAAGATCTACTGATACAGCTTTATACATTCTTCCATTACTCAAACATTCATATGTCTCCAACCCAACATTTTCCCCGTCTATTAAAAAAAAAAAAGCCAGCAGCCAATTAGTTTATGAAAGTCAATGCAGAGAAAATTACATTCTGCTCAACATTAGGGGCATCAAACTAATGATATTTGATGCCTCGTTTCAGTTGTCATGTTTCTCCGCCTACACATACTCAGTCAAGCTGGTACGTGCGTAAGCAATATAAATCAGCTGCATATGCTTACAGATTTATCGGCTGAATAGAGTTAATTCCATCTGACTCGAGGGGTCTTAACTTTATCCCGCATTGTCCTAATTATAATTCATGTTATTACATTAAGGGGTAACGACACCATGTCTGTTCCATGATGAGGATAATATTTATCACTATCATCGTCAAAAGCCTTGCCGTCTGGCGTGGGCGAAAACGTTTCCCCACATCTTGCTATCTCCAGCAGCATGTGTGCGTGTGTGTGTGTGTGTGTGTGTGTGTGTGTGTTTGTGTGCGTGCGTGTGTATGTGTGTGTGTGTGTGCGTGTGTGGGCTGGGTCCCTTCCATGTCATGGTACAAGACTGTCAAGAGCCTTCTGTCGCTCTCTTCCTATGTCTCACTTTTCATAAATTTGTCCAGTTGTGACAACATGCCCCCCCCCACCCCCCCCCCATATAGCCCAATGTGGTTTTGGGTTAGTGAACGCAATTTCACAATCCCTGCATGCGGCGTTTGAAGTCAGCGGTAGATCATTTGATTTTCACAATGGTATGAACGTCGGCTGATCAATAATAATACTGGAAAAATATAAAAATACTTGAGGCAAAATTCCCTAGAAAACCCAATCACAAACAGCTAATAAATGATGGGGTTCATTGCAACGTCCTTTGAAGTAATTTTTTTGTCATAAAATCATTCTAGTTTTTATATCTTTTTCTTTTCAATTCTCTTAATGCTGTAAACAAAAAAAATAATGAGTGCTTGTTTCTGGTGTTTGTGATCTGTTGCTTTTTGTTTTAGCCTCTTTCAACATGATTAGATTACTCACTTTGACCGTCCGAGGAATTTTCAGCATTCTTCTGTAAAACCACATCTTCGTGAATTTTTTGCTTGTTTAGTCATTCCCCAGGATTCGCAAACATTTCGTTAAAACTAGGTCTATGTTATATATATATTCAATTTGTAATCTACATTGACAGGGACTGATTGCATAAGATGTTCTTCATTTTATAAAACGCAGTTGTTGCTTGTTCTATTCTGTTCTCTATCTCTGTGATAATCGTTCCTCTGATCTTATCCACGTGTCTATATTTTTGAATTGTGATTTTAAAACCATTTACTTTCATTACTTCTGTCTTCCTATTATTCAACCTGAAGCCGGATTTCGTCACTTTCTTCAACCACTGCATTCATCATTTTCTGTAGTTCCTTTTCATGTGTTGCTATTAAAATGATATCCTGAGTATCATTATGAACATCACCATCATGTGTCCTGCCAGCTGGCGGGAGCGTGCATGCATCTGCGTCGATCTCGAACCCTGGCGTCGTAGATCAAATCTATTGATGATACTCCCGCAAGCCACAGGTCGTCTATCAAGGCGTACTACAGTGCGTTCAGTCCATCCAGGCATGTCATAGGCCAAGTCCACCCAGGCATGCCACAGGCCCAGTCCATTAAAGCATGATACAATACCAGTCTATCAAGGCATGCCACAGGTTCAGTCTATCAAGGCATGCCACAAGTCCAGTCTATCAAGGCATGCCACAAGACCAGTCTATCAAGGCATGCCACAAGACCAGTCTATCAAGGCATGCCACAGGTCCAGTCTATCAAGGCATGCCACAGGTCCAGTCTATCAAGGCATACCACAAGACCAGTCTATCAAGGCTTGCCACAAGACCAGACTATCAAGGCATGCCACAAGACCAGTCTATCAAGGCATGCCACAGGTCCAGTTTATCAAGACATGCCACAGGTCCTATCAAGGTATGCCACAGGAAAAGTCCATCCAGGCATGCCACAGGTCCAGTCTATCAAGGCATGCCACAGGTCCAGTCTATCAAGGCATGCCACAGGACCAGTCTATCAAGACATGCCACAGGTCCAGTCTATCAAGGCATGCCACAGGACCAGTCTATCAAGACATGCCACAGGTCCAATTTATCAAGGTATGCCACAGGAAAAGTCCATCCAGGCATGCCACAGGTCCAGTCTATCAAAGAATGCCACAAGACCAGTCTATCAAGGCATGCCACAGGTTCAGTCTATCAAGGCATGCCACAAGACCAGTCTATCAAGGCATGCCACAAGACCAGTCTATCAAGGCATGTCACAAGACCAGTATATCAAGGCATGCCACAGGCCAGTATATCAAGGCATGCCACAGGTCCAGTCTATCAAGGCATGCCACAAGTCCAGTCTATCAAGGCATGCCACAGGACCAGTCTATCAAGGCATGCCACAAGTCCAGTCTATCAAGGCATGCCACAGGTCCAGTCTATCAAGGCATGCCACAAGACCAGTCCATCCAAGCATGTCACAAGTCCAGTCTATCAAGGCATGCCACAGGACCAGTCTATCAAGGCATGCCACAGGTCCAGTCTATCAAGGCATGCCACAGGTCCAGTCTATCAAGGCATGTCACAGGACCAGTCTATCAAGGCATGCCACAGGTCCAGTCTATCAAGGCATGCCACAGGTCCAGTCTATCAAGGCATGCCACAGGACCAGTCTATCAAGGCATGCCACAGGTCCAGTCTATCAAGGCATGTCACAAGTCCAGTCTATCAAGGCATGCCACAGGACCAGTCTATCAAGGCATGCCACAAGTCCAGTCTATCAAGGCATGCCACAGGTCCAGTCTATCAAGGCATGCCACAGGACCAGTCTATCAAGGCATGCCACAGGTCCAGTCTATCAAGGCATGTCACAAGTCCAGTCTATCAAGGCATGCCACAGGACCAGTCTATCAAGGCATGCCACAAGTCCAGTCTATCAAGGCATGTCACAAGTCCAGTCTATCAAGGCATGCCACAGGACCAGTCTATCAAGGCATGCCACAGGACCAGTCTATCAAGGCATGCCACAGGTCCAGTCTATCAAGGCATGCCACAGGTCCAGTCTATCAAGGCATGCCACAGGACCAGTCTATCAAGGCATGCCACAGGTCCAGTCTATCAAGGCATGCCACAGGTCCAGTCTATCAAGGCATGCCACAAGACCAGTCTATCAAGGCATGCCACAGGACCAGTCTATCAAGGCATGCCACAGGTCCAGTCTATCAAGGCATGCCACAGGTCCAGTCTATCAAGGCATGCCACAGGTCCAGTCTATCAAGGCATGCCACAGGTCCAGTCTATCAAGGCATGCCACAGGTCCAGTCTATCAAGGCATGCCACAGGTCCAGTCTATCAAGGCATGCCACAGGACCAGTCTATCAAGGCATGCCACAGGTCCAGTCTATCAAGGCATGCCACAGGTCCAGTCTATCAAGGCATGCCACAAGACCAGTCTATCAAGGCATGCCACAGGTCCAGTCTATCAAGGCATGCCACAGGACCAGTCTATCAAGGCATGCCACAAGTCCAGTCTATCAAGGCATGCCACAGGTCCAGTCTATCAAGGCATGCCACAGGACCAGTCTATCAAGGCATGCCACAGATCCAGTCTATCAAGGCATGTCACAAGTCCAGTCTATCAAGGCATGCCACAGGACCAGTCTATCAAGGCATGCCACAAGTCCAGTCTATCAAGGCATGCCACAGGTCCAGTCTATCAAGGCATGCCACAGGACCAGTCTATCAAGGCATGCCACAGGTCCAGTCCATCCAAGCATGCCACAGGTCCAGTCTATCAAGGCATGCCACAAGACCAGTCTATCAAGGCATGCCACAGGTCCAGTCTATCAAGGCATGTCACAAGTCCAGTCTATCAAGGCATGCCACAGGACCAGTCTATCAAGGCATGCCACAGGACCAGTCTATCAAGGCATGCCACAAGTCCAGTCTATCAAGGCATGCCACAGGTCCAGTCTATCAAGGCATGCCACAGGTCCAGTCTATCAAGGCATGCCACAGGTCCAGTCTATCAAGGCATGCCACAGGTCCAGTCTATCAAGGCATGCCACAGGTCCAGTCTATCAAGGCATGTCACAAGTCCAGTCTATCAAGGCATGCCACAGGACCAGTCTATCAAGGCATGCCACAGGACCAGTCTATCAAGGCATGCCACAAGTCCAGTCTATCAAGGCATGCCACAGGTCCAGTCTATCAAGGCATGCCACAGGACCAGTCTATCAAGGCATGCCACAGGTCCAGTCCATCCAAGCATGCCACAGGTCCAGTCTATCAAGGCATGCCACAAGACCAGTCTATCAAGGCATGCCACAGGTCCAGTCTATCAAGGCATGTCACAAGTCCAGTCTATCAAGGCATGCCACAGGACCAGTCTATCAAGGCATGCCACAGGACCAGTCTATCAAGGCATGCCACAAGTCCAGTCTATCAAGGCATGCCACAGGTCCAGTCTATCAAGGCATGCCACAGGTCCAGTCTATCAAGGCATGCCACAGGTCCAGTCTATCAAGGCATGCCACAAGACCAGTCTATCAAGGCATGCCACAAGACCAGTCTATCAAGGCATGCCACAGGCCAGTATATCAAGGCATGCCACAAGACCAGTCCATCCAAGCATGCCACAGGTCCAGTCTATCAAGGCATGCCACAAGACCAGTCCATCCAAGCATGCCACAGGTCCAGTCTATCAAGGCATGCCACAAGACCAGTCCATCCAAGCATGCCACAGGTCCAGTCTATCAAGGCATGCCACAAGACCAGTCCATCCAAGCATGCCACAGGTCCAGTCTATCAAGGCATGCCACAAGACCAGTCCATCCAAGCATGCCACAGGTCCAGTCTATCAAGGCATGCCACAAGACCAGTCCATCCAAGCATGCCACAGGTCCAGTCTATCAAGGCATGCCACAAGACCAGTCCATCCAAGCATGCCACAGGTCCAGTCTATCAAGGCATGCCACAAGACCAGTCCATCCAAGCATGCCACAGGTCCAGTCTATCAAGGCATGCCACAAGACCAGTCCATCCAAGCATGCCACAGGACCAGTCTATCAAGGCATGCCACAGGACCAGTCTATCAAGGCATGCCACAGGTCCAATTTATCAAGGTATGCCACAGGAAAAGTCCATCCAGGCATGTCACAAGTCCAGTCTATCAAGGCATGCCACAGGTCCAGTCTATCAAGGCATGCCACAGGTCCAGTCTATCAAGGCATGCCACAGGTCCAGTCTATCAAGGCATGCCACAAGACCAGTCTATCAAGGCATGCCACAAGACCAGTCTATCAAGGCATGCCACAGGCCAGTATATCAAGGCATGCCACAGGCCAGTATATCAAGGCATGCCACAGGACCAGTCTATCAAGGCATGCCACAGGTCCAGTCTATCAAGGCATGCCACAAGACCAGTCCATCCAAGCATGCCACATGTCCAGTCTATCAAGGCATGCCACAGGTCCAGTCTATCAAGGCATGCCACAGGTCCAGTCTATCAAGGCATGCCACAGGTCCAGTCTATCAAGGCATGCCACAAGACCAGTCTATCAAGGCATGCCACAAGACCAGTCTATCAAGGCATGCCACAGGCCAGTATATCAAGGCATGCCACAGGCCAGTATATCAAGGCATGCCACAGGACCAGTCTATCAAGGCATGCCACAGGTCCAGTCTATCAAGGCATGCCACAAGACCAGTCCATCCAAGCATGCCACAGGTCCAGTCTATCAAGGCATGCCACAGGACCAGTCTATCAAGGCATGGCACGGGTTCAGCAAAGTTTCTCTAGGTCTGCCCCTTCCTCTTCTGTCACTGATATTTCCAGACGTCGCGGTGTTTCTGTTAGCCTTTCTTCTCATTACATGATCAAAGAACACTATTTATCCTCTGCTTATGCTGATATTTATGTCCGGTCTTGGACAGATATGACTAAGCTATTATATAGCAGTAGACGGTACTACCTGCTTTCTGTTAGAGCAGAATGTTGTTCGGCGCTCACCAAACCCGACACCCCATACTATGCCAACGGCTTCGGGCGGAGGGACGCAATTTGGAGGATACAAGCCTTACCCTAGTGCGAGGAAATTCAACCTAAAGACTATATTTCATGGCAGAGCATACCAGGCCCTAAGCCTTGGTCGGCAACTGGTTTAGGATGGAAGCTCCGACCACAGGACAGTTAGAATATTACTTTGCTGCTTCTGCAGCTTGTATTATTCCAGACGTATTGGTGTTACCTTTCCCCTGGAGTAAACTAGTCAGGTCAAGAGAGGGATCACGCTGCATGGGCAGCACATGGTCTTTAACTTCAGCCCAGGTTTTATGCCATGGAGAGGACTCCATTTTACAAACTATCGTCTGTATGGGCGGCTTGGTGTCAGTCTTATGTTGGTTTATAATGTTCAGCATACATTAGCCTTTCCAGACACTCGTAGTTAGTTGCTCTGGCAGTCCAAGAGTTCGCAACATGGTATCAGATGCCACATCTCCGTTGCCTCCAGGCTCCTCCTTATCTGCCCGTTCCAGTTCGATGATTAAATGTCAGACAACATATCAGGTTACATACAGCATTTCAGTATTATCTTTCTAACATACAATGGGCCGTTCTCCGTGGCGAAGGTGTTATGGACGCGGTTCGTGACCCCGCATACACGCGTTCGAAACATAGCTGCGCATGATTTGGCAGCAGACCGCGTTGCGCTGGACTTTTACGAAATGGTATAGTTGCCAGTCGTTCAGAAAGCAATGGCAAACCACTGAACGCAAAATTGCCAAGGATACCATCAACTGCAAACAATGCTGGTGTTGACTGCAAACGTCCTGTAAAGGATGTGCAACTAATTTAACTTAACATAAAATGGCAGTGACTTATTGTTTAACAAACGTAGGTAAGTAGGCGGGGTCGGTCGGTAGGTAGGTAGGTAGTAGGGGAGTATGTAGGTATTTTAGTAGGTGGTAAGTAAATCGGCAGTAGGTGGTTAACTAAAAGGTAGGAAAGAGTGTAGTAACAATGTAGGTAGGTAGCTAGGGAGGTAAGTAGGTAGGAAGGTAGTTAGTAAAATAGGCAGGCAGGCAGGCAGGCAGGCAAGCAGGCAGGCAGGCAGGATAGGCAGGCAGGCAGGCAGGCAGGTAGTTAGGTAGGTAGGTAGGTAGGCAGGCAGGTAGGCAGGCAGGTAGGTAGGTAGGTAGGTAGGTAGGTTGTTAGGTAGGTAGGTAGGTAGGTAGGTGGGTAGGTAGGTAGGTATGTAGGTAGGTAGGTAGGTAGGTAGGTAGGTAGGTAGGTAGGTAGGTAGGTAGGGTAAGGTAGGTAGGTAAATATGATGGCACACCAGTGAAATTATTTGGTGAAAATATCACCGTAAAAATTCCAAAAAACCTAACAAAGAAAGCAAATTAGAATGTATGTAAAATCCAGATATAGGTTAAGCTACGTCAAGCACTTACAGGATTTAAGAAAAGAGAAAGGCAGCCCTCTGTCTGCTGGTGTGGAGTGATTCATGCCATCGAAACGCTCGCAAATCATGCAACAGCCCTGATCGTTTGCATCGCAGACGATACTTTACACTAATGAAGCAAGGCGCGAGATCTGTTTGCAGCCACGGCTGATATGTTTGCGGAGGGAAAATAATGGAGTAGATAAACTTTTGTGTAACATGGCAAAGTAAAGGTCTATGTTCCGCGACATTGGGGTGATTTGGGTATACTGCGCTAATCTCATATCTGTATAGATAATCGACTCTCGATGAACGATATGGTGGATATGGTGAATATCACGCTGTTCGTATACACTTCCCATGGTATGTCTTGGTGCCCATTTTATGTTGGGCCGTTCTAGGAAACAGGTCAATTTTTTTTTTTAAACCGTCCCAAGGAGGATTCGAACACATGATGAAAGGGCCGGCAGGCATGCTTGCTAGCCAATGTGTTTCCGCGACTCACATTGTTGGTTGTATCTTTTATAATTTAAGTCTATCCGTCAGGTCTTCCCAGAAGAACATCTCTACTGGCCCGTACGAAAAAGTGGTGTAGTGGTTAATGCGATCGATTACCATTACAGTGGTCCAGGTTTCATCCACAGTAGTTGCATGGTTTTGTGTACGGTCTTTAAGTTCTGATGTTGGAGTCAGGGTGGTGCAATAGCTAGCATGAGTGGCTGCCGCCCCGGTAGACAAGGGTTCGAATTCGCATCAAGGCGAGTTTTAACACATTGACTTAAGCACCCTGGTCGATCCAATGAGACACACACACACACACAGGCACACACAGGCACACACACAGGCACACACACACACAGGCACACACACACACAGGCACACACACACAGACACACATACAGGCACACACATACACACACACACTCACACACATACACATACACACACACTCACACACACACTCACACACACATACACACACACATACACACAAACACCTTCATAAACGCTTATTTCTTAAACCCACCATGAACTTCCTTCTAAATTATAACTGATTTACAGGTACAATAATCTATTAAAATATAAATGGTTAGCATGTGAAATAATCTACTAAAATATAACTGGTTAGCATGTGAAATAATCTATTAGAATATAACTGGTTAGCATGTGAAATAATCTATTAAAATATAACTGGTTAGCATGTGAAATAATCTACTAAAATATAAAAGGTTAGCGTGTGAAATAATCTACTAAAATATAAAAGGTTAGCGTGTGAAATAATCTACTAAAATATAAAAGGTTAGCATGTGAAATAATCTACTAAAATATAAAAGGTTAGCATGTGAAATAATCTACTAAAATATAAATGGTTAGCGTGTGAAATAATCTACTAAAATATAAAAGGTTAGCATGTGAAATAATCTACTAAAATATAAAAGGTTAGCGTGTGAAATAATCTACTAAAATATAAAAGGTTAGCGTGTGAAATAATCTACTAAAATATAAAAGGTTAGCATGTGAAATAATCTACTAAAATATAAAAGGTTAGCATGTGAAATAATCTACTAAAATATAAATGGTTAGCGTGTGAAATAATCTACTAAAATATAAAAGGTTAGCATGTGAAATAATCTACTAAAATATAAAAGGTTAGCGTGTGAAATAATCTACTAAAATATAAAAGGTTAGCGTGTGAAATAATCTACTAAAATATAAAAGGTCAGCGTGTGAAATAATCTACTAAAATATAAAAGGTTAGCGTGTGAAATAATCTACTAAAATATAAAAGGTTAGCATGTGAAATAATCTACTAAAATATAAAAGGTTAGCGTGTGAAATAATCCACAGACTGTCTGGGTGTCATAACCGTGTTTTCATCTTGTAGCTCATCACTCATAACTTGTGTGCACGTCTCACGCTGGCTCCGATTTCCTCTGTTGCATTTCTAAGGTGTGCTGACTAATTCCCCATACGAGTTTGGTTGGCAGGCCTGATATTGGATCTGTTTCATTGTGGGTACACGGAAGCGCGTTTGTCTATAAGCAAGGGTTGGGAATTTTTTTTTTCCTGCGAATATTTATAACAGCTTTCGCAGACCTTACGAAATTGTCCACTTAAATATAAGCCTACTGTATGTTGTCAAACATTTAATTCATCATCATCATTAGCATCTTCCACCTTTGATGTTAAGCGGCGTGAGGAGGAATTTGTTGCCGCTCCAGCTTTCGATGGGTGTCGCTGAATTGTGTCACTCCGTGTGATTGTACCATGTCTTTGATGTTATTAATCCATTTTCTTCTCGGGCGTCCTCTTGCTCTGGGGGTAGATTTTCTTTGATGTAGGGCCAGTGCTGGTATTTGATTTGTTGCTTTCCAATAAAATGGCCAACCATTTGATCTTCTGTCTTTCAATATATGTGGCACGAGCTGTTGATCTCACTGTCTGTCTGATAGCATCATTTCTTACTCGGTCTCGGATAGTTAAGATTGCAGCTCTCCCTAAGCATCTCATCTCAAGCATCAAGTGTTGACTTTGCAAACATTTAATCAATTCATGACTAATCTGATGGATGGAACTGCTTCTCTTTGGTGAGGCTCGTCATGCTAGCTGGATATTGTGATGCTCTTCTGGCAACTATTTTTGTCCAGTATGGAAAAGGCCAGTATGGAGCGCACTCGACTCTGCCATGGTAAGTTTTGACAAATGATTTCGCGGGCTTTAAACGGTCCGCCGGCCGGAAGTTCCCAGCCTGTAGCCTAAAGTCTGGTCAGCATGCTGTTGTGTTTGCAATGATCATATGTAAAATGTTTTAAATAATCTTCTTCCCCGGCCATTGATTGAATGGATTGCTCACATCTGGTAATGCACCCCGACCAACCCAGTAGGAGATGAGTTGGCACAGTGGCTACCCGGCTAGCTGGCCGGTTCCATGGCCTGCCGGTCCTGTGGTCTGCCGCCCCTGTGGTCTGCCGGCTCAGTGGTCTGCCGGCCCGGTGGTCTGCCGGCCCGGTGGTCTGCCGGCCTGGTGGTCTGCCGGCCCAGTGGATTGCCGACCCGGTGGTCATACCCCCAATCCCAGTCCAGGTGGGATTTTTTAAAATTGATCTGGGCTCTCAGGTCTACCTGGCCTACATTCGGTGCCAGGAAATTTCTTCGGAAGTAAAGACAGCCAAGGCGACGCTCACCACAGCACCAATAGAGTGCCGATCGATGAAACATATAAGGTTAGCCCCATATGCACTATATTGCTCATGATGTAAATAGGCATCTTTTATATCTTTCAACTGTCTTAATTAATGGGCCGCTTGTAAGTTAGAATCTCTTGCAACTGACTGTTTTTAGTTTATTCTAATTTAATGTAATTCTTCTTTACCGACACTGCGGCGAAGGGTTTACGAAAGCGATTCGCAAATCCGCTTAATGCGTTTGAAAAACAGCTACATGTGATTTGGCAGCAGACTGCCTTGCGCTGGTTCTCATACAATGGTATGAGCGTCGGTTGGTCAGAAAGCAATGGTAAACTACTGGAGGTAAATTTGCCTAGTAAATCACAGTCAAAAAATGCTGGGGTTGCTGCGACGTCCTGTAAAGGACATGGAACTAATTTCTTGTCCTTGTATCAATCTCGTAGATAGGCACTTTGGTTCCCGGTAGAGAGAAAATTCTCTCATCTCATCTCATCTCATCTCACCTCATCTCACCTCACCTCATCTGATCTGATCTCACCTCATCTTATCTCAACCTTTTCCTCTTGTACCCTACGGTATCGAGGTGAAACATAAACAGCGGGCTAGTGTCCGTTTAAGGACTTCATATATCATTATTCCCGTGAACTCTGTCATTCCCTCTGTCCATCGTTTACATGGTCGGCCTCTTTTTCTGGTTCCGCTTGGTCTGTACATCGTTGCTTGTTGTGGTGTACTGTTAGTTGGTAGCCTAGTCATATGGCCAAACCATTTAACTTGCTGTTTTCTGATGACATCTAGCGCTGATATAACACCTACTTTAGTCCTGATTTCTTCATTTCTACATCAACTCCGATAAATATACAAACACCTTTTCATGTCTTAGACGACCTGGACTCCAGTGCGTGGAACGTAAGGATTCAAACCCACCGTCTTCCAGAGGATTCACATTCAATACAACAACAATTTATCTAATAGAAAGAAGACCTCTTCCGTGAATGTTGTAGCACATTTGTGAAACTGCATTAAAGCTGTCAGAATACAATGAGTGAATCTTCTTCAGCTTCTTCTTCGCTCACCTGACGAAATTAATAACGTTAGTAACATGTTCTTTTCCAAAATGTTGCAATCAATCCCAGCATTTACTCTTTGTTTGTGATTAGCTATGCAATTTTACGTTCAGTAGTCTACCGTTGCTTTCTGAACGGCCGACGTTCATACCACTGAAACAACGCAAAGCAATCGGATTTCAAATCGTCTGTGGCTTATTTCGAACCGTCGGTAAATCGTGAAACTGCGGTCACTAACTCATAGGCCAAAGACGCAATTAAAAAAAAAAAAAGGAAATTCCAAATAAGCGCATCTTTTCAAAACAATAAACAGGAATAATTGGGAGGAGGAACAGAATATAGCAATTTATCCGAAACGCAATAAAGCGGGTCATGCCTGTATTTGGGAATTAAGATGTAACAAACTGTGATAAGACATGTGGATGTACCGGGGAAATCTTATCCAAGCACATCTTGGCACTCGCGGTGAACATGTTTGCCCCTTATCAAACCAATCAGAGTGTTTTTCTTTGGCTTTATCTCCGTGTCGACTCCAAGTATAAACGCAAACATAAAATGTGCGATTGCAACGTAGATAGACACGAACCGGATCAACCATCGGCTACTACCAGCAGAATCAAGCCATCGCTAGTTGGAAATTTATAGACAAAACCCATGGTGCGCTCCGGCTTAGTTGCTCCACTTCTAAAGTTCTATCTTATGTTGTAAAAGAAAATAGCTTATTTTGGCTTGTATATGTCTTGTAGAAGACCCTTATAATGATTTATGATACCTCCGTGGACGTTGAAGGTAGGGGGTCGATCTTCGGACATCTTCAGCAGTAGATTATTTCTCTGATTCATTAGTTAGATAGGGCAGAATGTTAGACGGGCCTTCGTGTCCAATTTTTAACCTTTTGGAAATAAAGATTGTTCTTTTGTTTGTTCGTTCGTTCGTTCGTTCATCTGTTCATTTTTTTCCGGGTACTCCACAGTGAGATGGTATTTAGTGTATGGTGACCTTACGCTGGCTGCCAAGTTCAGAAAGCATTATCCGTAGAACTGGCAATTTCCCAGACAGGAGCGCCTCAAGTACTGATTTTTCATCTGTCAATAGCACCACAGGTTTCACACCTGGTAGTTTGTAATTTCTCTGTCTTAATTGTCTGTGAATGGGTAATAAACACATATACTTCTCTACTGCAAATACTTGCATGAATACAGTCAGTCAGTCAGTCAATCAGTCAGTTAGTTAGTCGACAGATCATCCTCATTGCACATCGAACCATTCAGTCCATAAGTGCTCGTATCCCCTTCTCAGTAAATCTTGCAGCGGGTAGCAGCTAACGTGCCAGTTCTGTGTTGGTTTATTAATCTTCTTTGGCTTCCTGCATAGTGTTCTTGTTTGGCCACACCGCTTTTAACTTGCTGTTCTCGCCGTCTGACCACGGGTGTAGATTCACAGTCATCACTTGGTTCTCGCAAACGACTTTACTCCTCGTAAAGCATTGAGTATATCAGTCTGGTCCATGGATATACTGATCTCAGGGTTATACTGATATACTTACGTGGATATTCTGATCTCAAAGCTAATAAATCACAAACAGTCCAAAATTATCGGGCTGGTTGCAGCGTCCTATAAAGGACATGCAACTAACTTAAACAAAAAGCTAATTCTTAGCGATGTTTTGATTCATGAATTCGACACGACTCTTGCGGATCAAAGTCTTTGTGTTTTTATTCCCTCCATATCAACCCTCCAAATGTAAGTAACGACCTAGAAAGAGCGATGCTTAAAAAGATAGACACGAACTGGACGAGTATGGGTTTTCCACTGAAACAAGTGATTTCTGTCAAGAAGCGTCTACATGAATTGGTGTAACCATTGCACTAGTTTTGAGTTTCAGTACCGATCGCGCACACTAAGTTAGCGCCTGGACTTGTAGAGGGAAAGTAAAGGTCTGCTACACTCTCCCGTGAATTTGAAACTTTGGTACCGGATCGGGTGATCAGTCTCTTCGCCAAGGTTATTCCTGTACGCCCTTTCCGGGGCTTAGGCGACTAGATTGTCAATGCACGGGACTCAAAGGTTTGAACTCACAGACTTCAATGTGATTCACAAGCAACGAAGCTACTAGCAAGACAGTTGTTACTCTGTGGCGAAGTGGTTAACTGCTTGCCTCGCGCTCCGAAGAATATGGGTTCGATTCTGAACTCCAGCACACTGTTCAGGAGTGCATTCTGTTTTCTTTAAACTTCGGGGGGACTTAGCTGGAGCTAGGGAGTTCGTGCTTTGTGCGACGTCATCGGCAGCCTGCCCTGGAGAACGAGACCGAGCTATATGTGATAAAACTCGTTGCAATGAAGTCGATCTTACGTTTTTGAACCCTTTAAGCTATTACACTAATCCACACTTTCCGAATTGTCACGCTACTCCATCTTGACACCGTTGCACTTTGTATGTCCAGCACATTTGTGTTACCTTAGTCAGGTCCCTACCCTTTGACCAGTTCTATTCGAGAGATCTTTTAAATAGCTAAGCTACTGCCGCCGCCGAACGAGCGAGCGAGCGAATATGGCAGTATGAAGGTTTTACCAACGTGAAATGAAGAACGCAAGAATAATAGCGTTGAACGTTAGAAAACAAAAGAGTCAAACGGAAATAGATGACCTAGTACGTGACCGATGAGAGCAGTCTAAAATCACTCTGGTTGTAAACAAAGTTAAGGTGGCAGCATGATTTACTTTTACAGTCGAAAAACAGTCTGGATGTAAACAGTTAACGTGGCAGGATGATTTATTTTATAGTAATTAACCCTCTAGTTAGAATAGATTAAAATAGCTGACTATGTAATTATCGTTGTTCCTAATAGTTTACCCAATCAAGCTAACTGCATCTGTTTTTAAAAACAAAGAAGGGTTAAGTACTAAAGGCAGTAGAGTGGACTTCAACACACCGGACTGTATCCCATCTGGCTCGGTCTCTCTGCAAAGCTGCAAGCCGCCTGCCAATATCACCACACTAGGCAGCAACTTTGTGGCTCTAGCGGAAAACACCCAGGGTATCCGGGGAATGGCACTCGAAGTCTGAGCGACTCAGGTCGAAAACAAACCCACGTCCTTTAGACTTCGAGACAGAAAGATTGACCACTTCGCCACGAGGACCCTTAAACATGATGAACCCCGTACATTGCCTACAGCCGAGACTGAATTGGAGACCTTAAGATCTTTAGTCTAATGCTCTACCAATTGAAATGTTTAGGCCACTATTTTTTGCAAGTGCTGTTACAGTTAGTTGCGTGTCCTTTATAGGACATTGCAACCAACCCCAGCATTTATTGTCTCCTATTTACTAGACAAAGTCAGTTCAGTAGTTTACCATTGCTTTTTGAACAACAAACGCCTTTTACCATTGAAACCAACACAAAACGATCTGCTTCTAAATCACGCACGTCTGATTTCGAACCCTCGACTCGGTGTGTCGGGGAGTTGTGCCAACGCAGCTTCACTATCCCCTATGCCACAGCGCCGGTTACAGGTGTTACTAATTGTTTTAACTGATTCAGTGCCGAAGGATATTATATCGCCAACTGTTGCTTCCCATGTAGATATAAAGACGATGTATCGCCGAATTAGGGTCACCTTGTTATTTGTCTTGTTTCGTGGTATCTTCCGCAATTCCAATGCTCGGTGAACGGACATTTACATTCAAATACTTGTTCGTTTGATTGTGTACCATGTTTGGTCTAAACTTAACTTTTTGTTTGGCACTGTACCAGTCTCGATATTTAAAAACAGTTTATGTGACACTGCCTGCTCCGTGGCGAAGAGATTACGGACGTAGTTCGTAATCCCGCATACCCGCGTTCGAAACACAGCTGCAGACGATTTGGCAGCAAACAGTCTCGCGTTGTTGTTGTTGTTTTTTTACCAAATGGTACGGGTGCCGGTCGTTCAGAAAACAATGGCAAACTACTGAACATAAACTTGCCAAGAGATCACAATAGAAAAAAAAAATTGCTGGTGTTGACTGCGACATGCTGTAAAGGATGTGCAACAACTTTCTTTTTTTTTCTGCGACACTACTTAGTTTTGGTAATTTAACTCCTTCACAGCTACAGACTTTTAATTATAAATCATAACACGTTGCAAGCTTCGATTTCCAGTTGTTGAAAGAGTCGCCTTGGGACGTCAAGAGTTAAAATAATAATCACCTGCGAACATAAAGCATTACTACTACATGGCTCACACTGAAACCGCCCACACGGCTGGAGCCGCCTCTGGACCCCACAAGTGTGTCTCACTACAATCAGCCGGCAACATAAAACCGAATCATTAACGTTGGTTTAACCCGCGTTTCAACCAGAGCCAATCAGATATCACCGATAATTTGCTGCAAGCGGAAGCCATATGTTTAACATAATTGGGATGCATCTAATTTATATACAATCGTATGTCCCACTTGGTTCGCTTCTCTTCTAATAATCTTTAACGAGCCTTACTAAACTGGGTATATTCGATGTATAATGTTGAAATCGATTCCTTGCTACACAGATTAAATAACAGTAGAATAAGCTTTGATGGGGACAATGACTGAAGGCAACGAGAGTATCAATGATGGTACGTCTTTGATGTGGAGTGGACGATTTAGAGTCGTAGAGCTTAACATCCTTGTGGGATGCTTGTGTTAGTTGACGTATTCATGCTGCTGTTGTGGTTGTTTTCTCGTTACTGTTGCTGTACTTAAAACTTATTAGTGGTTTTATAGTTGCAAATTTCGATTTCGTGTTATTGAAAGGCATTTCTTGTTGTTGTTGTTGTTGTTGTGTTTTTTTGTTTCGTTACTCCTAATGTATCCAGATGCTTGCTTTTCCTTCTATCACGATATAACGTATTTGTTATAGGGCAGTATTGTAACCTGTATATGTGGGCGATTAGACTTGGGGTGTACTAATTTGTTGTGGCCAATCCAAGGACCTTAAGTGCTCTTGCGTTGATAGCCTTTTGCCAGTTTACCAGCACGACTGGATTGTCGGTTTGTCACCTTCGTCTTCTTCTTCTTCTTCTTCTTCTTCTTCTTCTTCTTCTTCTTCTTCTTCTTCTTCTTCTTCTTCTTCTTAATCTTCTTCTTCTTCTTCTTCGCTTCCCGGTACACTTCTTTCCTTTTCAAGACATTAGCGTCTTTTTACTTGTCCAAAATATTTCATTTTCCTCAATAGTATTTGTCTTAATAACTAATAGGGTTACGCGGCTCGTGCGCCGATGAAGAGTGCAGCATGCTGCTTGAATCAACTCTCAAGGGCCCACGTGCGAGCTCCTATAAAAGGGTTAAGTAGGTAAGGAACTTATGACAAGTTTAGCTAGCCGGTAGGGAATTTACCTGATCCTATAAAAATTATGCTCACGGCGTGAATGTGAATTGCAGAATGAATTTGTGACATGGTGGTAGTAGCAGATATAAAAGAGTTAAGTAGATCAGGTCTCGCAAACAGGTAGGGAAATTGCATCATCCTAGAAATATGTTCATGAATCATGGAGGAAATTGAAGGAAAGGCCCTAGTCAGAGACGCTAGAAATTCAATAATCCCTCCCCACGACGCCTAACGGCATAAGCGGAAGACAACGACAGCTGAGTTGTTGCTGGATAGGTCTGTTTCCTTTTTCGTACAATGAATTGTCAATTCTTTTTAGTGAAACTTATATTCAAAGGCACATACGTCATTTTCGGTAGATGTGATACATGTTCAAAATTCTCGCCTGTATGTTGCCACAAGAAATTGGCATGCTTTCAGTGCTCTGACTTATGTTGTTCTATCTGTCTCTTTCTTTTATATATACACAATTTCTGACTGCAATAACACGTTCATTGGATACCTGCCATATTATCCCGGATATGATTTATTACTGTATTGGCAAAGGCGGTAAGATAATATGTGAAAGTTATTTTCGAACAGTGTTTTATATATATATATATATATATATATATATATATATATATATATATATATATATATATATATATATATATATATATATATATGTGTGTGTGTGTGTGTGTGTGTGTGAGAGAGAGAGAAAGAGAGAGAGAGAGAGAGAGAGAGAGAGAGAGAGAGAGAGAGAGAGAGAGAGAGAGAGAAAAGACCGACTGCAGGCGCAAACCGAGATAAATTATGCTCCACGGAGTGGGACGGTGGTGCGGATACAACGCATCAGTTGAATTTATCCATAATACCAGATAACATGATAAGTATTGAGGCATGTATGGCTATTCCAGTTAGCAGGGCACAAGATGATGCTGATATAAATATATAAATATATAAAGCAATGCCAACAATAGGAATCGTATATATACAGTGATGCCCGGTATCGAGGAATGAAAGTAGAATACACTGACTGCAATAACACGTTCACGGGGTACCATATTACCCCAGGTAGGATTTATGGCTGGATAAGTAAAGGCAGTAAGATATTATGTGAAAGTTATTATCGAGCTCACACACACACACCCAGAGAGAGACAGAGAGAGAGAGAGAGAGAGAGAGAGAGAGAGAGAGAGAGAGAGAGAGAGAGACAGACAGACAGAGAGAGAGACAGAGAGAGAGAGAGAGAGAGAGAGAGAGAGAGAGAGAGAGAGAGAGAGAGAGAGAGAGAGAAGACCTATCGAGATATCTAAACCTGCCGACACATTTGTGAATGTTATGTGATCGGTCACAACGGGAGAGTTTATAACTTTAACTGAACGCCCTGGCTTCAGAAACGACTGTCCAGTGCTGGCGCCTGTGCTTGAAGGGTAGTGAACGCAGTTCCGCGGTACCGAAACATCGTCATGGACGTCAGTAGCAGGCGATTTGGGAGCAGGTCTGTTTGTATTGATTTTCACTTTGCACTTTTCCAGTTGTTTTTCTTCATACAATGTGGTAAGAGGAAAGGGGGGGGGGAGGAAGGGGAGGAAGAGGAGGAGCGAGATAAGGGGAAGGAGTCAATTGTTTTAAAAACAGTTAAGGTACAAGTTACATGATCCTACAGCTTCTTATTCGAGAACTCCTACTACTACTGCTGCTGCTGCTACTACTACTGCTACTACTACTACTACTACAACTACAACTACTACTACTACTATTACTACTACTACTACTACTGCTGCTACTACTACTACTACTACTATTACTACTACTACTACTACTACTACTACTACTACTACTACTATTACTAGTACTACTACTACTACTACTACTACTACTGCTGCTGCTGCTACTACTACTACCACTGGTGCTGCTGCTGATGCTACTACTACTACTACTACTACTGCTGCTGCTGCTACTACTACTACTACTGGTGCTGCTGCTGATGCTACTACTACTACTACTACTACTACTACTACTACTACTACTACTACTACTACTACTACTACTACTACTACTACTACTGCTACTAAGATTACTACAGCTACTGCTATTGTACCACAACTGCTGCTGCTACTACTACTACTACTTGTTATTCTTCGTCCGCCTTTTACCCCCTTATTAAAGGTCCTCAATCAAATCCGCGTATCTTTTACCACCTGCTCTGGTTACCGTCATGCCTTCCCAATATTATTCATATGTACTATTACTAATTGTTCTTTATCGTCTTCTTCTTCTTTATCTTATTCTTCTGTTTCGTCTTCTTCTTCTTCTTCTTCTTCTTCTTCTTCTTCTTCTTCTTCTTCTTCTTCTTCTTCTTCTTCTTCTTCTTCTTCTTCTTCTTCTTCTTCTTCTTCTTCTCTCCAGTGATCAATATCTTTGACGATTACACCGCTAGACACTTCTCATGATGAACTCGACCATTTTTGGAGTTTCTCGTTATCAATATACAGCTTGGGGTTTAGCGTGGATGCAGAAGACTGGTATAGTTTGCTTTGCCTATTGATGACTATTCCACAGAACATGTGAAAAAAGATATGAAGCTTGACATAGACATGGCCTTACAAGCTAGTTAGCAAAACACTTCAGAAAGGTGGTTCCCGAACCACGTGCTTCTTAAACAAGGGAACACCAAATACTAAACATGCATGTAGACATAATAATGCATTGGAGTTTATATCCACATTCGAGCATTGTTTTTATATGTATACGTGCAGGTTGTGCTGTACAGCTTGTGCGTTCTTGTGTAAGAAAGAAAGGAGAGATGTAGCAAGTTTGATAGATTACATTTGTTATATCTCTCAACTTTCAACACAGATTCCTAAGTCGTGAATATTGACTTCAAAAGACGGGTTCGGTGAAACAAATTAGCTCTAATAAATGCCATGTATTTTTTCTCTTTATTATGCATCTCTCTTTATCTATCTATCTCTCTCTCTCTCTCTCTCTCTCTCTCTCTCTCTCTCTCTCTCTCTACCTCCCCCCCCCTCCCTCCTCACTCTCTCTCTTGTCCACCTCTCTCTTCCCCTCTCTATTTATCTCCCTTCTTGTCTGTCTTCTCCTTTCCCTCCCCCCTCTGTGTGTATGTGTGTGTGTGTGTGTGTGTGTGTTTGTGTGTGTGTGTGTGTGTTGCTTATTTGTTGGCGTTTCCATTGGAAAATGAAAACAATAAATAAATAAATAAGGTGCATTTAACTTGTTCGCAAAAATTGTTCCCACTTGAGCAGCGAAGCCAATAACTTCTTCTTTTGCCCTTTATTCCCCCATTGTGGCATAGTCTCCCAACAAAACTCACCCCCAAGTCAACTCACCCCAAGCCGTCCCTGTTTTGCTATCTCATGAAACCCCATCCACGTACTTCCAATATTTTTTGTTTGGGTGTCTAATTCACCTCTCTGTGTGTTATCAGATCTTCTTCTAATTCCTTTGCTCTGTGTGTTCCAAACAAAGGACTTTCAAGTTAAACTATTCTCGGATTTGCTCAATGTATGGCCTGTCCAGCATTCGCGTCTTTCCTCGCTCCTTGATTACATGGTACGTGTTTAGTTCTCTCCGTGAGTTCCATACTGGTAATTCTGTCATGCTATTTAGTTCTTCTATTCTGCTCAGAAACCAATTAGAGAATGTTTGTAGTTCATTAGTAATCATCTGTATTCGTTATTCTTTTCTCTGATCCTTATAGTAGAGCACATTTCACTTTATAGTTAAATATTCTGAGTTAGGTGCTATATGTTAATGTCTTCTAATTTTTACAAAATTCCTAGTGCTATAAAAGCACATCTTCCCTTTTACATTCCTATTCTAATATATTTATCTGTTCCCTTATCTCTGACTACATCGCTCCCTAATATAGGTTGATCATTCCACCTGTTGGAGTAAGGTTTAACGAGGGAGATCGGGTTGTTATTTGCTTGGTTTATTCACATTATATTTGTCTGTTTAAATTAAATCAGCGTCGATAGTGCCGAATGGAATTCAAACAACTGACCGAACGAACGAACGAACGAACGAACGAACGAACGAACGAACGAACGAACGAACGAATGAACGAACGAACGAACGAATTAACTTTATTTTCAAAGGGTACCAAATTGGGCACGCAGGCCTGTCTTACAATCACTCATCTTTCGTTCATCAATAGTGCATGATACATTCACATAGGGGAAAAAAACATTGTCAAATGAATGTTGAAAACATATAAAATGCATATTACCATGTTATGAGACACACCCCCACCCACCCACACATCCCCCACCCACCCACACATCCCCACCCACCCACACATCCCCCACCCATCACACAAATCCCTCCCACACACACCCACACATCCCCCACTCACCCACCTATCCTCCACCCATACATCCCCCATCCACACACATTCCCCCACACTCACACATCCCCCACCTAACCACACACATACCCACAGGCACACATACATACCCTCACCCACACACCTATCCCCCACCCATACCCCCATCCACACACATCTCCCCCATCCACACATCTCCCACCCACCCACCCATTTTTGTGTTGAATAGTGAGTGCTGTAATCTCTACTTATTTCTTCTACTTCTACGCGCACTAAGCAATACCTGTGAATGTATTTATAAAGTGACTAAAGAGGAGAATAAGTTAAGACAATAAACTTACCGAAGTTGGGGGAGGGAGTATTAAACAACTTAGTGGAAAGCAAGCAAACTATCGCTACAGAATACGAAAAACATGAAAAGTAGACGGTCAGCCTCACGATAACACAATTACAAACAACGGAGGGTTTTGTGTGAAAAAGCCTTCATCAGCAAAACAACAGATAACTGTCATATCTGCATATAATACCATGCGGTGTAGGACATGAAAGGGGGGGGGGGTGTTCTTGGGTCTGAGGACTTAAGGCCGCCTGGTTAGTGCAGTCGCCCCGAACTGTGCATGTTAGGATATTTGGTTTGTTCCGACAGTAAAACATTCACCACCTCACCGAGGATACGAACCCAGGTCTCCCGAATGAGGTTCCGACTTTCAAACCGCTCGGCCTACCACTGCTCAACAACATACAACAAAAGGGTTACAATTCAAGATGATCGATTATAGAATCTGGTTCGGTCTCTCCCCGCACAGCAGCTGCCACCTGTCGGAAGCGTTCAACAAGGCACGACTTCCGTTGCTACGGCGACGACACCCCCCCCCCTCCCTCCCCCTCCCATTCCACGGAACTCCAAAAAAAAATTTTTTAAAAAAACTGCAGACGAGATCGGACTCACGGGGTCTAATAATGAACTCATGACCGCCTGAGCACGAAGTAGACGGTATAATCACGTGGCCACTTGCCCTACTCTTGTGTGATTCCAGTGTTAACGTATGGATGTGAAAGTTGGAAATCAACGGTAGCTTTAGATAAAAAAATTAGACAATTTTGAGAACAAATGTCTTAGAAGACTTCTAAACATCCACTGGACAGACTTCAGAACCAATTCGCAAATAAGACAAGAGACTAAGCAAGATACAGTATCCAATTTCATAAGAAGACGCCGTTGGAACTACATCGGCCATGTACTCAGAATGGACAAGTCAAGACTCCCCTACCAAGCCCGCATATGGTCACCAGTAGGGAAAAGAAAACGGGGAAGACCAAGAGAGACCCTGCGTAGAACCATCATTAGAGAAGGCTCATTCAATGGCCAAGTAAATATCCAAGATCTACAACAGGTAGCAGCGAACCGCCAAGCATGGAGAGACAGGACTTCTGCCCTATGCGCCGCATTAGGCCCAAGAGGAAAGACTAACTAACTTGCCCTACATGAGACAGATAGACGTGATAGTGAAACAACAATATTAGGCTTTGGTAATTTTTTTTTAATGTGTTTGCATATCCTTTGTACAGGACATCGCTGTCAACACCAGGATTTTACTGATGTTGTTGATGTCTTGGCAAGTTTACGTTCAGGAGTTTGCCATTGCCGGGCTCCCTGGCCTAGGAGTTAAATTACTTTCTTCGTAATCCCTTTTATCCACGTGGGAAGAAGAATTGGAAGCGGTTCTCGTCGCATTGGTAACTTGCGGGATAAGTGAGCCGGCTGCTCAGAAAGCAATGGCAAACTACTGAGCGTAATCTTGCCAAGAAATCAACGACAGCGGTAAGATGCTGGTGTTGACAGCGATGTCCTGTAAAAGATATGCGAAAAAGAAAAGTTTGCCATTGCTCTCTGAACGACCGGCTCCCATACCTATTCGTTAAAACCCATCGCAATGCGGTCTGCTGCCAAATCGGGCATGCAGCTGTGTTTCGAACGCGGGTAAGCTCGAACACGAACCGCGTCCATAACCACTTCACCACGGAGACGGTTCGACAAGGAGACCGGCAGGCTTTGGTAATATGTTTTCAAAAATGTTCCATTAAAAACAAACAAACAAATAAATGAAGTGAATATATGACGAGCTTAACTTTGTG
>OY992894.1:37153585-37178585 GCA_963921405.1 Cepaea hortensis
AATCCATATATAATTCTAACATTGCAGGTTACCATTATGTAGATTTTCCTGGGTGAAAGGAATTAAGTCCGCTAACCATACATACCTCTTCTAGGAGAGCTAAGTATCCACACTCAACTAATGCAAAATCAGATTCACTGGGCTGGTCACTTAACTCGTATGCCAGATCACAGGCTCCCTAAATAATTTTTTTACAACGAGCTGCGTTGTGGTAAACGCTCCCAAGGCGGCCAGAGGAAACGCTTTAAAGACACTTTGAAAATCTCACTAAAAGCTTTTGAAATTCATCTTGACACCTGGGAGACTGTTGCTAAAGACCTAATTCGTGGCGTACATCATTACGTAAAGGTACAGTCACTTGTGAAGCAGCCAGGACTGCAAGAACTGTGAAGAAAAGGATGGAAAGCAAACCATTGCAGGAGATCCTCCTCCTGGAACGTCAAGCATTCTTTGCCCACATTGTCAAAGACCATTTCAAGCCAAAATAGGCCTTATCAGCCATCTTAGAACTCACGGCTCCATACTTTCAATCCCACTGGATGAAATGAATGGTCATCATCATTCTTGGTGGACAAACAACAGGAGATCCTCCTTTCATTTTATCGGATGGATTATTCATGTTTTCTAACCTTTAGATATGTTACGGTGGCTACAGTTTCTATGGGGTTAGGTAGTCTGTTACACTCCAACCCTTCTTATTCGACTCCTACAGCAAACATGGTAGATTACGGTGTTACATTTCTGTATTTTCCCTTATAAAGACCAAGGCAATATACGAGCGCCGGCATACTAGTACTTTCGAAACTGTATTTGTGTTTTTTTTTCTGCGCCCACTAACAACGCCCACGAATTTGTATTTTCTTTACGTAAGTAAAGATGATTTTATATTAGCTTCTGCTTCCAAAGAACATAATCGAGCTCAACGTTTTCATTGGCGCTGATGTTTTCCAGAGCCGAGAGATAACCAGGTTGATTAACTGGCAGAGAAAGCTAATAATGAAGCGGATATTGACGTAAAAATATGAAACCGAATATACATATTTAACAGGTTATGATGTAGCGAGTCGTGTGATCGCCAGTTTAAATGTCGTCAGATCGTTCACCGAGTGAAGAGTGGCCTGAGATCAACCTCTAATTGCAGAAGACCGGGCTTGGAAAATGATTTGATTCTTACAATATAAACAATCTGAGGGTAGTGCGCTCCTATTTAGCCCAGAGTAGATGATTGGATATCTAGCCATTTCAGATAAGGGCGAAAAAAAAGACACGTAGTTTACGCTGGCCACATACAAAAAAATTCCTTGGGCAGTTGAAAATCGAAAAGAGTAGGCCGGATAGGTCGTGGCCTTAGCAATGTTGTAAAATTCTGAAACGAACCCCATAAAAGAACAATAAAATATATGTGTAACTGATGAACATACATTGGAATCCTGGCTGGGACCATGGAGTTTGTACACTGTGCTGAGATTCTCTTTCTGTTATTTAATGGAAGAGAGTGGACCATGTTTTGGAGTTATCCATATGTGTAAGCAAAGTAATCCTTCACACACACACACACACACACACAAATTCGAACCGATAGTACCTGTTTGAGATCAGGGTTGGGCGCTCGTTTCAGATCAGGGAAATGTAGGATATTAAGCGGTGTTGAAATCATCGAAGTATTCGGTGAATCAACCCAAACCAAGGGTTCGCGGTCGAGATCGGACTTAGGCATTTGACTAAATGTAGGGTGTGAGGTCTTAGACCAGTGGTTTTCAACCGGTGGGGAATCCCCCCCCCCCCCCAGGGGCGAATTTCAGGGTTTCCAGGGGGGGGGGGAATGAAGACCATTTCAAGATCGTGTTAATACAAGAACCAATTACTTGACATAGTTTTTCCCTTCATACTTTACAGTTATGTATGTCTCGTCCTTCTAAAATTCATTTTATAAAGTAAGTAGACCCACAAATCATGTTTTATGTGGATGTCTAGACTTGTTTTAGTATATGCTATTACATTTGCCTTCCACTTTTACGTATACTGTATAGGGGTGAGGGGATTTTTAGATAGGAAATATGAAAGGGGGGAATGACGTTCTGAAAATACGGTGAAGGGGGGAACGGGCCAAATTTTTGATAGGGGGGGGGGGATGGCGTTCTGAAAATATGGTGAAGGGGGGAATGGGCCAAAAAAGGTTGAGAACCACTGTCTTAAACCATCAAAATTCTTAGGCCAATAGGTTGGAATCCGAGTCAGGTACTTCACTAAATGTAGGGCGTGAGGTCTTAAACCATCAAAAGTCTTAGTCTTAGGCCAATAGGTTGGAATCCGAGTCAGGTACTTGACTAAATGTAGGGCGTGAGGTCTTAAACCCTCAAAAGTCTTAGTCTTAGGCCAATAGGTTGGAATTCGAGTCAGGTACTTGACTAAATGTAGGACACTGTGTCAGACTTAGGCACTTGACTAAATGTGAGGCGTGATGTCTTAGACCATCAAAAGTCTTAGTCTTATGGCAATAGGTTGCAATCCGAGTCAGGTACTTGACTAAATGTAGGACACTGCGCGGTCTTCAAACCATTAAAGTATTCGATGAGTTAATCCAAACTAAGGTTTTCCTGTTGATATCGAGTCAAGTACTTAACTACATGGAGGCTATTGTGAGGTCAAATTCTTAGGAACATTAATGAAAATTGATTGTTCCCATTTGTGTTCCCGTAAATATGTTGCTTATTTAGATGTATGGAACTCAATGACATTGTCAGGATTGGAAACCATCAACATATTAGGTGAATGCAATTAAAGGTAGTGTATTACCCTCATAGGATCATCATAATCATCATGTGATCTGCATAGTGGCGTTTGCATTCATGTATCTCCCCAGATTTCAATTCTTGGCCTTCGGGATCATTTACATTGATGATATGCCCCCGTGCCCTCGTTTTAGGCAATGAAGCATTTATTCTTCTTCTTTCATTCGCTTGAAATATGTCTATAACTGCAATGTTGTCTCTCGTATGAATTTAACTGTCTTTTTTAGTCCACAGAGCGGTCCATAGAGTTTATCTTCCACTGCATTTATAACTCTAGAACTGTCTCCTTGGACAGCCATAGTAACTAGCGATTGCTTTGAAGAGGATAATGAAATTAGAAGATTTTATGCAACTACAAGAAAGAGACAAGCTGTCTTTGGTCATATAATGAGAAGAGAGGCATTGTAGAACATTGTGACAAATGGACAGATCAGCGGTATGGAAGGCAGTGGCAGATTCGAAGAATATAAAACAATAACTGCAGATATCAAAGGGTATTCATTTAGCAGCATGTCCTTTGCAGATCTTCGCTCCCATAATAACCGTTCGGAAAACTTCTAGGTCATAAGCAAGATGTCTTGCGTGGAACACACTTATCTGGTGATCATCTGCCACATCCTCCACCAATCTTCTCTTTGGCCTTCCTCTTTTTCTGTTCCCGGGCATATACCACTCCATGATTGTTCTCTCCAAACTGTCATGACGTTTCAAGCGACCAAAATATTTCAATGTTCTTTGTTGTATCATCTTTAGTAGCCAACTTTCGTCAATATTTAGTTCTTGTCGTATGGATTCACTTGTTCAAGAGAGCGATAAGGTTGCATGTGACCCTAGTCATATTGCAAAGGCAAATCAGTCCTCTAATAGCAAGATTTCCATTACTTCTTCTTCTTCCTCCTCTTCTTCTTTTACCATTTGTCTTCCATTGAGACTATGCCATCAACCAGCTCACTCTAAGCCCCCCTTTCCTTGCTTACCCCTTGCAGGTTTGTCCATTTCCTCATGATATGATTCATTTCTGTTTTAACTTCAGTTCTTCGTGTGTTTTAGTTCTTCCCCTTTTTCTTTTGCCCTGTGGATTTCAGACAAAGGCCTTTCTAGTTATATTATTTTCAGGTGTTCTCAATGTGTGTCCTATCCAGGGTTTGCGTCTTTTCTTCACCTCTTGTTTCGCTTGTGTTTTTCTGGTTCTCTCCATGAGTTCCACATTGCTGATTGTGTCAAGCGATTTTATTCATTTTATTTTGTACGGGCACAAATTCGTGAATATTTGTGCTTTATTTGTAATCGGTTTAGTAGTTCTCTTTGTTTCTTTTCCATACAATAGTTCTGATTTGACGCTAACATGGATGCTAAGTTTAATTTCGTTTGACTTCCACACATTTCCTAGGCATTAAAGTTCGTCTATACTTCTCTATTCTTATTATGATATCTTTATCTATTCCACCTCATTCATCTACATTGACACCTAAATAGGTGCATGATTCCGAATCTTGAAGTGAAGTTTCACGAAGGGAGATCACGTTATCATTTGTTTGAGTTATTCTCGTTGTCTTTGTCTTTCCCCTATGCATTTTTAAATCCAATTGTTGTGATCTCCCACCAATGGTGTTTAGTGTATCCTACATCTACTTTATGTATGAGAGAGGAAGGCAATGGCCTCAGCGAAGTCCGGATCATCCGGCTGCAGCAGCAGCAGCACCATCACCACCACCACTCCTCCTCCCCCTCCTCCTCCTCCTACTACTGCTACTACTACTACTACTACTACTACTACTACTACTACTACTACTACTACTACTACTACTACTACCACTACAACTACTACTACTATTGCTACTAATTATTATTATTATTATTATTATTATTATTATTATTAATACTAATTTATATTCTTCTGTTTCTTCTATCTCCCAGTGAAATCATGGCCTCAAACCTGATCATGACAGACCCCCCCTATCCTAATTTGTCTTGGGCAGCCACTGTCTTATCTTTAACATACCACTCACCTCTGTTGTCTCCCTACATTTATTTTATCTTGTTGATCCAGGGGAAAGCACTTTCTAGTAACGCTATTAACAGACTTTCTCAAATTGTGTCCTTCCTAGCATCTGCTTATTTTCTTCGCAATCTAATAAACTAACATGTATCCAGTTCTCTTTCACGAACACCACACTGGCGATTGTTTCCTCTCAAATTAGTCCTTCTATATTGCACTTACACGTAGACTGCAATCACAGAGACTAATTGTTGATATCCTTTGATTACGATATTTATTCCGATAGTCATTTATTGATATAGCATTATAACATTTATATAGCAATATATCATTTGTCCTGGCATGGTCAAGACAAGAACACGGAGATGATCCACGACTCTGATGACCGTGTAAGATGGCGAAACATGACCACCCACACATATCGGCATGGCACATTTTGATGATATAATTTGTCCAATTCTCTTTCACGAGCATCACACAGGCGATTTTTTGCTATCAGTTTAGTCCTTCTATTCTGCCCTTGCAGGTATACTGCAATCACAGAGACTAGTAGTTGATATCCATTGATTACAGATATTTATTCACGTGAATCGGGGCAAATACACGATATATTGTTGATATAGGGAGCTCACTGACAGAAATCCAGATCGTGAACTCGCTGCAACAGAATACCCTGTTGAGCAGAAGTGAACCGGTTAGGGAAGAAGTGTTAAGTGGCTGTCTTCAAACAACCCGTCCGGGGTTTTTTAAACACAGTACCAGCAATGAATGTAAATATTGACACGGTCTTTTTATGTCCGCAATGTTGGCTCCTGGACGTTAAATAAGCACAAGTGAGAAAACAATGCGGAAATCGTTCCAGCAAATCTTTGAACGCCCGCTGCTAAATTCATCCAGGGCTTGGATGCTGCTGGAATATGGCGGTTTATGTGTACCAGCAGGTTCGACGCACGTGCGCACGATGAGGATATAAACTGTCCCTCCTTCTCGGCGATCGCCTTTAAGTCGTCAGCTCTTTATTTCCAAGTCGTGTCTCGTTCTCAGTGAATGCTTTCTGCTGCTTGTCTTAGTGGTGTAGTTGTCTTTGCCTACAAGGTTCTTGCATTCCTTGGAAACTCTTACTTGGTGAGGCATTTTCTTTCTTGACACCGACTTTTCTCTTCAGTGAGTCTTCGACTCTTCGTGCAGTTACAAGTCGCAGCCTTCTCTTTAGTACTACTTTGAGAAACATTTTTAGTGAGTCTTCTTGTAGTACCAAGTCACAGCCTTCTCTTTAGTATTACTTTGAGAAATGTTTTTAGTGAGTCTTCATGTAGTACCAAGTCGCAGCTTTTTCTTTAGTACTACTTTGAGAATTATTATCTCTCTCTCTCTCTCTCTCTCTCTCTCTCTCTCTCTCTCTCTCTCTCTCTCTCTCTCTCTCTCTCTCTCTCTCTCTCTCTCTCTCTCTCTCTCTCTCTCTCTCTCTCTCTTAACTGCTAATGAAGACGCTCCACAATGTCCCAATTTATATGTTTTCATTGCCGCCTTGTATATGAGGCATTCTACACGTCTCTTTCCCCCTAACCATCTTGCATTCCCACGACCTTTCTTAATTAACGTAAATAATTTGTGTATTGAGAATACTAGAAGATAAAATTTAGGGTGGTCGTGGGGAAGGGGTTTTTCCCAAGAAATAACAATATCATACGGTCATGCAAGAACACTCAGTTTAAGACTCCTGCAGAGCTGAAAATAAGCCTTGCAAACAGGAGCCAGTGGGTTACATAGAGAGACGACTTGATGAATGAACGTTATACATGCTAGCCATGTGATTATGATGATGATGATGATCACGAGAATGATGATGATGAGGATGATCACAATAGTGATGATGATGAGGATGGTGGCGACGGCAGTGTGATGATGGTGAGTTACATTTTCAGGTTTAAATACTGACATTTTCTACAACTATTTACGACTATTACTTAGCAACGGCTCAACTTATATCCTCGGATGCATCGGCCAGTACTAGCGTTAAGAACAAGACAGACATTATAAGACAATCATTTGCCTCCTACATTATTAGAGGATCAGTTTTGCTGAGTAAAGTATGTGATATATCTAGATTGCCTTTTTGTGGCCGATCATAACCCACCAGTCGTTTCAGCCATTATATTGCAAAGAGGTTCATGCTGCTTGGGTGTGTTGGTGTAATGGTTATGACTTTATGCCGAAAATGTTTGAGCTTGATCGGGCGATGATTTTATGTCAACTCTCGACATTCGCTACTGGGAGGACAGACTGGGGGTACATTGTTCCTTCGCATACTCAGGACAACAAAATATGATGGTCCTAACACTTGACATACTCACTGCAGGTTTATCTGCAGCTACTGATCAATCATAGAGTGGTCAGTCGTTTGGCACACAATCAGTTGATGTTGTTGAATCATTGCCCAGAATAAGGGTAGTGACTAGGAAAATTACCTCCGGTCAGGCGGTCATGATCTTTCAGTCCGGAGGTCCTGATTTTCTAATACGGTAATCATGATCTTTCAGTCCGATGGTCCTGATTTTCCAATGCGGTGATCATGATCTTTTAGTCCGATGGTCCTGATTGTCTAATACGGTAATCATGATCTTTTAGTCCGATGGTCCTGATTGCCTAATACGGTAATCATGATCTTTTAGTCCGATGGTCCTGATTGCCTAATACGGTAATCATGATCTTTTAGTCCGATGGTTTTGATTGCCTAATACGGTAATCATGATCTTTCAGTCCGGAGGTCCTGATTTTCCAATGCGGTGATCCTGATCTTGCAGTCCGTTAGCCATGGCCTGTGGACCTGATTTTCCAATGCCGTGATATTGATCTTTCAGTCCGGTGGTCCTGATTTTCCAATGCGGTGATCCTAATCTTGCAGTCCGTTAGCCATTGCCTTCCAGTCTGCTGGTCCTGGACATCCAATCTGCTCATCCTGACTTGTGGGTTCCCTGATGCCGGCCGACCAATTCTGTGGAAATGGTGTGCCGTTCCGGTGATTGTATGTTCAATTCTCCTTCGAGGTGCAGTTGTTTCGTGATCATGCAGTTCCAAGATCAGTACAGTCTTATTAATAGCTCACCAGAAATGTGTACATGATGTAGGACAGTAGACGTGATAGACATTAACAATTGCATCCAGTGCTGCTTGGTCCAGAAGTTTTGTGATGTGCTTAGAGTCATATGTTTGATGCCACAATGACTTTGACGCGGAGGATTGTACTCTTTACTTTTCACCAGCCAAAACCTGGAGTAACTAACAAGGATTGCCTGGAGAAGACTAATTAAAGTAGGCCATTTTACTCAACTATACAAACATTATACACAGCCATACAAACACTATACACAACTATACGAACATTATACACGATTATACGAACATTATACACGACTATACGAACATTATACACAACTATACGAACACTATACACAACTATAAGAAACAAAGACTGAAAAGATCAGTGAAGAAGAAACAGAAGCAAACTCGGAGAAATGATACCGGGTGGCCAATTACAGTGGCATGAAGGAATATCATCACAAGAATCGATCCACAACACCAGAGACAGAGCTCTGTCGAGACACATGAACACCTACGCCATCTGACAGAGCATTTAATGATGACGATAAAACCCGACGATCAAATACATAACACGGACAGTGGAAAAAAAGAAGAAGCGGAAGAATAACCGCCAGGAACGCAATTCGTTTAGTTTAGTCGTTTAGTCGTTTAGTCATTGGATCAACATCACGTCACGCGGGTGTAACCCATAAGTGCTCCGTTTTCCTCCTAACTCAAACCTGAGTCTGGAGAAACTCAGCTCAATGCACGAACTCCGTTGCATCGGCGAGGATCCTGAAATACTTTGAGTAGATTTTTAACTCGAAATTTTGCCCGGGCAATCCGTTAGGCTACTCTGTTTCGATTTCCAACTGCCAAGGGATTGTTTACGTGCGCAACAATACACACGGGCGTCCGATCTCACTACCCAGAGACCAGGGGAAATTTTATTACTGGAAGTCCAGATGGATTTTTTAAATAAATCCCGGTCCTCACCGAGGCCTGAGCCCGGGACCTCCAGCACTCGAGGCGGACACCATACCTCAAGACCACTCAGCCCCCCCCCCCCCCAATTTCACCCCTAAACTGATTGATTGATTGACTGATTGATTGATTTAAGAACCGACATCACAGCATTCGGGGCATTCCCAAAAGCGCTCCGTCCCCATCCTCAGCAGCCAGGGAAGAGTTCCAAAACCAATAGTTCCAGCTCTGATTATATGTCCGTCTCGTCTTTCCTCTGAGCGTCGATCGTCGGCCAGATCCCCTCGTCACTCCTCGCTGCCTCATTCTTGCCAGACTATGGTGATCCATTTGCTCCTCCGAGGTGTACACATGCTCCCACAAGGCCGCAACCACGTCTGCCTTGTCATGCATCAATACTCCACCAAGTCTTGCAGAGCCAGCCAATTTACCCCTACACTAATACATCCTTTGTTAATGACAACACTCGAAAATTATCATCCTCGCCTTGTTTATGTATCTCTCATTATTTACGGCAAAGATCTTCAATAACAGAAACATGTCTTTCATATAGAGCATTTATTTAATAATATGCCATGTTGTTATCACTAGGGCGAAGCCTGCCACACAGCGTGTAGCTTCATTGCAGACAAGCCTCAAGGTGAGTAATGTTTGATTGTTTGAATTATGCATATGTCTGTGTCCCAGTTTCCTTTATCTATACTATTATCTGGACAAATACGTTCGCCACGCTTTCATCCTTGCATTGTGTTTATCTTTAATATTTGATATAGCTTTCATATTGGAATGTTGCATTTGTTTATTAAACTTGTGTGCTATCTTTGTCAATGGCTCCATACTGAAGTGGTTTGAGGAAAGTAAGGCCGTGAAGTGTATCGCTTAAGCACACGCTCACAAGCGTCACTCGCACACACGCCTTAATTTTCCTGATAGATGCCGAGCTATGGGACTATTCTAAGGAATCTACGTCATTGAGCATGTGTGGCACCCATAGGAGTAGAAGAAAGAAGTAAGGATTAGAGGCCGCACTAGACAACATAACAATTGAAAATTATAATTACTGACCGGGATTCGAACCTGTCGCCTCCAAATGACGACAGCGCCTCGATAGTTAGTCCTGTGTTGAAGTAAGATTGTTTTTGCATCGAGGTGCTGTCGTCATTTGGAGGTGACAGGTTCGAATCCCGGTCGGTAACCATATCTTTCCATTTTTATGTTGTCTAGTGCGTCCTCTAATCCCTACTTCCCACTTCTACCTCTGTGAGCGCCAGACAAAACGTGCGTTTATTTATTAACTGTCTTAGCGGCCTCAAAGGGTTCCCAAACTGACATATCCGTGTAATTAGTGATACCGCTTTACCATGGAAATATCTGGTTCATTAGCCTACACAAATATTACATGAGTTAACTGCAGTAAAGCTGTCATTATACAGTGACTATATGAACAACAGCGGAAAGTGGAAAGACACAATTTTACAAACACACAATCAGAAGTGACAGATTGGAAGCTACGGCTACACAGCCTTTATCAGAATACAAAAACACAAACAAGAAAACACTAGTACACCATCACCTGAAAATACAAATCACACTCAGAAATAAAGTTATCTAACACGCTACAGAAACTCATTTGCGCCGTCCAAAGCTTCTTCTTCTTCTTCTTCTTCTTCTTCTTCTTCTTCTTCTTCTTCTCCTCCTTCTTCTTTTTCTTCTTCTTATCTTGTCCTCCTTCTTTATACAGAACAAACACTCTTATTACTCCTACATCGTCATCCGATTCTGTCTGTCATTAAGTACTCGTTGGGTGTATTTACTCTGTTGGCAACACATTAGAGACAGACTGGTTGCGCATTCAAAATTAATGGACGAGAAACATTCATTTCTTTTGTGGGATCTCATTCTTTGTTCTTACATTCCAACATTTACCGCTATGAGGCTTTCATGTCAGCATATGTTATACAATCATTCAATTTCTAGTGGTTCTCGCAATATTGCATCCACAGCACTGCCAATGGAAGGCGATTGGAAGTTTATAGACATGTTCAAATCTGGCACGGACACCCATGAGATGAGTATCCACTGGAAGCCACCAATACTGGACTCCTCAAATCCCCAAAGTGCGCTAACTTCCGAAACCAAACTTGGGCCAATCGTCTACGTCCTGTTGTCCAGAAACAGCAATAAACCACAAGAGGGTTGGGCTGTGGTGCAGCTGGTAAGTTGTTGGCGTCGTTGCTTCTTCATTCGCTATATACTGGTTTCTAATAACCTGGTCATGTAATAATTCAGGGTGTATTTTTAATGACTGTTCAATGTTTGAAAGTATTGCCGGTCCTGGTTTTGTATTTACCTATTATGTTGCAGCAACTTTATAGAGGGCGAATACAAATATTGGACCGGCAATATTTTCAAACACTGCACAGTCGTTAAAAATACACCCTGTAGAAAATGACGCAGAAGTCAGCATGACTGAATAGATCAGAGTGCTCACTCTTAAATTTCCGATGCGCTGGTGGCGAGGTAGCAGGTTCAACACATACTCTGTTCAGTTGGATTAAAATGTTGACTTCTCGTCCTTATAATTTTTTTTTTTTTTTTGCATATCCCTTGCAGGATGTTGCAGTCGACATCACCATTTTTAGCTGATGTTGATGTACCAGGCAAGACCACGCTCAGTAGTTTGCCATTGCTTTCTGAGCGACCGGCTCACATACCCCCGTAAGTTACCAACGCGGCGAGAACCGCTACCGATTCTCGCGCAGGTTACGTTACTCAGAACAATATACGGGATTACGGAGAACTTGAGTAATCATTTGCTTGATATTTTTGTGTCTTTCCCTGATTAATTGCTTTTCGTACTTGCAGTGACCTCTCATTATGTGTGATAAATTTGTTTTTCCTAATTGTGGTGGCTTCTCATTACGTGCGATAAATGTATTTTGCGTCTGATTTGATACACGAATCTGCGTTTATAGCTTTGCCGAGGCCACCAGACACAACTGAAAGCGTAGAATTTCGTTCAATAAATCTCATAAACGAAGAATTTTATACAAAGAACCTCATAAACCATGTGACTAAACTCTGCTGCTGCTTTCTCTCTAAACCATGATAGTCTATATGTTCTTCTGCATTATTCACGTGCTCCCAGAGAGCCTTCACCGCATCTGCCTTATCATGTATCAGATCACCTCTTAATGACGCGGCACCAGTCAGTCTGTCTGCCTGTTCATTTCCAACCACACCAGAGTGTCCTGGAGAAAAGATCCAGCGAATGCTGAATTGATGCCATTCTGCACGAAGCATGTCAGTCTTCACCTTTGTCAGCATGCTTTGTGAATCAGTTACAATCACAACATGCGTATAGAGTTTTTTCTTCAACCAGCGGAAAGCTGCAGTAACCGCCTCCACCTCCATTCTCATACTTGAGGTGTCATATGCCAAGATCTCCTTTACTAAACATTGGTCGTTTCATTTTGATATGAATACCCAGGCACTTTTGTTGCCTCTTAACACAGAGCCATCGGTATAGTTATGTCAAATCAAAAGATAAAACTAAAATGGAATATTACAGTATGTGTGTGAAACATTAACAATCAGCAAACAAGCTGAAAAAAATCAAATGGCAGTGGAAATGTTGTTTCTGGGGAAAATGCCAGGAATACCACGGAGAGACAGAAAAGAACCCGATGAACAAGTCCTACAAGAAGCTAATGAAAACCGTAAACTGATTAGAGAAATTAGTTGTAAACAGTCAATATTTTTGGGCACGTAATGAGAAGAAATAAACTGGAGAACTTGATGAAACTGACACGATTGATTGGGGGGGGGGGGGGGGGGGAGAGAGAGAGAACGTGGGGAAGGCAGAGAAGTAAATAAATGGGTGGCTTATTTCCCAGAACATTTCCTGGAGCCCATTTTAGCCTGGGTCGACATGGAAGCTCAGGTTAGTATTTTAAAAATCTCAATTTCGATGGGGGACCGAACTCATGACCACCAGGAGATCAGGCTAGCGTGCTACCCACTTGGGCTTTCGCGGATCCCAAGATATACAAAGCCAGTTAAATTCTCATCAGGCACACAAGCTTCTACCGTCTCCGGTGGCTATTAAAACTCCACTCCGCCGCTACATATGCCGAGCTGTGCATCAATATGTATAAATTATTCATCCTCTTACTTCCATAGCTTGGCCATTATGTGCAACAAAGATGAAACGATGTTTCCTGAAATTGTGCAACTAAATAATGCATGCCCTTACTGAATAGGCCTCAGTTGTGAATGACCGTGTGCTCGTTAAACATTCCTCAACACTACAAAATGAAACAGTGTAGGCCGACTACACGCTTTCTTAGCAAAAACTGCACAATAAACGAAAACTTACCAACAATAACAGTGCTTCAATGCCGTGTGTGGATCCTCGTGTGATTTTCTTTTGGGAGGAGGTCGCCATGGCCTAGTGGCTAGTGTACTTGCTTGGCGGCCCGGTGGTTGTGTATTGGAATGAACGTCGAGACTGGGATGTGTTGGTTGTTTTTACATTGACTTGATCGAGCCAACTTAAAATTTGTAGCAGAAAATTTACTTGGAAGTAAAGACGACCAGTGCAATATTGATACCATCATCTATCGATAATAGGGAAACAAAACTCGCTTACACTCAGGAAATAAATGACCGTAGACCCCGAGGTAGACCAAGAAGACGGTGGAGAGATAATACATGTACAGACCTACAAGCACTTGGAATCAACGACTGGCAAGAGAAGGTCCACCAGAGAGACGAATGGAGACGGATTGTATTTGCAGCAAAGAACCTCAATGGCTCGGAAAGCTGAAGAAGAAGAAGAAGAAGAAGAAGAAGAAGAAGAAGAAGAAGAAGAAGAAGAAGAAGAAGAAGAAGAAGAAGAAGAAGATCTATCGATTGTCGCTCACCTTAACTATGTTCTGCAGCCAGAGAACCTTTGGACAGTGATATAGAAACTTGTTCGGTCCATCCATAATGGGATGAACCCATCCCTCTATCAACAGTAGTCTACGTAGAGGAGTTTAAGATAGAAACTGTAGAAGCTTCGACACAGGACTTTTTCCCTTGGAGAGTAGATACAGTTAATTATCCAGCCCAGTGTGGGGGTGGTCATACATTTTTCCTCATTCACAGGATTTACTTGGTCAAGACTTAATAAGGACAATGACACAATCACCAACCAGATCCAAGATTTATTATCAGCCTTTTTTAAATTACAGTTAGAGATCATGTAGTAATGTATAAGTACGGTGTTTGATTAGATTGAACAAAGTTAACTGTAGTCCCGATTATAGCACCAAATACCCAGTACACTTCATGGTTTCAAATGAGATCTTGTTTAGTGCGTAAATCTATGCGACTCAGTTGGGCTAAGGAATTATTCTTATATATTAGTTATTGAATAAAGAGAGCAGAAAGAAACTGGTGAACACAGAGATTTGGTTACTTGGTTTTAAAAAAAAAAGTGTCGCTTAAAAGTCGACAGGGTCGACTTCATTGCACCGGGTTTTTACCCCATATGGGTCGGTCTCTTTCCGCAGCGCGAAAAGTGTCGCACAAAGCACGAACTCCGTCGCTCCATCGGCGGCCCTTAGGAGTCTTCGAAAAATTTCACTCGTGAATCAAAGGATGGAATCGAACCCACAACCTTTGGAGCCCGAGTCAAACGACTTGACGACTTCGCCACGAAGACTCCCTAGGTAAAAATATTAAGAACTCCATGTAGGGCTAATGAGACAAACAGCTATACACTGTAAGAGCGATGGGAAAACAGATAACTATTTTTTTTTTAAGGCAAAAGCGGGATTTCTTAGAGATGGGGAACTCGTGCAAATCAATATAAATCAAAACTAGCACCAAGCTAGTGATTTAATGATTGCCCGCTTTGAACTTATTCTCCTGCTGCTACTTCTCATGCACTGGTCTGATATTTGCGTGACCATTAACTTTACCTATTACAAGTGCCCCTGGCCATTACGCGAACCCTCTTCGACTTCTAAGGTACTTGTAATTTACATCCCCAAGTAAAGGACGAGAAGTGAACATTGTTTTTCCAACTGACTGGTATAGGGGTTAAACCCGCTACCTCGGCAACAACATACTGGATGTTTAAGAACGGGCGCTCTTATCTATTCTGCCAAGCTGACCCCCGCTTAGAATATTTAACTCTAAGGATAAATCATTACTGCTGTATGGAGCAGAAACCTGGCGAACAACCTAACCACTTACCCATAAACTACAGACCAGTGTATGTGGAGGATATAATGACCCATGTGGTGAGACTTAATCATTAAAGCTCGGCGTGGAAAGAGAACTAGACAGCTTTCAGTGAATCATAAACCTGGGAAAGGACGATTGTTGCCAGATACAACACACGCGTGCCACTACTTCAACTGATATTTGCCTGACCATTAACTTTACCTATTACCTTAACTTGGGGATGTAAATTAAAAGTACCTCTGAAGTCGGACTGGGTTTGTCTGATAGTGAGGGGCACTGGTAATAGGGAAAGCTGTCAGTTCAGTGCACTAGAAGTGGTAGCATGTGTGTGGAATACGCTTGAGTTAAAAACGAGGTAAAAAAATATGAATGTGTGTGTGTGTGAGAGAGAGAGTGTGTGTGTGTTTGAGGGTGTGTATCCCTGTTTCCACATATACATCTTTTCTCCTTCACTCTGTGTATGTCTGGGGGGGGGGGGGGGGGGGTTGTGTTAATGTGTGTTTTTCGCTCGCTCACTTTGAACTTAAGCGTAGTCCATACACACACTACCTCCAGTATTGCTGGACTGAAGTTTGCGTGTGGATTATATTTCCCTATTAACAGTGTCCCTCGCCATAAGGCGAATCCACTCCGACTTCAGCGGTACATGTAATTTACGTCCCCAAGTCAAGGACGATAGGTCAACATTTTATTCCAGTGTAGGGGTGTAACCTTTGTAGGGGTAGAACCCCTTACTTCGGCATCAGCACACCGGATGTTTAAGAACACGCGTTCTTGTCCATTCGGCCATGCTGACCTAGTGAAGTGTATGTGTGAGTCCCTGTTTGTGAAACTTCACAGACCTATACATATCCGCTGATAGAAATGTTGACAGCTCGTATTATTCCTAATATAACACCGAAAGCCTACCCACAATACCACACTATACGAGGAAATACTCCTAATTGACCTTTGACCAGTTTCTTTTTTTTCCTTTTTTTTTTTTACTGTACACAGGGGTTAAGACTGTAAATACACTCCCGCTCACTTCCCTGTCCCCTATATCACACACACACACACACACACACACACACACACACACACACACACACATACATACATACATACACTCACACAGAGAGAGAGAGAGAGAGAGAGAGAGAGAGAGAGAGAGAGAGAGAGAGAGAGAGAGAGAGAGAGAGAGAGAGAGAGAGCATCACGGCATATGCGAAAACGAAACCTAAGCTCCGCAAACATAGAAACGGGTGTGAGATTAGCTCAAACATGTGGAATAGTTTTTAGACACCGGGCTCATTGCATGTGGCAGAGATTTCCAGGATCATTTTCAAGGAAAACACCGCATCCGTTCACGCCAGGCGTATATAGTTTCCGTTATGAGGAATCGATTGTGAACGAGGGACACCGTAAATAGTATATTCCTCGTACCACATTCACCGTTCCGGTTTATTGCAAGAGCTTTATATACGTTTAATTGCTCATCAGTGTCCGCTGTCAGAGAATTAATCTGGTTTTTATATAGATTTCTCTGGGTATTGAGAAACAGTAGTCACGAAGCCGTTAATACATTACAGGACACGATTTTAGTATTCAAAGAAGACCGGGGAAAACTGGTAGAAATTAGGTGACATAATAATCAACAGGAAAACTAGAATCTATAACGAATTTAGACTGAAACTCGACATTGGTCGAGAAATTTAAGTAGGCTGCATATGTAAAGTTAAAGGTTAGTTGCGTATCCTTTACAGAGCGTTGGAAACAACCTCAACATTTAATTACTGCTTCTGATTTACTAGGTAATTTTACGTTCACTAATTTGTTATTACTTTCTGAACGCCTGACGCTCATACCATCGGAATCAACGCAAAACGATCTACTTCAAAACTCTTTGAGGCTGATTTCCAACCCTGGACCCAGGTCGTCGGGTATCTGTGAACCTGAGTTTCACTAACCCAATAAGCGACAGACGCCGACACATTAAAGTAAATACCTGAAATGAACAATCAAATTGTGACATAACCTTTGCTCTATTTACCTCCTCCTCCTCCTCCTCTTCCTCCTCCTTTTTCTTCTTCTTCTTCTTCTTCTTCTCCTGGTCAAGCCGTTCGACTCGGGCTCCGAAGGTTGTGGGTTCGATTCCGGGCCGCGTCCTTCGGTTCACGAGTGAAATTTTTCGAAGACTCCTGTGGGTCGGTGCTAGAGCTACGGAGTTCGTGCTTTGTGCGACGCTTACCGCGCTGCGGAAAGAGACCGAGCCATATGGGATAGAAACCCGGTGCAATGAAGTCGACCGTGTCGACTTTTAAGCGACTTTTCTTCTTCTTCTTCTTCTTCTTCTTCTTCTTCTTCTTCTTCTTCTTCTTCTTCTTCTTCTTCTTCTTCTTCTTCTTCTTCTTCTTCTTCTTCGTTTTCTTCTTCTTCTACTTCTCCTTCTTCTTCTTCTTCGTTTTCTTCTTCTTCTTCTTCTTCTTCTTCTTCTTCTTCTTCTTCTTCTTCTTCTTCTTCTTCTTCTTCTTCTTCTTCTTCGTTTTCTTCTTCTACTACTTCTCCTTCTTCTTCGTGAGCTTGTGTAAAGGATCGTACTACAACAAACACAGGAGAAAAGAAGCAGTAGAGAGGAACGCCAGACTGAGACTAAAAGCTAACTGCTCAGATCGGGGTATCAACCCGTAATGAAAAAGCTTGTATGATGCCATTACTAGCAAAATTACATAAATAATGTCTATACATGCCACACCACGCCCAATGAAACGCCTTAGGGGGCTTTGAGGGAATCGAACCTCGGTCTCCCCTCCCCAACCTACCACAACGGCTGTAGTGTAAACGCTATCCAGTCTGCCACGAAGACGCCCATTGGCAATAACAATTTTTCCAGAGCAACGCGTCAAGTTTGGGTGGATAATACCGCATCTGTTATTCCTATCAACGGTGAGAAGATCGCCATCCAACGGTTATGTAAACATTTCGTACACACTTGACTCTATCAGTTACCTCAAGTGACTCAAAAAGCCGGTACTATTTAGACTGTGAAAACAAAACATTCGTGCCTACAAAGCTCAGAAAAGGTGGCGCGTGAGTTTGTTAGCACTAAATACTAGTCGTCGGTTATGGTATCTTAAACGTTATTGCAGATGCCACCATTAGCGATTTAGTCGCACGTAAACCACAGTTTTAGGGTGAATTCTCATGTTTGCATGCGCGCACTGAAATGGCCTCTTTTCGGCGTATGTGGATTAGGGGATAGTGAAACGCAGCGAAACCCCGACATGCATGTTTGCCCCGCATAAAATTATATAATCTAGTAACCAACTGAGGGGAAATTATGAGATTTAGCAAATAACCTTATATTTATTTACACTTATAACATATAATTTTGTTCTGGAGATTGTACAGCAGATCTTAATATTTGTTTATATGCGGTATATAATTTACGGTTCAGAGATGAGGTGCATATTATAAAATGCATTACATCAGCAACTACCATCACTGGCCTTACATCAAAGATCATCTGCGACGAGACCACGAGGACGTCCAAGAAGAAAATGGATTGACGACATCAGAGACATTGTACAACCACACGGAATGACACTATCCAGTGCCGTCCACCGGGTGCTGGAACGCAAATTATTCCTCCCCACGACGCTTGACGGCAGAAGTGGAAGATGATGATGATGATGATGATGATTACATCTTCGCACGGAAACGTCACTGTTCAATAATGAATTTTCTCCGTGGTGCATGGGAATTCCCTTATGAGAAGCACGTCACATAGTGAAACGGATATGCCTTGCGTTATTATCCGAATTTACGTGCATTACTGTAAAACAAGGTTATTAGCGTGAATTCAATACATTTTCACCAAAACATCAAAGAAATACCACTGCTTTCCATTATTTCAGTTGCCTTTGGACCTATAGAAGAAATATTCCTTGGGTGGGAGCAATATAAGACGGCAGGGAAGATTTTATTACCATGCAACAGATACTATCTTTTTTGTTTTAATTGTTCGCGAATGAGGGCACGCATTTTTGAACACACTATAATTACCTCAACCCGCACTATTTTCTAGCTAATAAGTTTGCGCCAGCAAACATAAATGGCTTCTCACCGTCTGCTTTTATGCGCCCAGTGAAGAATATGCTCTCGATAATCTCGCATTATGCCGTTCTATCCTTCGCTGTCTACTTTAGTTCCTTCTATGGCTTTTCCATATTAATCAGAAATTCTTAAACAAGTGAATCGGTGCAACTATCTCGGAACAGCCATAGCATCTGGAAGGTGCCTTGTAGAGATAAGAACAAGAACCGCTATGACAAAGGCAGCCTTTTGCAAGATGGTAAAGACACCAATAAAAAGCCGTGTTTAAAGAATACAGAATGTATACTACTATAATCATGTGAAACATGGACAATAAGGTATCCCAAAAATATCCAATGTCAGTGGTTTCTGAGAGAAATGCAAACAATCGCATGGACATACAATAATGAGAAAGTTCTACAAGAAACAAATAAACACCGTGAACTGATCAGAGAAATTAGACGCAGACAGATGAGATTTTATGGGCACGTTATGAGGAAACAAAAAACTAGACAACTTAGTGACAACTGGCAAAACTGATGGCACAATAGCAAGAAGACGATAGAGATATAAATACCCGGATAGCTCGGCCACGCAGCGTAATTGCGGCAGGAACACAGATCTAATCCAAGACGGGTAATTGTGTGAGTTAGCAAGCCATGACCGCCCATGCTTATCGCATGGCACATGATGATGATGATGAAAATCTGTAATTTTATACTTTGTGTATCTTTAAGCCTAAATTTACTTCTTTATTTTTTTAATTTGTGAGTTCCAGTTGATGGGGGAGAGAGAGACTTTCTAAACTCTCTAGTTATGTTAACATCAGGTTTTCTTAATGCTCTTTTGCCAGCTTCTTATACTCATTTTTTGATTAGTATAGTTCCCCGCAAGCTCCCCATTGGTGATTCTGCCTTAACATTTTAACATTTCTGCTTAAGTATCAAGACGGAAAAGATTGATTGCATATGTAAGCGCGGGGGGGGGGGGGGGGGGGGGCTTCAAATGAATACCTTAAAAGAGTGATAGAAATTACAATAACAACGCCATTGTCTTGTAACCTGTCAATATTGTTGTTAAGGGTGTCAAGAGTGTTCAGCGCGTGGTATCACGGTTCAGACGAACACGGTGACGTCATAAGGACAGTTTAAAGATGACCGCTCCACTTTTGACCTGCACCAAAGAGGAGTAGAGTTTTGTTATCCGCGTTTTGACCAGTGAAGGGGTGAAACCAATATAAATTCATCGGCTAATGAAGGTCCAGTACGGCGATGCATGAGTGTCAGTCTAGCAAGTGTATGAGTGGAGTAGGAAGTTTCAAACTTTTTGATCCGATGAAGAGTTACAGAAGGTTGTGCATAAGTGGTTGCACACGCGACCAAGAGCATTTTTTTTTTTATAGGAGTCCAAGCATTTTATCGGCGCTGGAGGATTTGCATTGAAAGCAGTGGTGACTTTTAAATTGTGTTGCGTATCCCTTACGGGACGTTGCAGTCAACACCAGCATTTTCAGCTGCTGTTGATGTACTAGGCAAGTGTTACGTTCAGTAGTTTGCCATTGCTTTCTGAACGACCGGCCTCTATACCTTTTTCGAAAAAACCAGCACCGCCGTGTTTCGAACCCGGGTATACAGGCTCACAAACCGCGTTCGCAAGCCCTTCAGCCACAGAGACGGGTGACTACATCGAAAAATTATACATTTGTTTTTTACTTTTTTTCAGAATATATTCACACAACAACAACCAACAACAACAACCAACAACAACAACCAACAACAACAACAACACCAACAACAACAAACATTTCAAGTTTTTTAAGCCATCTATTAATTCAAAGGCGTGCTCCGTGGCGAAGGTGTTACGGGCGCTGTTCGTAATCCCGTATACCCAAGTTCGAAACACAGCTGTGTGCGATTTGGCAGCAGACAGCGTTGCGTTGGTTTCGCGTTGGAATTGGTGCCGATCGTTCAGAAATCAATGGTAAACTACTGAACGTAAACTTGTCAAGAGATCACAGCAGCTGAAATGCTGGTGTTGACTGCGATGTCCTGTAAAAAAGGATAAGCAAAAAAGAAAGTAATTCAAAGCGCTAGAATATACTATTATTACTACTCTCAAGCCGATATAGTTGTACTACAGGAAAACTCATCAGTGGCTTGTCTCACAACAGAGACTACGAACGCAGATGCACCATTCACGAATGATACTCACCCGTCCCTTCAGCCTTGTGGTCATGGGTTCGAGCCGCATCGGGCCGGATTCCATTTCTTAATTGACCTTGACTAACAGCCAGGTTGACAAAGTCTAAAATGGATAGTAAGAAATGTCTCGGAAAGGGAGTATCGTGGCGAAATGGTCAAGCCGTCTGACTCAGGCTCCGAAAGTTGTAGGTTCGATTCCTTGCCCCGTCCTTCGGTTCACGAGTGCATTGTTTTCGGAGACTACTGAGGGTCGTCGGGTTCGTGTTTTTGCTTTCGACAGTTCGCTGCGGAAAGAGACTGAGCCATATGGGATAAAAACCCGGTGCAATGAAGTCGACCTTGTCCACATTTAAGCGACTTTTAGTCTCGGAAAGGTAAGGCTACCGGCGTGATACTGGCCACATGACACATCGAGTACCGACTGGTCTATACACATTTGGGTCCAGCACCATATGTTCAATGTCCATTAAGGTGACTTTCTAATTCACAACGAGTTCTACGCGCACAATGACAAGCGCACAAGGACACGCACACAAGACACAACACAGTTAAAACTTAACAGTAGCCCCATGCAGAAAAAGCCGCTGGGATTAGAAATGTCAGGCCTTGCCGTGTTCTAGGCTACGGCATAATGATGCGGGGTGGCCATTTACCTTCCCCCATCATCTTTCCTTCACGTAACAATCGCAATTATGTAAACAAAACGACATGATAATCTCGTTACAACTACTGTGGGGACATTGAAATATATGGCAATGCTTTTTACTCGGTTAAACTACAATTATGTGGACAAAGACATTAACATTATGTAAGCTAAATGACTCTTTGAAACTACCAGTGACATTTAAACATACGACAATGATTTGTTTATTTCGATTGAACGGATTCATTACGCTACTTTATTATACTGGGTGTTTGTAAAGTCTCACCACACTTTGTATGTAAAACAAATTTGAAAAATAAAGTACATGATGTCATTAAAAACATGTGCTAAGAAATTCATTAAATTAGTAACAACAGTCATTGCCATTGTCTAACACTGTGTTTGGGGACGCTGGAATGTCCCATTAAAGTATTCATTATAACAGGTGTTGGAAATGTCCACCACGAGCTTCAAGACATGACTATATAATATTGTCAAATACCGTCTGCAACGTTATTTATTTAATTCTTTCTTCCGTCTATGACACAATTATGTTTGAAATGCAAAGAATTACTTCAACAGACGACGGTCATTCGCTGCATATTGCTTCACGATGAACTGTGGAGCAGATGTTTTGATGACATCATTATTCATTATTTCAAATATGTTCTACATACAAAGTGTAGTGATACTTTACAAACACCTTATATATGTTGAACTTTTTCCTGTAATATGAGCCTAACAAGATACAAAGAAATATGCCAGACAATGACTTATACAATATATTGTATGTGACTTCAATATTAAAATATGACAATGTATTTTGTATACTGCAGTTACAAGGATTCATTATGCTACTTCGTTGTGTGTAGGACTTGTTGCCTCTAATATATACCTGACAGAGATATGACAGGCAATAAAGTGTACAATATATTATTTATGTCTTCATTATTTTAAAAATTGATATCTTCCCGGATGTCTTCATTCAGATGGTCTCCACGTCAATCAGGATCGACCTCGACTCAATACCGCTGTCCCCGGAGTTCTTGCTTCTAGCTGTTTCTGAGCATGGTCTCATCGCACAGTTTGAATTCAAGACTGAGTCACTGATACTGGGAGGTGAGTAATTTGAGTTGAAGAATGAGTCACTGATACTGGGAGGTGAGTAATTTGAGTTGAAGACTGAGTCACTGATACTGGGAGGTGGGTAATTTGAGTTGAAGACTGAGTCACTGATACTGGGAGGTGGGTAATTTGAGTTGAAGAATGAGTCACTGATACTGGGAGGTGAGTAATTTGAGTTGAAGACTGAGTCACAGATACTGGGAGGTGGGTAATTTGAGTTGAAGAATGAGTCACTGATACTGGGAGGTGAGTAATTTGAGTTGAAGAATGAGTCACTGATACTGGGAGGTGAGTAATTTGAGTTGAAGACTGAGTCACTGATACTGGGAGGTGGGTAATTTGAGTTGAAGAATGAGTCACTGATACTGGGAGGTGGGTAATTTGAGTTGAAGAATGAGTCACTGATACTGGGAGGTGGGTAATTTGAGTTGAAGAATGAGTCACTGATACTGGGAGGTGGGTAATTTGAGTTGAAGAATGAGTCACTGATACTGGGAGGTGGGTAATTTGAGTTGAAGAATGAGTCACTGATACTGGGAGGTGAGTAATTTGAGTTGAAGAATGAGTCACTGATACTGGGAGGTGAGTAATTTGAGTTGAAGAATGAGTCACTGATACTGGGAGGTGGGTAATTTGAGTTGAAGAATGAGTCACTGATACTGGGAGGTGAGTAATTTGAGTTGAAGAATGAGTCACTGATACTGGGAGGTGGGTAATTTGAGTTGAAGAATGAGTCACTGATACTGGGAGGTGGGTAATTTGAGTTGAAGAATGAGTCACTGATACTGGGAGGTGAGTAATTTGAGTTGAATAATGAGTCACTGATACTGGGAGGTGGGTAATTTGAGTTGAAGAATGAGTCACTGATACTGGGAGGTGAGTAATTTGAGTTGAAGAATGAGTCACTGATACTGGGAGGTGAGTAATTTGAGTTGAAGAATGAGTCACTGATACTGGGAGGTGAGTAATTTGAGTTGAAGAATGAGTCACTGATACTGGGAGGTGGGTAATTTGAGTTGAAGAATGAGTCACTGATACTGGGAGGTGGGTAATTTGAGTTGAAGAATGAGTCACTGATACTGGGAGGTGGGTAATTTGAGTTGAAGAATGAGTCACTGATACTGGGAGGTGAGTAATTTGAGTTGAAGAATGAGTCACTGATACTGGGAGGTGAGTAATTTGAGTTGAAGAATGAGTCACTGATACTGGGAGGTGAGTAATTTGAGTTGAAGAATGAGTCACTGATACTGGGAGGTGGGTAATTTGAGTTGAAGAATGAGTCACTGATACTGGGAGGTGGGTAATTTGAGTTGAAGAATGAGTCACTGATACTGGGAGGTGGGTAATTTGAGTTGAAGAATGAGTCATTGATACTGGGAGGTGGGTAATTTGAGTTGAAGAATGAGTCACTGATACTGGGAGGTGGGTAATTTGAGTTGAAGAATGAGTCACTGATACTGGGAGGTGGGTAATTTGAGTTGAAGAATGAGTCACTGATACTGGGAGGTGGGTAATTTGAGTTGAAGAATGAGTCACTGATACTGGGAGGTGAGTAATTTGAGTTGAAGACTGAGTCACTGATACTGGGAGGTGGGTAATTTGAGTTGAAGAATGAGTCACTGATACTGGGAGGTGAGTAATTTGAGTTGAAGAATGAGTCACTGATACTGGGAGGTGAGTAATTTGAGTTGAAGACTGAGTCACTGATACTGGGAGGTGGGTAATTTGAGTTGAAGACTGAGTCACTGATACTGGGAGGTGGGTAATTTGAGTTGAAGAATGAGTCACTGATACTGGGAGGTGGGTAATTTGAGTTGAAGAATGAGTCACTGATACTGGGAGGTGGGTAATTTGAGTTGAAGAA